>JAPQRP010000015.1:145841-167743 GCA_037367295.1 Apogon hyalosoma
TGTTGAAACTGTCAAGAATTTAGTTTGGTTATTTTTTCTTATTAACAATTATCAAAAAAAAAAAAAAAAGCATTTGTTTATGTCTGTTTGATGCAGCCACACCTTCTGAAACACAAAAAAGATTTTTCGGCAAATATTTCAAGATAATGTTTGAGATTATGTACAATTTTAAGGGTGTCATAAAACTTTTTTCCACTACTGTAGAAATAATAATGATAATAATAATAATAATAATAATAATAACACATCAGAGAGTAAATTAATTCAAATTAAAAAAAAAAATCATATATTGTCAGAGCGTTAGTGATTTTTTTGTTAAATATAAATTCCAGTGATTTAATATATTTATCGAATTCAATCATAAAGATTTTCCTTTTTTTTGTTGTTGTTTGTGTTGTTTTTTTTTTTGGGGGGGGTATTTGTTTTTATTATTACAATTCTATATAAAACTAAAAAAAGATTGAAGTTACCAAAAATAAAAAGAGTCAAATTTGGCCTTGTTTTGGTATATTTACGTAAGTGAAAACTTCCAAATAAAACAATCAAATTCACAACAAACAGCCACTTCTCACATAAAACTGTGAAGGAACGATGACGTAACCGGAAGTGACGCAATCTGCTTTTATAAACGCTCTTATTTCGAAAGAGTCTACCGGATGCCGAACGTCGCATTACGGTCCATGTGACGCGTGAAAACTACACCTGTTGTTAAGGGGGCACGCCAGACTCAGTCCCGGATCACACCAATCAGAAGTTGCGGGCGGAATCACATGGAGCTCCGGGGCCGTCCAGCACGGGGAGCCGGACCGTGAGGGTTCCGCCAGGACGCAGGCACAGACCGGGACTCTGTGGATTTACTGGTCGTTGTTTGAACCGGCTCTGGAACTTTTCCGGATCGGGAGTTTGTTCTTGTGTGATGGTACAGGAGCCTTCTCCAGGTGCGTGTTTTCGCTCATTACTCCCCTGCTTTTTTTTTTTTTTTTTTTTTTTTGGTTTGTACTTGACATTTGTTCAGACGCTGCGTAAAAATCAAAACTCAAACAAACAAACAAACAAGTATATATCCAGTAAAGTTATTTCACTGACTCCAAACACATCAGTCTGGTTGAGATTTACTTAGTTTACTTTGACTTTATTCGACTTTCTTCAGTCTTTTGCGGTGTGGTGACCGAATTGTGGTTATTTTTGCGTAATTACGCACATTTTCGCTCTTTATTGGATGTTAAACTCGTCATATGTTTCATCTGGGAACCAAGTCATCCCGTTGTTGCTTTTTTTATTGAGTCTTGTTCCTTATTTACCTGTAGAAACGAAGATACACCAACTAATATATATTACAAATACATTTTAGAGACCGTCACATTATGGTCAGAAGTTTTTGGTCATAATCTGGATTTTTACTGTAGTTTGTTATTAAAAAAAAAGGGAAAAAAAAAGTTTAATTTCATTCGAGTTTGGATTCTGGTTTTATTTTAGAAAGTTAGTGTGTTTCTGTTAAATTCTCAGCCACATATACACGTAGTGGGACCATTGTAGGATAGACTGGTTTGATGTATCACCACAGCTTCAGGGTTAGGGTTTGGAACCCTCAACCTGTCGAGACCTAGAACCATTTTTAAGGTTAAGATTAACACATTGGACTCATTTGATCAATAGAGGCATTGTCTGTCTGTGCATTTGGCCTTTCCTGTGTGATTTATCAACATTCACCGCTGTCATCCTCCACATTTTGCTTTTTTTTTCAGTGAAAATCATATATTTTTCTGTATTTAATTAACTGATCGTGTCGATGTTTATGAGTGAATTCAAAGGTTATTACCTCAAATCAGAAAATCAAACAAAATTGGACTTTTTCAGAGAATTAAATCATTAACTGACCTTAAAACATGCATCTGCATCCACTGTCATTGATCCAACTCCATGGGTTTTACTGGTGAATCAGTGTTGTAGAAGATGACGGTGTTTCTGCGTTCGCTTCGGAGCCTCTGAACATCCAAATGGGTCATATCTGATGAGCATGAAAAGATGACAAACTGTATTTTACACCAATTATTTACATGGATTGATAAAATGATTGGTTTACAAGTGAAAAAACATTTTCGATCAGTAAATGCTTTTGGTTACTGGTGATTGTTTCAGCTCTAACAGTACAATAAACCCTTTCATACTTGCTGCTGATGCTACTTTTTGATGGAATACTGCATTGAAGTTTCTCTGCTTTACTTTGACAAACTTGAAACCACCATATTATGCAATTCACTGTCTGTATGAACGCACAGAAATGCCTATTTTTGTCCACTTTTCACCAAAAGGAAGGAGCCACCAGTGACTTGAATAGAAGAAAAATGAATTTTACTAAAGGTCATTACACCTAATTGACCCACACACTGAAACTGAATCTATTTCTATACTATTTCTTTTCAATTCCCTCAGAATAAAGCAGATAATGTCAGTGGCTGCAACTCAAAGCTTTGTATGAACTCATGAGATAAGAGAGAACACTTCTGAGAACTGAAAAAACACAGTGTCTTTACGTAGTTCTCTAGGAAAGTGGGTCAAAAGTGTGAGTCTTTATTTTCAAAATAAGAGATTTGTGTTACACAGCTGGCACGACTCCAGAGGAACAGGGCGGTCATCAGTTTTTACATATATTTGGCATTTTACACCATACATTTGACAATTATAGATGCATCCTTGCAATTGTAACGGTAAAAAAACAAGTTAAGCTGTGGTTCTTCACCTTTTATCCGTGACCGCAGGGACATGCACTTGTGTGGCGCTTGATTTAGAAACAAATATTGCCAAATGCATGGTTCAAAGGGGTGAAACTGTTCTAATATGCTGTTTTAGTTGAACATACAGGGTGTCCATAAATTCTAATTACAATTAAACAAACGTATTACAAAAGCAAATTAAATGACAAATCGGTGGAAATTAGTCTAAAATGAAAAGTAGATCACCATTTATTAGAATATTATCCTCTATATTTTGTGTTTTTTCAGTGTGAATCATGTATTTCCCTATATGTAATGTACTGTACATGTAGATGCTCATAAAAACTCAGATTAAAGTTGAGGGTTATTGCATCAAAAACAGAGAAAACTGAAGAAAAAGTGACATTTTCAGTCAAATATTGCATTAACTGAACACAAAGCAAGCGTTTCCATCCACCGTCATTGATCCAACTCATCCACATCCACGTTTTGCTTTTTTTTTCCAGTGAAAATCATGTATTTTTCTGATTTTAATGATCTGATCATGTAAATGTTCATGAGTGAATTCAACTGGTTATTATGTCAAAACGGAAACCCAAACAAAACTTGACTTTTTCAGAGAATCAAAACATTAACTGACCTAAAAACTAGCGCCTGCAGCTACTGTCATTGATCCGACTCCATGGGTTTTAATGGTCAATCAATGTTGTAGAAGATGACGGTGTTTCCACGGTAACTACAGAGCCTCTGAACGTTCAAATGGGTCATATCTGATGACCATGAAAAGACGACAAACTGCATTTTACACCAATTATTTGCATGTATTGATAGGATTAGTGGATCAGCAGGTATTAAACAGTGTAGATCAGTAGATGGTTTTGGGCGACGGTGGATGTTGGGGTGTTTATGAGTTAATCCACTTTTATATGGACACCATTAGTTGCATGAAGCACGTCCAGATGGAACTGGATTTGTTGCCATGTTGGCTGCAGCACAGCCTCATCAAGGGCATCAGTGATTTTTTTTTTTTTTTTTTGCTTCAGGTCGTTGATATATTTTACGTAACCCCGATTTTGTGTCAATAAACCACAACACATAGGCTGCACGTTGTGCCCTTTCTTGAGGAGTTGGCGTTTTTAGGGGTTTATTGAACAGAACCTACTTCATCAACATGTACCTGAAATACACAAATGCAATGTGATTAAAAACGTTCATAATCACTGAGTAAATAGAACAAATCTGACTAACATATGTCATCAGTTGCTTTTGTAATACATTTTTTAAGTTGTAAAGAGACTGTGGACACCCTGTGTGGTGTAATATTAATGTAAACAGGGTTTGTAGGCGTGTTTGAAATCCTTGAAAGTGCTTGAATTTGAGTTTAAGTCCTTGAAAGTACTCGCAGTTATAACTCTGTGATGTGATTTATGTATTTATTTTTAATATTAACTCTGACAAGTTAGATGGTGAGCCAAAGCTACTTACAGAGAGGTGATACATTTAGAAAAATAAAACTTTATGTCAAAAAAGAAAATAACCGGGTGCTCTCATGTCGACTCCAGGTACATTTTCATCTTTATCTGCATTAATTATGCATTGTCTGTTTTATCCTCTGCTGTACAGTGTCCTTTGGTGTCCTGAAAGGCACTCATAAATACAATTTATTATTATTATTAATATTTTTATTATTATTATTATTAATCTTTGTCTCGGTGTGAGTGTGTCTGAAGAACGCCAAGTGGCTTCCCTTTTTTTTTTTTTTTTGGATAAAACTTTGTGTTCTCCTTTAATTTCTAAATTTTTTTACTTTTTTGAAACATAAATTGAGTTGTTTAGTAGTTGTTTTTAGTACAATGTGATAAAAAGTGAAAAAGATAAACTTGAGTATATGTATTTGTGTAGATGTGGATTTTACCCCAGTGATAGGGTGCTGTGCTGGAAAAATTTGAAAATGACCCTTAAAAGTGCTTGAATTTGACCTTTGGAAACCTGTGCAACCCTTGTGTAAAGGTCCAAGCAACAGATCTAAGGTTATTCGTAGAAGTCCGTCCGGTTCCGAGTGTTTATTGCTGTTCTTTTTTCAGTGGTCTTCGTTCCTGTCGCGGTGCAGCGTTGTGTGTGAGAACAGACCTGAGTCGAGGGATCACCTTTTCCAGGCCTGAGGGCCACCGGACCGAGACGACATGCTGGCCGCCATGCTGCGCCAGAGTTCTGGAGGAGGATCCGGAGGCGGAGGCGGTAACGGTAGTAACGGCGGCGGTAGTGGAACCAAACTCTCCCTGGGCATCTCCAGACTGTCCAGCTCCAGCTTGGGTTCAGCAGGTTCTGGTGGCGGCGGCAGCGGCGGCGTGGGCCCCTGGGCGCCGGGAAGGGTCTCCAAGAGCGGCTCGGTGAGCTCGGACAGCCCGGATATCCCCGCCTCGGACCCAAATTACATCATGCAGCTGGTCAGCGATGTGCGGAAGTTCGCTGACGTGCTTCTACAACTCAAAGAAGTTTTCAACTCCAAAGGTAGGTCTGAGGAGATGCCGCTGGGAGGAAACATCATTACCTGTTCTTCTTCTAACAGTAAATATTAAAAGTCGCGGTGTCTTTTCTGTCTTTAACCCTTAATCGGTCACTCATAGAAATCCTCTGAAATTCCAAATTTCAACCTTAGTGTGTTATTGGTGGACACAAGACTTTATTACTTTATTACAAAATGTTTTATCGTCATGTAGAAAATCAAAGTTCATGAAGTTACCATATTTGGTTCCTTGCCCGTAAGTGGCAAAAAAAAAATCCATTGAGTATATATATTGTATTTTAGAACATCAGACCAACATAAGTGCTGATCCAGACCCCTGTCTGCATCCACATGATCCCTTTAAACATCATTTAGACCAGTAGATGTTTTGGTTGACGGTGGACGTTTGGGTCTTTACGGGTTAGTCCACCTCTGTATGGACACCAGTAGTTACACGAAGCACGTCCAGATGGTACTGGTTACCACGGTTACCATGTTGGCTGTAGCGTAGCCTCGTCAGTGTTGACAATGGCATCCGTGATCTTTTACTTCAGGCCAAAAATGATACCTTTAACATATCGCCCGTTTTGTCACGTAGAAAATCAAGGTCAGTGAAGTTACCGTATTGGGTCCCTCGCCTGTAAGTGCCCCCCCCAAAAAAAAAAAAAAAGAGAAGTGTATGTATGAAAAAAGTAGGGTGTTGACCCGTGGGGATTCACAGGTTCTAGATGTGGTACTTTTTATGCTGTTATGTACCACATTTGTCCAGCAGTCACCGCCAAAGCGTTCTGGCCATAGCAACATGATTATAAGGCTATTGTATGCCAAAATAACCAATAACTGCCAAAATACTGGTCCTATCAGCTTGCCGTTTTCGCTAGTCTCTTCCTTGACCACAAATATATAAGTGTGCCAAACTGCAGCAGTCAGCTCTTTACTGATTTTGTGGGAATCCCCAGACACACACACACACAGGCCACTTGGCTTTTATAATACAGATACAAGACAAATACATGTTAACGTGAAAGGAACATCTATTTTAGAACATTCCGACAACCTAAGTGCCAATCCAGACCCCTGTCCACATCCACGTGACCCCTTTGAACGCCATTCCTTACATTAGTACCATTACTTCATGGTACCGAACAAAAGCAGGTCCACTCACTGTTCATGCAGAGGTGGACCTCCCAGACCCTGGAGACCACATTGGACCTGAGATTGCGGACTCACTGTAACTGTAGCTGTCACTGCCTGGTAACGTAGGCGGAAATGACCAAAAATAGTCACTTGCCCGATAAGGGGTTAAACCTGGATGACCCTTCATGTGTTGCTGTCTTCCTGATCAGTGCCGTCCTTGTTGCCACAACAGCAGATGTGGGCTCGCAATACGTTCTGTTACACAAGTCAAAATGATCTCGCTTCTCTGGTTCCTGTAATGACACGAGCACAGTGAGGTGCTTTATTCTTTGTTCTTTCAGACAAACATAATGTATACTTCCTTTTCAATATCTAAACTTGAAGCAAAGCCAATGGGGGGGCGTGGTGGTGCAAAAACAACCAAAACAACAAGAAAGGCAGAATAGTGTGAGCGCAGCCAAAGGGATTTCTAGCGGAATGCAGCTGCCTGTTAAGTCTTGTGTACACACTGTTGCTTTCACCACAGTGTACGCAGTCCCAGACCTATCTACCTGTTTTGTCCCTCTACGGCCTTGGCTGTGCGGTCACTCAACCCGCCTTATCTCCCTATTTATACTGTGTTTTTCCCTGCAGTTTGCGCGTTCAATCCCCGTAACCGTTTTTAAAACATCTCTGATAAAATCGCGGTGTTATTCAGAGTATGTCACCTGTTCTTAACCCATAAAAGACCCAGTGCTACTTTAGTGGCAGTTCCAAAATCTATTTTTCTCTGTATTTAACTTTTCTCCAGTAATTTATCACCATTTATTATATTATCCTCTGTATTTTGGGTTCGTCAGTGTATTTTCCTATTTTATTCACTGATTATGTCGATGTTCATAAAAGCTCAGGTTAAAGTTGGGGGTTAATACATCAAAAACAGAGAAAACAGAAAAATAGTGACTTTTTTTCAGCAAATATATCAATAACTGAGCGTAAAAAAAGTGTCTCCATCCAGTGTCATTTGTCAAATTCCATGGGTTTTAGTGTTGTGGAAGATGACGGTGTTCCCTGGTTCATTACAGAGCCTACAAATAATACAGTGTAAGTCATGTATTTTTCTATATTTAATTTACTGTTTATGTAGATGTTCGTTCAAGCTCAGATTAAAGCTGGGGGTTAATATATCAAAAACGGAGAAAACTGAAGAAAAAAGTGACTTTTTCAGCAAAACGCATAGTGCACTGAACAGAAAAATGAGTGTCTCCATCCACTGTCATTTGTTAAACTCCATGATCATGTAGATGTTCATAAAATCTCAGAGTAAATTCAAAAGTTACTATATCAGATCAGATAAAATTGAAGAAAAAGTGGCTTTTTTTGCAAAATGTATTATTAAGTGGCAGGTATTTTCCCATATTTAATTTCCATATCTAAAAATTTACAGGTAATCAGGTACAGGTATATCAAAACTGAAGAAAAAATGATTTTCTCAGCAAAGATATCACTACTTGAATGTAAAAATAGTGCCTCCATCCACTGTCATTTGTCAAATTTTGCGGGTTTTACTGGCGAATCAATAGTTGCTTTTCCATTGACCCTCAAATTGCGCAGATATAACTTGGACATAAAAATTCACCTAATTTACCGCCAAAACTCTTGTTTTTTGCTGAAAAGTTTTTGTGCTGGCAAGAGGTGGTTTTTCGGGCGTAGCGCAGTTGGTATATCACGCAAAACTGCAATGGAAAGACCTTTTTCCGCAACTAGAGTCACGTGAATTAAAAATACGGATGTTGACGGACGTTACAACAAGCTAAGAAGAAGAGTTTTTAAAGAAACATGTTGCAGTATGTGTGGACACACCAGGAAACTGAATAATTTTAAAATTTCGTACGGGATAGAGGGGTGATATATAATAATAATAATAATAATAATAATAATAATGAATATATCTGTAAATCAACATGATATTTATCTTCGTCGCCATGTTTATGGAATGACTTCTTGTGTCATCTCACAATAATAAATAAACAAATCATTGCTATTGTGATTTAATGGAAAAAAAAACACATTACACACTTCTGTTTTTTCGGCATTTAGTAAACATCGGTGAAGTTTTGCGCAGATGTCCGATGGAAAAGCCACTAATGTTGTAGAAGATGATGGTGTGTCTTTGCTCACTACGGAGCCTCTGAACATCCAAATGGGTCATATCTGATGACCGTGAAAAGACGACAAACTGGATTTTACACCAATTATTTACATGTATTGATAGGATTCGTGGATCAGAAGTTATTAGACATTTTGGATCAGTAGATGCTTCTGGTTGCCAGTAGCTGTTTGGGCCTTTAGGGGTTAAACAGACTATGGGGCAGTATTTATAGGATAATATGAGCTATGTAAATAGCAAAACCCTCAACCAGGCTGTAATTAATCTGCTTTTCCGTGAGCGATCTAAGTGTGTGTTTCCTAATAAGACTGGGTTGAGACTCGTCACTGTGTCTGTGTTTGTGTGGGTGGTGAGTACATTCCTGGTTTGGCGTGTTCAGCGCTGGCTCTCGGATCGGACGTAAACCTGCTGTAGAGGGGCTTAATAAGAGGAGGTGGGCGCCCGGACCCACTTTACCCCCCATTAGCATCATGCCATGACACCCTAACCCTGGATGAAGGAATCCCAGGCGTCTCTGAAGAGGTCACAGAAGGTGCTTGACCCGGCTGGACGGGCCGGCATAATAGAGAGCTGGACTTGCAACGGGCGCTTTTTTAAGCTTGAGAGACTTTTCAGTGGCCTGTCAACGTGCGACAGATCAAAGCCGTAAATCATCATGTGTGAGAGATCGATGTCTTCAGCTTCAGCGGGGAGGGTTGAGTGAAATGCCAAAATGCACTTCAAGCTTTGGACAGAGCACATACTTCACCGCAGTGCCTCAGACAGGGTGCTTGAGCAGGTCTCGAAAGTCTTAAAAAGTATGGAGTTTTGAAACGCTGCTTTCCAGACCTTGAAAAGTCTGGAATTTTGTGTGACGGTCTTAATAAAGTAAAAAAGTTACTCTCACAGTTGAATTTTAGAGTACGCTCAAAGACTCATAGTCTTGTAAGATAAATAAAAATACATGAGGGAAGCATCAGTTACTTAGTTTCAGTTTATTTCAAATGTGCAACAAAACAATTCTACTTTAGTCCTTAGAAATAAAACAGATTGCAAGAAAGCATGAAAAACGTATATATACATGAAAACAAAATATGACTTATGAAAAATGATTTTGGAAAGATACTTTCCAACAGACTACTATTCACATTTATATATCATGTCTGAAAAGTCAACAATGATAAAGCATGAAATTTAACATACACACATTCCATAAAAGTTCTGTTTAGAAAAAAAAAAACAACTGTTTTTAAAGTCTTCCTGTTTTTTTTTGTTTTTTGTTTTTTTTACAAAATATGACTTAATTCGCATATTTGAAAAGGAGTGGGAGGAAGTATAACTTATAACACTTATTTATTTATTCCGAACATGCAAAGAAACAAAAGAAAACGAAACAAAGTAAAATAAGACAAAAACAAAATAACATTTAAATGAACAGAGTCTTTCTTCAGGTACGTGCAAGTCTGAATTTTGCATGGTCGAAAAAGAGTAGGAAGAAGTATAAACTTATTTAATCCTACCCCTCAAGTGCATTTACACATTTGTCACTAACTTAATACAAGAATCAAACACTCATAAACACTTATAAAGCATATAAAAAAACTTGATATGATTTCACTAACCAGTCGGTACTGGAAGGATTCTAATGAAACTTGTTTGTGTGATACCTGTGCACTTTTGTGATTTTCATATGTTTTGAAAACGTTTCTGTCAGTAAAGCGTAATTTACTGGGAATTATGCATTCATCCATTCATTCATTCATTCATTCGTACATGTATTAACCTGAATTTTTGTACTACACACAGCAGGTACAATCTCAAGCAAAAAAAAATAGGAACGTAACTATAAAAGTACATAAAGTCAAGGTCAAAGTCTTTAACGTTCTACTTCTACACCCTTTCTTCTCCTTACATTTCTAAAAACAGGCTTGTTAGTTTCTTTTTATTACTGATTGTTCTTTGTTTTGCATCACTGCGCGTCTTTGCGATATAAAGCCCGATATTGAAAGAAAAACTGACCAGCAGTGCATATCACGCGTGACAGATACAGCGTCGTAAAAGACATAACAAGACAAGGGAGGGAGACATAATTGTGGTGAACCTGTTTTATTATCTATTCGGCGAGACGTCTGAGAATGAGAGAACTGATGCTGTCTTCACGTGCTGTCGGGAAAATGAACCTTTCCACGTGTGAATTCCAAATTACAAGTGTGTTGTCGTCACAGTTTATCGTGACCTGCTCCTTTGGAAAAACAGTTCAGTCATAAAAAAATTATAATAAAACAATAATAATAAAAAAGGAAAAAAAGGTAAAACAGCTCTGGACGTGTTAATTCGTCTGCTATATTTACTTTTGTGACTTTTTTTGCAAATTCTGCGTGCTATAAATGTGTAAAATCATCAGCTAACAGCAGCAGAATGCTAATAAAAGCGCTGTTTATCATTTGCGATTAATCCCCTGTAAAGTTCAAAGATCATTTTCATCTCGGCAACTCGTGTCTCACATTTTTTTCCCAGTTTTCCAGTAGAAAATACAACACGAGGCGGTGTTCGTAACTAGTATTTATCATAATTCCCACAGCACGTGAAGGCAGCGTAATACTAATGTATTATAATGTGAGGTTCAGTCAGCTTTGCACAGAATAATACCGCACGATTTGGTGAAAAAGTCATATTGGGGAGTGGATTTGAGTCCACTTGCTTGGTTATTGAGGAAAATGCACGAATGACTCATGTAAAAATGTGTGTTTTTTCACTTCAGCTGCACAAACTAAATCCAGTAACTTAAGTTTAGCATGTTTTTGCTTATGACCTCCCTCTTCTCAGCACCACTCAACAGACATTTTGTTAGTTTTTTTCTATTTCTGCATTATGTTCACCCTAATCCTCCTAAATCTGGACCTTAAATTGCAGCCGTATGCGCTTATGCAATTGCTTAGTGTGATTACGATTGCACAGAAACAACAGCAGAATTGTAGAGATGCTTGAAATATCCTGAAGTAAAGACATTTTTTCCTTACATAAGTATCTCTCCTTCTACTTGAGTAAAGAATGTCACCTTTGACAGATATTTTCATCCCAGTCCTGTAAATACATGACTGTTTTTAGTCAGTTGAAGGTAACCCAAACAAGTTCTTGCAACGCGACAAGGCTGCATAGCAGTCATATTAGACATTTGGCCCTTGCTGGGTTTGTTATTATGAAAACCGGTTTTGCCCTGATTGAATTTACGCGGACTGGGACTTGAAATTAAGACCCGGCTCTGCCGCTTTTAATGCAACCACACTCAATTTACAGCTCCAGTAAGCACAGGCTCAATTATGCAGATGCAGATGCAGCGATGGTGACGCGCGATTGTGAGGCGAAGTATTCCCACTAGACGACTTATTTGGCTAAATACAGGAAAGGGCAGATTTGGGGAAACTAGGCTGTTTACAGCGTAGAAAGCAGATCCCTCCACTATTGAGGAAAGGAGCAAAGAGAGCATTGTGCTTTAAAGTAGTTTCAAGCCGCAGGAAAAAATAGACTTCGTGTTGGGATTCCTGGTTGAACGAGGCTGGAAGAGTGTCTTATAACTGTTACTCTAGCTTCGTATTTTATTGCTCACTTAAAAAGCAGGAAGGAAAGAGATTCCTCCTGAATAGACTGTAAGGAAATCAGATGTGTAGTTGGAAGTAAGACTGTAGGACTTGTCAAACCAATAAGAGTTTTTTCATTTTTGAGTAAAATACAAGTCAAATTTTTTTGATAACTGAGTAAATATGACCCCCAGTACACTATAGAATTGTTGTGCTGACATATTATTCTGTGTTAGAACAATAACCGATTACCTGATTTGTTGTGATGAGACAAAAATACAAGTTAAAAGTGTCTCAGATTTTAACTTTAACTTCAGTGTTGTTGACTTGACTTCAGTGACAGTTCAGGAGAGTGGGTGGAGTTAAGCCCTGCGTCATCACGTTTTGGTGCTGTGTCGTCCTATATGCCTCACGGACAATTGGCAGGTGTCTTTTCCGACTGTGAACTCATCGTCGCTCTTTTGCACCTTGTTTCGAAGCTGGGAATACATCTTGTAACGTACATTAGGCATTTATTTTTTTAGAAAGGGCCTCAGCTGTATGAACTTCCATTGTTTGAAATTATGGAAGCAAAAAAAGATTGGGAACTTTGTATTTTTTTTTCCTGAAATTGCTGCAGCAAAATAATAATCATCATCATAATCACAGTCATAATCATTTTTTCCAATATAAATAATTTATTTTCCTATATTTAGTTCACCGATCTTGTATGTGTTCACAAAAGCTCAAGGGTAAATTCAAAGGTTATTCTATGAAAACAGAGAAAACTGAAGAAAAAGTGACTTTTTCAGTAAAATCTATCATTAACTGAACATAAAACAAGCGTGTCCATCCACTGTCATGGATCCAACTCCATGGGTTTTACTGGTGAATCAGTGTTGTAGAAGATGACGGTGTTTCCCCGGTAACTACAGAGCCTCTGAACATCCAAATGGGTCACATCTGATGACTGTGAAAAGATGACAAACTATATTTTACACCATTTATTTACATGGATTGATAGGATTAGTGGATCAGTAGTTTAGATCAGTAGATGCTTTCTGTCGACGGTGGATGTTCGGGTGTTTACGGGTTAAGGCAGCCTTTTCACTCATATTTTTAAGTTGAAACAACACGTTCTATTTTACGGTGTAAGCGTAAAGCGGCTTTTTCTCCACGTTTGTCGTCAGTAAACATCTGCAACGTGTCTCTGTTGTGGTTTAGCTTCAGGGCATCAGACGACCACGCTACCAACTTGTCACGAGTCAATGGATTGTGATGTGATTGGATGTGAATTAACCCCTCCCGACTCGCCCCCCAATTTATGGCCGCATTGTCTCTACAGCGCCTCACAATAGTTCAAACCTCTCATTACTCTGGTCAGTCACCGAAACTGAAGGGAGCCCCCTTTTTTTTTTTTTTTTTTTTTTTTAACCATACAGAGCCAATAGCTGAGGGCAATATTCAGTTTAGTGCCTTGTACCCTTTGCAACAGTGCATGCATTCACAGTCAACGATGTGAGTCTGACACCCATTGTCCCAAAAAGCCTCTCCAGACTACCACGTTCTTGCTAACTTGCAGCTTTTTCTTCGCAGAAATGATACTTTCCCAAGGCAGGAATAGCCGTCACCTGTGGGACTGGTCTCTCTTTTGGGGGTTTCTTCAGAGATTTCCATTAAGTGTGTTCTATTTTAAGATAAAAGTTTGCGTAACCTTAAATGGAAGTTGTTGTCCGTCTCCTGTTGAGCTGTGGTCGAAGTCAGTGACGCATGACCGGACTCTGTTTTCAAGCTGCGTCTGAGAAGATACTGTTTACGTGGCTCCTGCGTGTGGTCAGGTCAGCCGTGAGGATCCGTCAGATCTCCACGCCGCTGCACACACGTTCACATTCCTGTTTTTTTCAGGTCGCAACCTCGTCCGGTGGTCACATGTGAAGGACATGTTAGTAATTGGAGGGGATTATTATTTTGAAGTCGGTCCTCAAAGGGGTCACGGAGGACATTTGGAGACCAGATGAGCTGCGGTGGTGGCCTCTGATGCCTTTGTGTTTGACGGCGAACGGGGCCTCCGAAGCTCTCCACCATAAGATTAGCCTCAAAAACATTCAGCCCCTGGTGCGTCTTCATCCCCTCAAAAACAGCGTGCGCACTGTTTTGGAATCACCTGCTGACTTTTTTTTTTTTTTTTTGCATTTTGCAGGAGCTTTGCGGCATGTTGTTGAGTTCAGCATCTATTTTTAGGAGGCGTGTTGCATTGTTATGTCTGCTTGTGTGACCAGGACAGGTGTGTCATCAGTGTTTTCATGCTCCAGCTCTGCCAGGCGAGGTGATTGTCGATTTGGCGCGTCAGCCGCTTAAGAAAACCTCACCTGCAAGCAGTTCACGTATAGAAGCCGAAGAGAACAGGGTGTTAACGTGAAGACTCTTAAAATACAATGCAGCAATTAACAATATTATTTTAACTGCTTATAATAAGTGGAGAATAAAGAATTGATTGTCAAAACAGGTATGAAATGTGGCAGTGCATGTGGGTTGGGCTGGTTATAGAGATGCACAAATAATGACATAAAAATGACCGCCCTTCGCTATTATATAATTGCAAAAGGTGTGTTTGGTTATATTTCGGATTCAGAGACACTAGGAGGTGTTATTTTGATGTTTGATACTAGTTCAGTGTTGAATGTTTTAACTATCGCCTATGATCTGCACAGTTTCCTTGTTAATGAAGCAAATGGACTAAATTTCAATATTTCTCATGATAATCGCAAGGCAGGTTTATTTCTATAGCACATTTCATGTACAAGACAATTCAAGGTGCTTTACGTAAAACATTAAAAGCATTACAGCAGCGATAGAAAGTACAGGCATGAAATTAAAAAAAAACAAAACATAAATGGGTAAAACAGATAAAGCAGGTAAAAAGATAAAAACTTTAAGCTTAAAAGAAACGGTGCAGATCTGAACTGATGAATAAAAACTCTCTTCAGATGCAGCTGAGAACAGGTGGGTCTTTAACCTGGATTTAAATAAACCGAGTGTTTCAGCTGATCTGAGGCTTATGGGAGTTGGTTCCAGACACGTGGAGCATAGAAGCTGAACGCAGCTTCTCCGTGTCTGGTTCTGACTCTGGGAACCGACAAAAGACCAGATCCAGATGACCTGAGGGGTCTGGTGGGTTCATACTGGGTCAGGAGGTCACTGATGGATTTAGGTCCTAAACCATTCAGAGCTTTCTAGACCAGCAACAGAACTTTAAAGTCTATCCTCTGACGGACGGGACCTCAGAGCTGGACTAATGTGGTCTGCTTTTCTGGTCTTAGCGAGGACTCTAGCAGCAGAGTTCTGAATGAGCTGCAGTTATCGAATGGATTTTTTAGGTCGACCTGCACAGACGCTGTTACAATAATCAAGCCGACTGCAGATGAATGCATGGACTAGTTCTTCCAGGTCAGATCTTTTATCCCTGAGATGTTCTTAAGGTGATAGTAGGCTGATTTTGTGACCGTCTATCGCAGTGTGCTATTTGCTTTTTGGATCGCAACAGTATAGTTTTAATATGAAACGAGTAAAAAAAATAAAAATCATATTGAGATCCTTTTAAGGTAAAGGTTAACTCGCTTTATTATCTCTGTAGGGAAATATGGTCTGCGTTTTACCCGTTCTAACACACACAGTATGTGGCATTAAAGTTAGCATTAGCACTGAAGGCACTCAGGGACCAACTCAAGATCCTCATCAACCATATCTGAAAGAAAGAAGAAGAAGAGACAAGATCTTAAATGTAGATGTTTGAAAGATTTTAACCCATAATGATCTACAATTTAAAAAAAAAAAAAAGATCCTCAACAACCTATATGTACCTGTTGTTATTAATGGATGACCTGAAGGAAGCCCACATGATGTGAGGAGAAATTAGAGGAAACAGACATTTTTGCATTTCATTTTCACTGACAAAATACAAAAAGGATTGTAATTTTTGCTGCACTTAATACCAAACAGCACGGTTTGTAAAGGTTCCAGATGGTACCACTCTGCCCTCACCCTGATCTAGGGTGGCCACTAGAAACATAAAGGTCCAAAAAGGACGTGACCAATAAATAACTACATTTTCATTCGTGTGTACTCGCCTGAATATGTGTTTTTTGTTACCTTAGAATGAGCTGTTAATGTTTTCAATGTGTATAATAAAGTGTAACTACATGTATATATTTACATACATTTATATGATACATTTATAAATCCTCCACTAGAACGAACCTGTAAAGTGAATGTATTTTAATGCGCAGACAGTGTTTTGAAGTAGATCTGGTAGCTCTGAGACAAACATTCCTTCTGAGTAAAACCCATTCTCTCATTAATTTCAAAAATATATATAAAAGATTGCGATTTTTGCTACACTTAGTACCAAACAGCATGATGTGCAAAAGTTCCAGACTGCACCACTCTGCCCTCACCCTGATCTAGGGTGGCCACTAGAATCACAAAGGTCCAAAAAGGAGATAAACTATAAAAAACTACGTTTTCATTAGTGTACTCACCTGGAAATTAGTTTTTTTGTTACCTTAGGATGAACTGTTTACGGTTGTTGCCAAAAGTTTTGGGAATGACCCAAAATTTTCTGCCATGTTTCTGTGGCACATGAAAGAAAAATGTAAAGTATTATATAGCTTTCAAAGACACGACAAATAAATCAAATTCAAGCAAAGAATCAATTTGTCATTCCCAGAACTCTTGTCCATGACTGTATAGCTACAGGCAGAATGGGTTGTTGTTCAGTGTCTACAGTAACAGAAACATGCTTCCTTTTTCTTCTTTTTTTCCATCTTATAGTAAGTCATCCAGCTTTAAGGTGTATTACTGTCTCCTACTATGTATGACTGTAGACCAGAGTTAATATAACCTTAACTAAAATGTCCAAAATGAACAAAAGAAATACTGATCCCCTTAAATCCCTATAAATCCTACACATAAAGGAAGATGTGTCATTGCTCTACCACTTGTCCTACTTCACATACTTGTTGCATTCCCACAGAACAAACACCCACTCGTTGGTTTACAGCCTCTAAGACAGCGGGTGTGACGGAGCATGCTGCAATTTCTATTTGACGGAACTCTTTTTTTTTTTTTTTTCCCATGCTTAATAAATAAATGTCTAGTACAGAAAATGCCTGTTGGCCTGGTTGTGACTAACACACCCACCTCAGAGCAGTGACGAGGTGGCGCTGCGCCATCCCACCAGTAAAACTCCCAAATATTGCTCAATCCCAAGCATTCCTATCCGAGAGGGATCGCTGTGCATGTATAATGGAGCGCTTTTGCCGGAACTCCATCATCATTAGTCACAGGTTTAATGTTGATATGTCGGCTATATGTTTTGCTTTCGGTCACAGGCTTTGAGTCATGTGTGTCCTGAGTTAATAAGTATGGGCTTTTCAAGGCTCGACACTCACCAGAATACATGGCTGCGGCTTTTAATCATTGACAAGTACCTACTAAAAATGGTTTTGATATGCGTGATGTAATATATAATGATATACTTCACTGTGTTGACCACTCAGTGACTAACACATGCTACGTACACACTGATGTTTTTAAATGGCTTATTCCATGAGTCAGTGTTGTTCATTACACCGGTCTGCAATTTTTTTTCTGCCAATCCATCTTATTATAAAGTGTTATTATACATATATGTTGGTTTATGTACATTTATGTTTAGATTTATGAGTCTTACACTAGAAAGAACCTGTAACGTGAGTGTATTTTGAGACAAACCTTCCTTTAGAGTAAAACCCATTCTCTCATTAAAGGAGTGATATTTTGCCTTTTTAAACGGAATTATGCATTTTCAAACGTTTCCCCGCGGTTTACGTGAACTGTTAATTCTAGGCTTGAATCTGAATTCTTCATTAATTCAACCCCACAGGCCCGTCTTCAACCCTATTTTGAGTACTGACATGAAAAAGGTCGTTTTGAGCGCTGGCCCTTTAAATGCACATGACCCCACCCCCTTCTGGTTTGTCGATTGTACGCTCTGTCCCGTTCAGCCACTTGATTTCATTAATACAACCAACAACTGAACATTTTAGGTAATCGGCTCAAAGTTTGGACATATTTTCAGTTTTACTGCAACCGCCGCTGCTGACAAACAATTATAGCGTAGTCTGAGAAATGTTCATTGGAAGTCTGGACTTTAAATGTGCAAATGTTGTGACGTAACAAGTTGTAAACGTAACAAATTAAAAAGGAATTGAAACAGAATTTTTGCCGGAATGAATATAAAGATAGCTTTGCAGCACCTGGAGGGTTCAAATTCAAACTTTTTGATCTGTTAGGGTCCAAATACACAAATAAATGAACCAAAGACTAATAAAAGTGGGTTTAGATAAGTATGACTCCTTTAATTCTCACAATTTGTTGGAAACTACAGCCAACCAGCATTTTTGGTTTCATTTTTCTGTATTAGTGACTCAAACGTGGTAAAGTTTCACTACTTTTATCCCAGAGGTTGTTATTTTTCTAGCAGATCATTGTTATCAGAAGACACTTGTGGGAAAATAAGTGTTGTATCCTGCCCTGTTGAGGATTCTGTGGTGACGTTAAAGCTTTGTGGGAAAGTGATTCTGCTCTGGGTCCTCAGAGAAAGCTTAAATGCTATTTTAGTGATCTGTATTCTAAATCACCCCTTGTGAAATATCAGCCTAAAATTAGCCCTACTTGGTCTTTTCTCTCCATTCCAGACTTTCCTAATGGCTATAACTATGCTGTGTTTAGACAGAGTCAAACCCATTGGGTCTGGGATCCACTGTAAAGCATTTCAAGTTTCTTCTTGTCTCCAAAAAGTTCCTTTTATGGTTCTTTTTTTGCTGTGGCTATATTTAAAGTCACTGTAAATTATCCCAGGCACAGAAAAAACAGCTTCCATTACTTGAAAGTCGCCTTTTGAAGATCAAGTTGCATTTGTGGGTGTAGGATTCTTGTCCTAAATTGAATTTTCCAAAGACGGAGATCTAATCACGTTGTATGCTTATCTTACTAACTAAGCGGTGTAACAGGATTTATTACATTATCTGACTGATTCGGGTGATCTTCGTTTAAAAGGCAGCTCTCGTCTTAAGCATGAGTTAACGTGCTGGGGGTTAGATCTTTGGATTGTTGCACAGCCCTCAGGGATTAAAGTGCACAGCATTGTGACATATGGTATGTCCTTTTATCCACTCTGTCTGAGGAAGCAAGACATAAAATTATACCCAGAGCACCGCAGGCTGGAAATCTATCTTGTGGTGATACACAATACGTGCAATTATGACACACTGCAAACAGTATATGTGGCAAAAACATGCAGTCCCGTCAGGTTTAATAGCCCTACAGCGCTCAGAGATTTGTACGTTGTTTACAAGTTGAAATCCAAGGGAGCTCCCTCTCTGTGGGTCTCTCTCCTTCCTTCCCTTTAGAAAGATTTACAATTATGGGCAGTGTCTCTGCCGGGGCAGCTTTGTTCCAGCAGACTGTCAATGTCTGCCGCACACTTTGATAAAACTCCAGGATTCCCACAGTATCTGTAAGGAGCCAAAGACTGTGGGCTCCGCTGAGGGCTCTACCTTAGACAGGCATTTGTACTGAAGGCTTCGCTGCTGGTATTCAGACAGAAAAGGCTGTGAGGAGCAGAAAAGACGAGGAATGTTTAGGGGTTTTAGATGACAAATGTTCCTATCTGTTCGCCTGGTATGAGAATAAAAGAAGCAGCTGCTAATGGACTGAGCAATGAGTATGTTTACTTGTACACTAATATTCCACTATTACTCTGAAATTGTCAGGTATTATGTAAACAGCATGTTCCGTTTGAATTATCAGAATTACTTTTTCCAAATGGTGCAGTTTCCAATTAAGATATGTGCGATATTGTAATAATATTCTGCTTTTTGTGAGGATTCTTTGTAATATCCAGGGACTGCGGATAAAAGACAGCCATTAGACTTATTCTGGTGCATTTGCAGCAATGTACAATGTATAATGTCCCTGTTAAATAAATAAATATGTGTAATATCTGGGGTAAAGGTAAAAATCTGTGTTCTACAGATGAATCCACATTTATGGTTAGAAGGAGAAACATGTGTACTTGTAAACATTATGAAAAAAAGACATCACATTTTTGGAAAAGAGCAAATGTTAAAAATGTGACCTTTTCAAGAGGGAAACTTGGAAGTGGAAAACCCGCACTTGGACAGCTGCATATAAACAGGAATATCAATCGAATATTAATTTTCCTGACTCATGTAAACAGCTTATTAGCAGTTTTGTCTTTTTTGGAGGCAAAAGTGAATATTTTGTGAATATAAACAGAGTCAGCGAAGCCTCCACAGCGAAACGAAGATGTCCGATTTAGCCAACAATACTTTGGTTTTGTGATGAGTGCAGGCCCGGTCATCTTGGATTAAAACTCTGAAACACAGATGGCAAATTTATCCACTCAATAAGCTTAAGTAGCCCCCAAATCTGCAGCGTCTGCCCCCCCATTTGTTTAAAGTCAACTAGAATTAGGCAGGGCAGCATTCATCTGACAGCCTGCACTCCACTCACATTGATTTCAAGAACTTTTTTCATGAATTAAAGGGTTATAGCAAGTATAATTGGCCTTGTTTTCCAACTTTAGGGCATGCTTGCATGTTACCAGGTCAACCCCATGCTGTTACTGCTCATAACTTGTTAAAGGCCAGTGGAGCTGATGGGAGTGAGGGGGTAAAGATATCCTGCTGATGACATTGTCTGCTGCATTCAGTATGTTCAGGAAAACGGTCGCTGTACTCAGTGAAACGGACAGGGATAATGTGATGTGGATGTAAACACATGGAAGCATAGCCGTGACCTACTAAATGTGCATAATGTAAAGCATGCAGTCATTGTAGACAGGGTTGTGTTATGCACTGATGAGGTGTTGATGTGGATCAGCATTAGCTTTGATAATTCTCTAAACCGTCACTCACATGTAAGGCCTGTATCTGCTCATTCTGAAGTAACAACAGTGCTTGTTCTTACCAGGAATGTTTTCATTACCTTCCATATGTTTGGAATATGGACAAATATGGATTTTTTTTTTTTTTTTCATTTGCTGAAGTCTTACACAGACTTAAAGGTAAAAAGATGCAAACGTTGCCTCCTTAACCCATAAAGACCCGGCGCGGCCACAGGGCGGGTCGTCAGTTTTTACATTTATTTGGCATTTTACATCGTACGTTTGACAGTTATAGATACATATTTTCAATTATAACGCTAGAAAAACAAGTTAAGCTGTGGTTCTTCACCTTTTATCCATGACCGCAGGGACATGCACTTGTGTGGCGCTTGATTTAAAAACAAATATTGCCAAATTCATGGTTCAAAGGGGTGAAACTGTTCTAATATGCTGTTTTAGCTGAACATACAAGTTGTCCATAAAGTCTTACAATTTAACAGATTTATTACAAAAGCAAGTGAATAGACAAATCTGTGGAAATTATTCTAAAATGAAAAGTAGATATGCCTCATTTAACCCATAAAGACCCACTGCTGCTTTTGTGGCTCTTCCTTTTTTTTTTTTCCTGGTATATTTAACCTTTCTAAAGTATTTTATCACCATTTATTATAATATTGTCCTCTGTATTTTTTGTTTTTTCAGTGTAAATCAGGTATTTTCCTACATTTCATTTTACTGATCATGTAGATGTTCATAAAAGCTCAGATTAAAGTTGAGGATTATAAAATCAAAAACAGAGAAAACCCAAGAAAAACTGACTTTTTCAGCAAACATATCATTAACTGAACATAAACTAAGTGTCTCCATCCACTGTCATTGATCCAACTCCATGGGTTTTACTGGTGAATCA
>JAPQRP010000015.1:177403-206178 GCA_037367295.1 Apogon hyalosoma
AAGGTTGCCTGTCTTTCCTCACTGTGACAGACGGCTCCAAAGAGAAATGAAAGGGGAAAACAGAAATCATTCAAAACTGGGCGTCTCATTTATATTCTCAGGTCTAAAGAGACAAATATCCATGGGTAAACATGTCGTCTAACTAAAAAAACAGATCTTGGATCAGCTTTTGGCTGGTGTGTCACTGACTGACTGCTAGATTTTGAGATATAGGGTTTGGTTCTTAATTCTCTGTAAGTCTCAGCTTTAGCATTGAGTTTAATTTTTCATTCGCCTTTGGTTTCCTGAGTTAACAACTATCAAGCTCGACAAAGGCGGTTGCCTGCAGAGTGGGAACATAAAAGCCCCCCCACCTAGGTGGAAGGTGCAGTGTGTCTAGCCTCAGGCTCTTTTTTAAATGCCTGCTCTTTGTGAATTCAGTCATGGGAAAGAGAGCTTCAAAGGTGAAGCAACAGGGATTGCCTTGGTTATAAGCATGGAAGTCTGGAAAGGCAAAGTTGCCCTGCCTTTTACTGACTTCTTGTAATCTGCTAATCCGCAGAGTGGACCACCGGTGATCTGTCGACAGAGGTGGACCAGGGCCACTGGCCACAGGAAGCATGTCAGAGAGGGGGATATCAAGGGATGTATGGGCCACCCATTGCAGTGACCCTACCCAAGTGTTAAAGGTTAAGTGGACTCATTTTGCAAGACCCCTTATGGCTGGGCACATAGTTCAAATGTGAATTGAAATGGGTCATTTTCAGCTTTCCGCATAAATACCCTATTAAGGATGTGCCACTGGTGAGAGGGAAATATGCAAGAATGTGGCATTTCACCTTTGACGATTAAAGAAGAATCCGTTTAAAGAAAACAAAGTGTCTTTTGAAGAAGGGGCCAAATCCCAGAGGAGACCTTGCAACCTTGCGTTACCTTTTGATGAATCCACAGTTTCTTTGAAACTTTTGCCACATGAATATGGGCAGGTTATTTAAGGGGGTGCGCCGCTGGAATGTCCAGCTGGGCTCTGACTCAAAAGGACACATTGAGAGGTTTTGATTTACATTAGTCATGGCTAGCCTGTCCAACATCCTCTTTACCCTCTCTGCCATGAGCTGCTTCCATTTGATCGGACCTCTGCAGACCCAGTTGTGACATGTTTAGTGATTTCACACTTGCTTTGTGGCAATAAGCACCCCTCCGTTCACTAGAATGTTTCGAAGCATAAATAATACATTGCTCCCATGATTTGCAATGCATGACTGAGCATAGCTAGGGTCACAGCAAAAGGAATGTTGCCAAGTCATATTGTGTCAGACCCTAGTGGAAGTTTTGTGATCCAAAGAGTCATGCCACTGACCTGAAGTCCCAAAACACTTCTCTTATGTTAGACCTCAATATCAAGTATTTCAGCATTGGTTTTTTCAGGGTTACAAAGTGGAATCAGATCATTAATTGCACCTGAATGCATCCTGAGTCCTGTTTTGTGGACATTTGGCATTATACATTTCCATGTGTTGCAAAAGACTAAAGAACAAGGTCTTGGTGAGTCTTTTCTACGAGTTAACATTGGATCAACATCTGGGTTCTTGTACTTTGACTTTAAAATCTTAACTTATGAGACTCTTTGGCTTCATGTTCATATATTAGTAGGGCCATGGCATGAAAACGGTGGAGAATGTCTGCTTCCAGAGGGGTGTCAGAATGTTTTAGTATTGAGGTGTCATCTCGATGGTGAATGATTCGACAATGTTTTCATTATGGATCCCCCTCCACCCCTCATTCCTCTGACTCCCGTCCCTGCTCCCAAACAAGAGGCTGGAATGTTGGGTTTCCATGACGCTAATGAAGTAAAAACCTGGCAATGTGTTGCTGGCAGCCTCTGAGCAGCTCCTGCTTCGCGGCCTCCTTCTCATCAGGATCAGAGTCTGATCCCCCTGTAGCCTTCATTCACCAGGGCTTATTATGCCCAGGAATGTCTCCCACTCTCTCCTTCTCTCATAACCCCCGCTGAAGAAGGGATGTGGGGTGTAGGGGTAATTTGGGACAAATCCCAAGGGAGAGTACTACCCCAAATAACACACAACCCCCTTCCTCTTTTTTTTTTTTTTCTCCTCCAAAACCCAACAGAACTCCTCCCCTATCACTCCCGACAATCTTCCCACCCCAAACCATCAGACGTGGACAAAGACACACACACACACTCCAGTCCTCTCCCGGGAAAAGTGAAAAGCTGCCGTTGTGATTTATTGTTCCATAAAAGCTTCATGTGGCAGGCCCATGAGGTGACCAGTCCCACTGTTTGCTAGTGGCCCCAGGGACAAAAGTGAGTTTTCGGCACTCAAACAAATCCTCGCTCAGAACTCTGCGGTATTCCCTGGGGAAAACTGAATGATCTTCCCGGGAGCTTGTGTTTTTTTTTGATGGTCTTGGGTTAATATTGCAAACAAAAACACCCTCCGTCACCACAACTTTACCTGCAGATTTTCGTTTCTTGATTGAAAATTAACAACTGTTTCCAAATGCACTAGTTGGATACTCTTTTATTGCTGCCTCCCTGGTGGGAATGAGTCGTCTTCTCTTTGTGTTTTCCACAGAGTGGCAGTTGTGGGGTTAAATAATCAGTCTCTGTACATTATCCTGCGTCCTGCTGGGCTGGTGAACGCAACCATAATGTCTTGCTAATTAGCCTCCATTTAGGTTGGTCCAATAGGCCACACAACTGCCTTTGACTATCAAAACCCATGGAGCTTTGCAAAGGAAGACCCTCTGTCTAATGGGTATTCATGGTGTAGGCTACTCCTTAATAACCTCTAGCTAGTCCACATTTTAATGCCTCCCAGACTCGGGATTCAGTTTCTCGGCTGGTGAATGGGTTGTATGGGCTGTGTGGGGATGATTTGGGCCATTGTGTGTATTATGTCATTCAAAGGATAATATCCATAAATGGGATCTAAACTGACCAGGACCAATTAAGGGCTTAAGGGTTGAAGCGGCCCGTTGTAAACTTTGACCCTTATCAGATTGTTGTGGATTCAGGTCTTTTCATGCTGTGGGAAGGGGTTCAAGGTCTGCGGATAAATTCAGCACAGTATCATTTCTACTTAAAATATGATCGGTGTTAATATGACACATGGGAAATTTCTCATGCTATGGATTTTTTTTCTTATTTACATGCCGCTTTTTACATTTTATCTGCATATTGTGTGTTTTCTTGCAATAGCGCAATGCTTGTTTGGAACAGGAAAGAGCCAATAGCTGATTCATTTGCGAAAATCATCCCCCACCCCTAGCATGAAAATGATGCATGTAACTATACTTGAGTTTGTTACAGGCTCAAAATGAGTTGAAAGTGTTGCATCGAGGCCAGATTTTTACAAGTGGTGTGGTCTATGTTAGGATATGTAACTTTTCAACAACAACAACAGCAAATCTAGGTATTTTGTAAAGGCAGTGAATACCAAAATAAGCAACTTTGAACCACTGAACATCAGACTTAAAATAATCATCATTCAGGTTAGGTTGAGAATTCACTGCCATAAAAATTATTGTAATAAATGGAATTATTATCAGTTTTGTTAACTTTATTCTACCACTGTACTATGCATCTAATAGTAGTTTAAATATGCACATTCAACTAAAAATGAAGAACCTTATATTATAATGTACTTTATAATGAATTATTAGCCTTTTGTTAATATCACTCACATGACAGCTATGACATAAATATAAAAAGCGCATTATCAAATTTTCAATGAAAGTACAAAACCAAAAATGCATAAGTCATAATTAAACAGTACATTACTGCATAACGTCAAAATAATGTTAAAAAGTTATTCATGATAGTTTTATCCATTTTTTTAAATACAGATTAATGGAGATGATTAATATAACAATGCAAATTAATCACAATTATCTCTAATAATGGCAATTTTGCAATAATTATGACATAGGTGTGAGCATTTTTTTTACCCTTTGAGTTGTTATTTTACCTCAAAATCTGAATAGTTTAAAGCCTGATAGTGGTCAGTGCCAAGTTTGATGCAAAATATCCATGTTATTCAGAAAAAACAATCATCTCTCTAAATATAGAAGTATGTGTCATGCCATTAGTTTTTCTTTTACTCAGGCCTGTGCAAATAGAGTCACTTTTCCAAACAACAAAGGCTACTAACAAAGAGAATGACCTTCTCTGTAGACCCGTGTGCACTGATTGTATAGAATTAGTGTGATGCGGAGTCGTGCCAGAAGCCCACTGCTGGCCCTTTTCCTGCCTCCTGGGGAGTTGGGATGCTGAAATAAAAGGACGAGAAGCTTTCGTCATCAAAAAACCACCAGGTCCACGGCACTGGAAGGAGTTGTGCGTGGCAAGTGAAGAAGATGGATGAAGATGGTTGCTATGTTGGAGAATGGGACTCTCCAAAGTCCTGTGGAGAGGCTTTTGGCTAGATAGAAGCAGCAGGGCATGTTGGCATGGAGTAGGTCATGTGGTAGCAGAATCGCTGTACTTGTGTAATTGTGTTTTTAACTGTGTAAGTTTCCCATTTTGGTGTGTTTTTGAGCAGCCTGTCTCCTGGATCCATTTGGAAGTGCTCGGTGTTCTAGTGCAGTCACCTCTTAACCTCCTTATAGTGTTATTTTTCGGTCCAGTGCCAGTCACCCCAGGCCTTTGGGTTTATGTCCAGTGGTCCATGGTTAATATGCAGGGTTCACTGATTGGCTGCATTGAAGTTGTCAGTAAAGCATCAGAATATATGGCCCTTTTGTCTTATCTAAATGGAGTGAGGCTGACAGTGTCCTATGAGAAGGCTTGAAACATACTGTATACAAAGTGTAGCCCTCTATACCTCTTATTTTTCTCTCGACAATTAATGGGTCAGTTTTGGCCAGCATACTTTCACTTCTTTGTCCTATTTTCAGTGCTTTCTAATGGTTGCTGGATTATTGTTGTGATGTTTTGACCTGCTGGTCAATGCGAACTTGTCACCTGCTGGTGAGTTGGCAGGATTTCCGGGTCAGGCCTCAGCTAACATTGTCATGGCAGCCACACAGACCCAGCATTATTAGCCCCACTGGCGGCACTATTTGTCCCATTTGAAAAAAGAGGGCTAACGAATAAAAGAAAAAATGGGAGACAGCTAAAGTCTTTCTGATCCCCCTTTCCATGAAGGGGTAATCCAGGGGTGATCGTCAGCACAAAATGTGGCTTTGGCTGCCTGTGTCTGTTGGGTGTGTGAGTTTGTGTCACCGTGTGTTTATTTTGAAGCCGTACTAGAAATTTGCAAGGAGGTCAGAGCAAGGGACGGATAAAACTAATCCTACACATCACTGGATTCACGCAGGAGATGAGGATACTAGTCGCACTGCAAATTCTTTCTTATTTCCCTGCAAAAACACAAACGGGCCAGAGGTTCTATTCTATTGCTACAGCCACCTACTCATCTACGGTCACATTACTACTCGGTATCCTGCAAAAAAGTGAATAAAGACACCTCAAGTTATAGTTCATACCCTCACATACTTTTTTGTAACGTAACACACGTGTCATGACCTCATTCCTCAAGTATGTCACAAGGACAGTGTCAAGGTTACCTGATAGCAAAGTGCATTATGTCCCTTTGTAAATGGTGGTGAGTCACTGTTAGTAAAGTAACATTTAGTACCAATATTCATACCTGAGATGCTATGTTATCTTAAGCCGAGTCACTGGCTAACCACTAATTACAGAGTAGGTCATGTTTGCCTATACGTTTACCTGACAGCTTGGCATCATATCCCCTGTGAAGGTTTGCAGAGGTGCGTGAACTCCTGTTTGCCGTCGTTGTTTTATGGTCCAGTTGCTGAGATGGACCATTGACTGTGACCGTGTTGACTGCTCTTGAATGGATGGTGGTAGTCTGACATGGCTGCCATGGTCACCCTTTAAACCAACAGAGGAGGAATGTCATGTAGTAATCCTGTTGCCAGTGAGCTTGCACAATTCTCTGGAAGCAGGGAGATTTTTAAATAACCGGGGCTGCTTAGGATTTGTAGCACATGGTACATTTCGACTTGCTTTTAAGTCTCGTACTACTGTAGGGTTTCATTGTTCAGACACTTTGCACGTACAGTCATACTTGACATTTTTCTAGCCTCTGCATGTTCTGCTGCATTGCAACATGACCTGTCATCACTGCAGGAGGCTGGAAAGACATCAGATTCTTATCATCCCATTGATCAGCGGTTAAGAAAACTAATAGGCAGAGCTGTGCAAATAATCAATTCGCAATCACCGTGTCAGCTACTGGAATTATATCATCGCAACAGGCTGCCGTTTAAAGGCGGGACATTTTGGATACCGAGTAAACATTATTTCTTCATTTCTACAAAGAGCAGAGTGGCATGAAAAAAATAAACAGGGCAATTAAAATAACACAACGTTAAAATGCATCACATTCACTCACAAATAACACATGTAAATAAACATGCCGTTAAATAAGAGAGACATCAGAAATTACTTTTTTGTTTGGCTTTTTAGTTGGAAAATTAATCTTAATTTCAAAATTTATAGTAACCCAAGTATTTTCCTTGATAACTGAGCAGGTAGACTCAATTTGCATGACCTTGTCACCATTTCGTGCACCCTCAGTAATAGATAATGTAGTAGCTACCAAACAAATAAGGTATTTATTATTTACAGTAACTTTAATGATTAATTTCAGGGTTTTCCTTAGGTTTTCTGAAGTGTTAGGCACTGTCTGGACTCTAGCATTTTATCTTTTGGACCATGATTACCTTAACAGTGTGCAACAATTTGGACAAGGTAGATTAGACATAATAAGTGATATCCAGAGAGCTGAAAAACAACTTCCTGGACACATTCACAGGAGAGCAAAATACAGCCATGGGATGTGATTAAACCCCACAACAGGTAACGTAGTAGCAGCCAAACAGATATGAGTGTAAGATTGTGAAATGGTGTACAGTATTTTTATTTTTTTTAAAGAACAATAAAATGCATAAATCCATTGAGCTCCAAACAACCACTGAACAAGACTAGTAGGATATTTCAATGCTTTCATTGTAAATGGTTGGATGAGGGTTGAAAACCTCGATAAGACAAACTGATAATTGGAAAATAAGGTTCTTTAACAGTACAGTCAAAACCAGGAGAAGATGAACAATCATTTGTAAAAGCGTCTTTGTTCCTCCACAGAGCATCAGGACTGCCTACACCACGCCGTCCACGAGCGTCTCGGGGAGCTACTGCGAGTCCTGAAGGCCATTATCAGCAAACACCAGAGCCTCAACTCAGTGGAGATCCTCAGTACAGCTGGAACCGTCATCGCCACGGTCAAAGGTGAGCTATGACGACCAGCCCTCCCTTAAACATACTCACAGCCTCCCTGTGAAATATGCTGCGTAGTCGTTCACTCCTGGATGGGTCTGTTTTCTGTCTCTGCTTATCTTACACCCCCCTTCCTCCCTCCTTCTCCTCCATCCCCATCCCCCTTCTTTCTCATCTTCTCTTCTGGACTTTTACTATTACTGTCTTTTCTCTCACACTTCCTCCAACAACTGAAAGAAGTTCCTGGGGAATGTTTCTGAGGAGTTTTCTTCTTGCTTCAAAGCAATGCAGCTCCTCAGAAGTCACTCAAGTCCTTAGAATGCAACAGCGTGTGATTCAAGCCCCATACAGAGAGTAAGAAAATAATATTTTGGAGTCAGATACCTGATTCGAGAGGCGGGTGTCCTTTGTGCTGCCTGTCCAGAGGGAACTAGACTGAGGAATCCTATTCAGCCCTTCATTCTTTGAGATTATGATCTGGCATGCAGGTCAATTCTTAACTTGGCTGCCACACAAGAATCCCCTGAGTATACCTCGTCTCAATTTGCATTGCAAAGAAGGCCATGGAGGGGCTGTATAGCTTTTTGAAAAGCTCTCACTTAATAAGGAATGGTGACATGGTGAAGTGAACAAAGGCCGAGCTGCCTCTGCATCTGAATGTAGCTTACCTTCACTGAAATATTTGGAATAAAGCCATGCACACTTGGGTGTATGCATGTGTACAGCAAATAATTATTAGGTGTGTACAACTTCTGGCCTTCGTGTCGTAACTTGACTATTTGTGTAGCCCTCATGTTCCATATATTTCTTTTGACTAATGACTTCCAGCTGACAGCCTAATACTCTTTTTGTTTAGCCTCTTAATACTACCACAATTATAAGTGAAACAATTTCAAGGCTGTCATATGTACTTTAGACTGCTTTAATAATGTCAGATAAGTGACATCTCTGTGGAAGAGAATTTTGACAAGTAGCAAATAAAGTGTTAATCACTTACAGTAACTTTAATGATTACGTCTAGGTTATTCCCCAAGTTTTAGGCCCTGTCTGGGTTGTGCCATTTTCCCTTGTGGACCATTATTGTTACCATAACTATTTACAACAATTTGGACAAGGTAGACCAGACAAAACAATAGGTGATATCCAAAAACAAGCTGCTGTACACGTCCACTGGAGACCAAATGTAGCTGTTACATGTAATTCAAGTTTAGTTATGATGCTCTCCTTAATTTATTCATATTAATTCAGATGCCACACACAAGGTACTTTGTTAACATCTAAGCTTTTAAAATGGTAGTGAAAACCCTGATGTGAAATGCAGCATGCAGTAGCACAGTTTTTACCACTAGGTGGCCAGACTTGGTCACAAACTGACCTGTACACAGTGACCAGGCGATATCAGCAGTTGTCCTCTGTCAGCATATGTCACTGTAAAACTCCAACAGGATGATTTATGGAAGGGTTTTATGAGACTGATAAGTTGTAATTTACTCTTACGTTGCTCTTACTCTTAGAAAATGTATGTAGATGACTTTGTAGATGAAGTCTCTTTTAATACTAGATGGAATATGCTCAGGCACAGTTGTGTAACGGCCATGGTTTGGGGCTTAGATGCTGCGTTTGGGGTGGTTTTGGGGTCTCTGCATTCATTTTTGTATAATTCTATACCATAACAACATGTTTTTTGAAGGATGTGGCACTTGTGTAAGGGATTTACAGACACTGCTGTGAGAAAGTGATATATTTTTCAATGAAAACATGTAATATTACATAAGTTTGGATTGTTATTATTATCACATTTCTGTCCAAAGATGTGGAAAAGCTGGAGTCTACAGGAGACCAAACCTGGGGGCAGTCGTATTTAGTTAGTTTTGATGTTTTTGCATCCATTTGACATGAATTTGGCTTAGGTGGTGCCCAGAATGGCTGTGCCTGAGCTTTATAATGGCAGAGAAAACCTCTTAGTACTTGTTATAATTAATTTAACTGCATTTCACATCACTTTCTTTATCCCTGAAGGGCAAATGCAAAGCACATAGACCAATACAACTTACGTCACTGTATTAACTATTAAAAAAATATATAAAATGATGCCTCAAATCAGTCATACGTAGCTCTTAACTTAACGTAAAGTTACCCCAATTTTTAAATCCTGCGTTGAACTTTGCATCTGATGAGTGTTTCGAGAGTGTTGTGCCTTTCCAGTCAAACAATACCATTTTTCCCCGATGATGTAACTTCCACGTTTGGACCACTGCTTGGGGCCTGAGCGAGTACTGGCATTGTATTCCACGAGCCTCAGGATGTCCTGTTGGGGGTAGGGTTTGGACAGGAGAGGAGGCGATGGGACGACCAGAGAGTTTTGAATGGTGGTGTTGGTGGCGGCCACAGTAGCGGGTCTGGATTGATGGAGGCTCCCGCGGGCCCCTCAGACATCTGAGGCCACCAAAAAGTTTTGGCACCCTTGGGATAAAACCCTCAGACAATGTTTGCCTGAGTCTGAAACCAGATTTTTTTTCTCCCTGGATTGGATTTATGCATTTTCTGCTTTTGATGGATCGAAGAACATACTAGATCGTCATAAAGTAGTCACTTGTGGTCGTGATCTAGGTTTACGAATTTGTTTCTTGGACTAATGATGATGAAAAGCTTAGTTTAAGGTGGGTGGTTGATTGTTTTCCTTTTGCATCCTGATAAGCTTCTTTGAAAATCACTTTCCAGCAACCTCGATAGACTTCTTTATTCAGAAACTGTCTTAGTATTTGGTTTCCATCAGCTCTTGATGCTCTTCGACGTGCCTCGAAGGAGTCATCCTTAAAGATTTGAGGAAATGACCAAGACTTGACTCATCTTGTAGTTTTTTTCTTCTGACGGCTTTTTTTCTTTTCGTGTAATCAAGTCAGTATTTACAACAACTTTCAAAGCACCAATGGAAAGCTCAGGAAAAAGCTACCGAAGACAGTAGATTGTTTCCATTCAAGATGTCAGATGGAGTCTTTGAACTCTAGAAATCTCCATTGTTCTGATGAAAAGGAAGGACTGAGGAAATCACGGAGGCAGCAGAATGGTCAGTGACGTCACTGATTTATTACTCAGTGTTGGGTCTCGTTCTCTGAGCATCTCTCTCCCAGTTTATTTTCTTCTCTCTGCTCAGTCAGAGCAGGAAGTTTATTGTGAGGACTGATTACAGACGTATTTACACTGGTGTTTTTCCTTCATTCTGTACTCAGTCATTGCTGTGTTTGGACTCAGAGCAGGAAACTACTGCCTTTCCAGATTACCGCCACATATTTACACTGCTAAAGTTGTTTTTAAATGCCTCAGAGTGTGTTCAGTAATGTGATGTTTCAGCTTTAAAAAGATATAAACTCAGCGGTTTCTGTGACCTCAGTGCAATCTGAGGAATACAGCATGACTCAAAAGAGATTATCACTGAATTTACACCTTTGCATCATGCAGCGGGGGATGAATCACCGCGCTTTCAACACAGCCAGTGGAGAGTTTTGAGTTGCCAGTGTTTAGGTTTGCTACCAAAACCTGACTCAGTCTTACTTCATCACATTTGACAGGAGTGAACTTCAAGGAGGTGAACGAGGAGAATAAACAAAAACTCTTTGGAGAAATCTACACAGCTATCGACACATTGGCCTTCACCTTTGGCAATGTGTAAGTATCATGTGATTTCCATGGTTTTCAGCCACTTCATTAACCCTTTGTCAAGCTAATCGGCCAGTTTGTCTTTGGGTTTTCATGCAGAGTGTCGGACTTCCTTATGGGAGATGTAGAGAATGGATCGGTGTTGGGGCTCCCCCTGACTAAAAGAAGCAGGGTAAGACAATCAGCGTTAATGTTCTTCATTCATTTTTTATTATATGCACATAAGCATAATTCTGTTCAACACCAGGATGTGGCCCAGTGCCCCTGAATTGTTAACTAAACGATATGAAAAAGTGACCAGTAAGAGTCTAAAGGTTAAGCTAGTGCTTTCAGGTTGACGCGAGTTCCCAAAAACAGTCTCCGTAAATGATGAATTGATACCATGTATTGTTGTTTTCCTGCTGGTAGTTTTGTAGCGTCTCTGAAAAGGAAGTCTCATTCCAGATAAGACTTGTTTTAACTGTTAGCGGGGTGTGTTGCACTTTGAGTCGGAAATTCATCTTCTCTGTTGTTTGGGGAGAAAAAAAAAAGGAAAACGTTTTTCATCTGTTTTTTTTTTTTTCAGTCTTTTGAGAACCTCTCAGTGGAATCTGGAGGATCCGGTCCCGAGAAAGATGATCCGCCAGGTAAGATGGATCCCTGTAACACACGGCCACTGTACTCAGGAGCTGCTCTGAACAGAAACTAATCCCAGTAAATGTGTAAGAAACAATGCAAAGCCCAAACGAAGCAACTGTTAATGCTCTAGCATTGTGTGATGGAGTTGCCTTTCACAAACTTAGGGTCAGGAGCCAAAATGGGTCACGGAGCTTTTGTTATCGTCACAAAAAATACAAAACAGTAATAGAATGTGTATGATATGATATATAAACATGTAATCAGATGAAAATGACATTGAAGACGCACAAGGTGAGTAATATAAACTGATGAAAACAACATGAAAGAGAAAAAAACAGATATAACAAGATGAAAATTCCATTTAAGGTGTTGCAAGATAATAATAAACGGTGGAAAAATATGACGACAATGTAAAAAGAAACTTTCCAAGTCTGTGTTTTGACAGTAGAAAAGTCAGTCAGTCATACTTTTTGTTTGTTACTGCTTTTACCAGAATTGTTTCATTGGTCAGAAAGTACATGCATAAATCTAGAAAATGGATGAATAGAAGATTCTGTCATAACTTCATCTTCTTCTGAGGCGGATAGAGAAGGACAAAGGGACTCCGACAACTGTTGTGTAGCACTTTATTCCACTCTAAAAATATCAGGACAACTCCTGATGGTTCTGATTAAGGCCTTTAATCTGAAATACGTTGGCCTGTATTCAAATAAAGTTCTTCTATTCAATAAATAAATAAGAGTTCTTGACCTGTAGCTAATGTTATTTGCCTGTGTTCTAGAAAATTACAGGTAATTAATTCAATATTAATTTGATGGTGGAAGAGTCAGTAAAAATGTGTACATTTTGATCACCCGTAATACACTGTTGCTCAGAAAGTTGTAGTAATGTTGTTTTCAGACACATTCCTCTTTTTATTCCTATTTCTACACACCAGTAATCACCTTTGACCAAGTGCAATGATTATATAACAGGGTTCCTGCAGGATCTTAAAAAGTCTTAAAACTCTTTTTGCATTTAACACCTTAAGGTCTTTAACAGGTGTTCAATTTGATATGGTAGGTCTTAAGTTATGTTGCCATAAACTTGTTAGCTGTGTTGTGTTTAAATGTGTCTGGGAAATGTCCAGACTGCAAAGAAAGTAACGTTAGTCTGCTCATTTCCACTCCTTCCAATCTGATAATTTATATTGGAATTGGGAACTGATTATTGCTAACTTTGCAGCTCCCGGTGAGGAATGATCACAGAAAGGAAAAGTAAACATGGGAGATGTGCAAATTTAATAATGCCTGGTTGGAGAAAATAAATACATTTTCCTAAATTCTAGGAGTCATGAATTTTTGCCAGTATGGCTGTGAAATAGGCATTAAATTATGTTCTAAGTAGTCTTAAATAGATCTTAAAAAGTCGTAAATCCAACTTGTAGAAACCTGTAGGAACCTGTAGGAACCCTGATATACAGAGTACCGCTTACAGTTTATCTATCAAGAATAAATCACGTCACAATGATTTCATGAGAAGAGGCAAAAATATTTTATTCCAGCTTCATGTGCAGCAATGTATGTTTATGACAGTTTGGGCCCCAATGAGACAAAGACTTCATTTTTACATGGCTTTGCTTTGCAGTTCAGGCCTAGAGCGACGTGTGTGGTTATCTGAGGTAAAGACAGTCTTATTAATACACCCAGACCTGTCAGCATTACTTACCTTCACAGGCTATTAACCCATATCACGCTCGTACAAGGTCGACGTGGGCTTTTCCCGCTGCTTACATGCAGCGTCGGAACAGGCGCGTCATAGAAGCGCTAATGATGGCCGCCATGTTTCAACCCCCCCCTCTCCCCATGTGGGATTCCCGCGCTCGTCACAGGGCCGTCTCCGCCGGTTCGGGCCGAGGAGGTGGACAGGACGCTGCAGCGGCAGGACAGCGGGGTGGAGTCGGCGCTGCTCTACGCCAAGGCCTGGTCCAAGTACACCAAGGAGCTGCTGGCATGGGTGGAGAAGAGGCTCAGTATGGGTAAGAGAGGAGGAAAGCATCCCAGTGGAGGGTAGATGCTGGATAGTAGTCGATAAGAGGCACCTGTGGCACTGAAGCCCTAAACAAAGCCAGCTGTTAGTGTTAACCCTTAACCCTTTATAGGACACTCACACTGCAAAAAAATCTAAATCTTACCAAGTGTATTTTTCCTTTTTTCTTGTCAAAATATCTCATCACACTTAAAAAAAAAAAACCAATCACCTGAAGAGGAACTTTTCATTGAGGTATAAGAACTGATTTTTTGACAATAGATCTGGAAAATCTTATTTCAAGAAATCTTACCAAGGTAATTTACACTTGTTCCATTGGCAGATTTTTTGCTTGAATTAAGCACTATCTGTGAATTCAATATAGGAAAATACACGATTTTTACTGGAAAATGCATTTTAGATCAGCAGATTGTTTTGTTCGCCGGTGGCTGTTACAGACAGAATGCATAGTCTCTTGTTTCTTATTTCATAAAGATCAAAATCCAGCTCTTGTTGACTCATGTGGTACATTATGGCCTTTAGGCAGCTAGTGTCTCATGTTATGTCACAATAGACTGTGTTACATACACAACAAACGACAGTGGTTCTAGATTCTGGTTTTTATGTTCAATCAATGAAATATTTTGCTGGGAAAAGTCAGATTTTTCTTCAGTTTTCTGTGTTTTACTTAATAACCTTTGAATTAACTTTGAGCTTTTATGTACGTCTACATGATCAGTAAATTAAATATAGTAAAACACCAGATTTTCACTGAAAAAATGAAAGTAGACAGGATGATACCTAAGGAAAGCTGGCACAAAAATAGTTCTAGATGTTTAAGGGTTAAGTAGTATATTCTTAGCTTAAGTACTTAACTTCATTCTTAAGTCTGAAGATATCTTTATTAGATGGTTTCATAGAGTAAATTGTGGGTGTTAACATATGTTGTGATCATCTATTCTAAGAAGATTAAGAAAGGATTTTGTATAAAGCCAAACAGAAACCCTTTTGTCAGCTCTGATCCTTTTGTATATGATGTTTTTTTTTTGTTGTGTTCTTTTTTTTTTTTTTAAATAGTGTCGCTCTTTTCTCATGTAAACTCTGCATTTTCAATGAACAAAAGTGAGGAATTGTGTCCAAAATCCTGAGAATATTTACTTGAGCTTGACCTAAAACAATAAAAGCCTTGCACAGGTTCAGGATATTAGTGTGTGTGACAGAGGTTTTGTTTGGTAAACTGGTTAATGAATGGTTTCAGTCTAATACTTAGTCACATGGCCAGTCAAAACAGCGACACAAAGCACCAGTCAGCCTGTACAGAACATGTATTATCAGGCCTGCAGTCGTGTTATTTGCTTAACACTTCCACTTTGGTTAATGCTTTATTTGCTGATTAATTTTATAGATTTGCGTTGAGACTCAAGGACGCTGTGTGATTCAATCCGAAAGCACTTCATTGTTTTCAGTTATCCTTGAATACTGCAGAGTAAAGTTTTATAGAATGTAAATATTTGCGCATACTATTACTTCCTATGCAGCTATGGAATGCCTTATCAGCTGTAAACGATGCTAAATGACATGGCTTGTATTTCTGGTGCGTTTGCAGATATCGAGTGTGCCAAGAGCTACGCCAAAATGGCTGAATCTGCCAAGACGCTTGCGAGTCAACAGGTGAATATATGCTGCATGCTACATTGCTGTGTGAAAGCTGGAGATGTCCCAATCTACATTTTTTTTTTTTTTTTTTAGGATTAATTTTGCCGATACCGATCCAATACAGACTTTTTACAATGAAATTTTGATTTAAATTTGGAGTCAGCATTTATAGGTTATTATGCTATTATTTTACTTGAGATCACAATTGGGCTGAATATGGAATCTGAATTAAAACAACTATGACACCTTTGACTCTTAATAACTTCAGCATAATTTTCGCACTCTCCAAATTCATACTGTGGGCCAAATTAGAACCTTTGGTGGGCTGGTTTTGGCCTGCGGGCCGTATGTTTTCCACTGCTGTAGCGCGTCTATGGACAGGTCTGTCCAGGTGTTATATGGGGGGTGCGTTCTGTGCCGTATGTTAGTGGTGCGCACATCAGCGGGTTACTCGCGGGTCGGGTTGTGTCAAAAGAATGTCAATTTTTTTGCGGGGCGCATTGGGTCGGGTGAAATAATTCCACAAAAACCCCGCAGGTTGAAAAATAAACGACTCGCGCATCAATACTGTACCGTAAAGTGAAAGTGAAACTTATAGACACTTTACTATTTCATTCTAAGCCTCCCGCTGATGTGCAGCTAATTTTCCTTTTCCTACCTTCAATAACTTTAATTTGAGGGGGCAGGACGTTTGTTTACCCCCCCTCCCCAGAACCGGACCCAGGTCGGCCCGATCTCGTGGCTAAATCCGATCCGATCTTCTAAAAATGCCAGATCAGCAGCCGATACCAATCTGTGGACTGGATAGGGACATCCCTAGCGAACGCTTTAGGCGACCATTAGGTTTGCTGTTGCAGCAAAGTTGGGATTTCCATCCATACGCAAGCAGAATATTCACTAAATATGCCAAAAATAAGCACATTATAGGAGCTCTATGGGATGGAGAAAAGAATAACAAGAGTCTGAAGAAGAATTTTAGTGTAATGTACCATCATATTACTTCAGAAAACTTTACAAGATTTAAGATTCCTTTTATTTTCATTGTCATTTTATTGCCCTGTTCTAGAGTAAAAACAGGAAATATACAATGCAAGATATTAGTGCCGTCAAACAATTAAAATTTGTAATCAGATTAATGTCAGGGTTGCTTAATACTGACCATTGCACTTAGAAGCCAATTAGTTCAGATTTTTTTCTTTGCATGTGTAGTATTTTCTGTATTTTGTTGTAATATCTTAATAAAGAGACTGATAAATAAAACTATGCCCATGTAAATGTACGCAATAAGACTTTTCCTGAATTTTTTACTGTACAACACATTTACCTTGAAATGTTGCAGGTGTTCGACACTAATATTTTACTCTCCTTCGTCAGGAATTCATGCCTTTCCGCGAGATCTTCACGAACGCCTTCAAGAACGACATCGAATACAGTCAGCTGGTACTTCAGACCGCGGCAGTCCTCCAAAGCAACAAATTTATCCAGGTAAGATGACACATCAGCCGACTGTTTTCCGATGAGGCGGTTTCGTGCGTGACGCTGATGGTTCGTGTGCATTTGTGGTTGGATTTTAGCCACTCCTGGCCAGAAAGAACGAGCTGGACAAACTACGAAAAGAGGTCAAAGAGCAGTGGCAAAGAGAGCAGAAGAAAATGGTGAGTCTGTGATGCTGTTATTAGGGTCATGTTTTGAAGTAGCATGGGATATCTGAGGGTATTTTACTGACATGCTATGCTGGTAATCTGGGTTAGTAAATATGAGGGGCTTGGTCCAAGAACGGCACTGAAAATTAAGATGGATTTTTTATTTTTAAGGGTCAGTATATTAATAATATACTCCTCTACTATTTTAATAACACCCTACTATAGCCCACATCCTTATCATGCTGATAATTTACAAATACAGCTGTCTTATATAAAGTAAACTTTAATTTCGACCTCAATTGTCTCATGAATTCGGTGACATTAGATTGACTTTGTGACCATGTTTTGTCATCATGTCTGTGCATTAGGGGTGTCAAACTCAATTTAGTTCAGTTCCACATACAGCCAAATAGTAAAAAGTTAAATAATAACATAATAGCGTATAAATAATGCCAACTCCAAAGCTTTGTGTCTATCTTTAATGTGAAAAAGAAAAATAGAATTACATTATGAAAATGTTTACATCGACAAACCACCCTTTAAAAGATGCGAATCATATGATCAACCTGAAATTTATAAAGAAAAATAAGTGCAATTTTAACAATATTCTGTCTAAGTTTATCAATTATGCATGTGCATTACAACTTACAGATCACAGTGGATCGACAAATACGCAAAACATTTACTGACAGGCAGAATATTCTGAAAATTGCACTTCAGGTTAATCATATTTGTTCAGGTTATTCAGATTTTTTTGTGAAAGGATTGTTTGTAATTGTGAATGTTTTCAAGTGAATTTCCTTTTTTTTTAAACACTTAAAGGTGAAAAAATTTGAGAAAATTTCATCATTTACTGTTCATTATGATAGTATTTGTAAAAATGTGTAAAATGGTTTAAATATTAAATACTTACATTGACAAATTACCCTTTAAAAATTATGAATCACATGAACAACCTGAAATCTCTCAAGAAAAATAAGTGCAATTGTAACAGACATAATATTGTTAAAATTACACTTCTCTTAAGACATTTCAGGTTCAACATATTTGTTCAGGTTGTTCACATTTTTTGTGAAAGGATTGTTTGTTTTAGTGTAAAAAAAAAAAAAAAGGAAAATTACATGAAAATGTTCACATGTACAAAAAGAAAATTTGGAGTTGTCATCATTTATAGTTTATTATGATAGTATTTTACTGTCATGACCCAGTTGAGATTTAATTGGATTGGATGCGGAACCTGAACTAAAATGATTTTAACATCCTTGATTGTTAATATCTCAGTGTAATTTTCGTATTTCACAATGTCATCCCACGGGCCGGACTGGACCCTTAGACGGCCCGGTTTTGGCCCGCGGTCCATATGTTTGACACCCCTGCTGAACATAATTGCACCTACCATCTCTATATGTGAACGTAACGTATGAATGTATGTGTTGTGTTTCCAGCACGAGGCAGACAGCGCTCTGAAGAAGGCCCGGCTGCTGCAGGCCCAGCGGCAGGAGGAGTACGACAAGGCCAAGGTGTCAACCAGCCGCCTGGAGGAGGAGCAGACCGGGGGCGGAGGGGGGACGGCGGCGGCCAAACAGCTGGAGAAGAGGAGGAGGTTGGAGGAGGAGGCGCTACAGAAGGTACAACATTCTTTCGCGTTCTGTTTATCAGTGAATAATTCCGAGTCTTGTAATCATTCTACGATGCACCGCCCTTTTCTTTTCCACTCAGCAATCACTCACCTCCATCTGAAGTCTGTGGTCATAAATCCATTTGCACTTAAATGTCATTTTGCACTGTCTCACTCTGAGTATTACAGCTTGTTTTGAACCTGACAGTTTTATTTTGGCACATCCACAGGATGCTTGTGCAGGTCTTGAAGATTTAAAAAGCTTGGAATTTTGAAGTGCTGTTTTCCAGACCTTTAAAAGTTTGGATTTTTGTGTGAAAGTCTTAATAAAGTATGGAAAGAAGCGTTTCTCATAGTTGAATTTTAGAATATGCTCAAAGGCACATAATCTTGAACACTGGAAAAAATCAAAATCTGACCAAGTGTATTTTTCTCATTTCTAGTTAAAATATCTCATCACACTTAAAATAAGACATAATCCCCTAAAGAGGAACTTTTTAGTGAGATACAAGAACTGATTTTTAGACAATAGATTTGGAAAATCTTATTTCAAGAACTCTTACCAAGATAGTTTTCACTTGTGCCATTGACTTTTTTTTTGTGCTTGAATTAAGCAAAAAAAAAATAAAAATTTTGAATTAAGCAAAACAAATCTGCCAATGAAACAAGTAAGATTTCCTAAAATAAGATTTTCCAGATCTACTGTCTAAAAATCAGTTCTTATATCTCACTGAAAAGTTCCTTTTTAGGTGATTTTGTCTTATTTTAAGTGTGATGAGATCTTTGGACTAGGAATGAGAAAAATACACTGGTAAGATTTAGATTTTTTCCAGTGTTCAAGATTATGTGCCTTTGAGCATACTCTAAAATTCAACTGAGAAGCGCTTCTGTCCATACTTTCTTAAGATTTTCACACAAAAATCCAAACTTTTAAAAGTCTGGAAAACAGCATTTCAAATTCCAAACTTTTTAAGACTTCAAGACCTGCCCAAGCACCCTGTGGATGTGCCAAAATAAAACTGTCAGGCTCAAAACAAGCTGTAATACTCAGAGTGAGACAGTGCTAAATGACATTTAAGTGCAAGTAGATTTATGAGTGGAAATTGTAGAATTGGAGAGTGGGAAAGAAACGGGCGGTGCGTTGTAGAACGATTCCAAGATTTAGATTTTTTCCAGTGTATTCTGTTTTTATTATGTGTCATGCTGCTGCTACACTGTACTTTCCCAGTTTTGGATAAATAAAGTTCATCCATCTATCTGTCTTGGCAGGCTGAAGAGGCCAGAGAACACTGCAAAGCCTGTCAGGTCGACGTCGGCGTGAAGAGAGTCGACCTGGCGAACACCAAAAGTGTGATCATCACTCAGCTCCGGGAAATGGTCTCTCAGTGCGACCTCACCCTCAAGGCCGTAAGTGCAAAGTTTCTCTGCTGAAAACACACGTTGCGCCGACTGCAAATGCCCTCCTACGCTGGGAAAAAAAACCGCAGAGGGTAATGTTTTCTCGCTGCTTGTTTTTAGGTGACGGTCAACTGGTTCCAGCTCCAGCAGGCCCAGGTTGTATCTCTCCCCGTCAACCACCAGAGCCTTTGTGAAAATGCCAAACTTTACGAGCCAGGCCAGCGCTATATTGACTTTGTCAGGAGTTTGCCCACAGACGGGCCTCGTCTGGAGTCGCACTCATTCGATACAGCCGTCACACAAAACACAGGGTAAGACAAGAAGATACTCCCTCTGTAAAATCCCAAAACATATCTAGAGTAGAGTAGGAGTAGAGTAGGAGTAGAGTAGAGTAGGAGTAGAGTAGAGTAGGAGTAGAGTAGGAGTAGAGTAGGAGTAGAGTAGAGTAGGAGTAGAGTAGGAGTAGAGTAGAGTAGGAGTAGAGTAGAGTAGAGTAGCATAGCATAGAGTAACATAGTATAGAGTAGTATGGCAAAGATTAGCATAACATAGAGTAACATGGCAAAGATTAGCATAGCATAGAGTAGCATGGCAAAGATTAGCATAGCATAGAGTAACATGGCAAAGATTAGCATAGCATAGAGTAACATGGCAAAGATTAGCATAGCATAGAGTAACATGGCAAATATTTGCATAGCATAGAGTAACATGGCAAAGATTAGCATAACAGAGTAACATGGCAAAAATTAGCATAGCATTGAGTAACATGGAAAAGATTAGCATAGCGTAGCATAGAGGAACATGGTAAAGATTAGCATAGTTTAGCATAGAGGAACATGGCAAAGATTAGCATAGCGTAGCATAGAGGAACATGGCAAAGATTAGCATAGCTTTACATAGCATAGAGCAGAATAAAATAAAATAAAATAATACAGCCTGTACTGCCATTGTTTGTACAGTGAAATTAAAGGTGCTAGTCCAGTTAGCGCAACAATATTAATGAAACAAATTTTACAAAAGTCACATAAGAACAGATGTTAAACAAAATCACAAAACATATCCAGAACAGAATAGCATAGCATCAAATCAAATACAGTAGAATTGAATAGAACAGCCTGTATTGTCATTGTGTGTACGATGACAGTATGTGACAGTATGTATATCTATGAACAATATTAACAGTATGTGTTACCTCTGACAACAGTATGTATATCTATGAACGCAAGTCTATATAAAAAAAAACACTGCATTAATATTTGATAAATATTGAATAAACATTGCGCCGTTGTTGCAGAACAGAAGATTATTGCATGACTTATTGCACATAATTTCACATATTGCAGGGTTATTGCACATTTTTGGAAACGATCCACATCACGTGTTGAGGAATACACCCACTTTTCCCTACGTCAGCCCCTGGCATTATCTGTGTTTATGTTTTGTCAGATTTTATCAAGGAAGTGACTGGGTATTTTTTTTTTTTTAAAGACGGCTCCGTGGCACTGTACGAGGTGCAGTGATTGAGAGAGACGGTTTGTTTTGGAAAGTGTAAAACAATTGGGTTGGCCGGGGCTTCCTGCGGAAATGACTGCGGTCACGGGACGGAGGAGTCGGGGCAGCGAGCTCGCCACCAGCCGCACTAAACCGCTTTGAAAGTGACCTTTTTAGCAGCTTTCACATTGTATGCCCTTTCTGTCAGAATTACGTGGAAAATAACCGCTGACTGACCACAGTGCGATTCATGGTGACCGCTTTCGTTTAGGGTTTTGGTTATAAGAGTCAGTTTCCTTTTGGGAGAGTTTTGTTGACACAGGTTTATAGTCACACACACACACACACACACACACACACACACTCTAGACAGATGGAAATAAGAGAGTGCTTTGTTCTCACTTAGTTTTCTCCCTTTACCCCCCCACCCCCCAAACCCCCCCAACTCTGATCTCTGTGATCAAAAGGATTCAGCTCTGGAGAGAGGAAATGAAACTTGGACGCACAAACATGCACACACCCACACCGCTGGGCTTCATATGGTTAAATATAGGCCGCTGACCTACATCTGGCATATTGTGACATATATTAGGATACTTACGTTGACAGTGAGTTGAATGGCCAACGCGTCAGCTGTTCCACGTCTGTGATCCTTATCAGTTAATCACGGCTGAGCCTTAATCAAGTTGACGAAGAAGAGGGGCTGATCATGATCTGACGACCACTTAAGTACTTTACGAAATTAGCAAATATAAACAATCACTTAATCCCCAAGAAAACAGCTTTTGGAATAACTATTAGACCACCGGGGGGGTTCAATAGTATAGCAGGGCAACCTTTTGATTATGTGTTTTTGGAAAATTACTTGTTTCAGGACTGTTTTTCTGTGTCAGATACTCTACATTTATGTGTCACTTGTACTTAAGTGAAATATTACTGAAAAAGTTCAGTTTTACTTTGCACATTGCAGTTTATTTACTGTTGATTGTTCCGATTTTCTACCAGTTCTCTTTCATACATCTAATTTATTATGTATAGCGTGTTTGCTCTTGTATTCTGTTTTAATTCTTCTATTCTGTTCGTACTGTTTGTCATGCTGCTGCTGCACGACTATTTCCCAGTTGGGGATCAATAAAGTAAATCTATCTGTCTAGATTTTAGTTGTCATTGATTTTAAGGTAAGACTTCATTGATCTCACTGCAGCTTTTACAGTAAAGTGAGTATATAAAACAGGAAGATAGTAAAAGAAACTCAGAATAATATAAAAACATTAATATGAAGTAGTAAAAGTAAGTTTATTACAGGTTATTTCTTTATTATATTTGTGAAGCAACATTTACTTGGGTCTTTTGCCACAATTTCGGCTCACATTTGCACAGAATGATTTTAAGTTGTTGATTTTTCATAACTTCAGTTGTCACCGTGGTTTCCAAAGCTGTAAAATTAGTCAAAACTTCTTTGTGGCTGCTGTTAAATACAAATACTTACTGTTAATCACAGCCTCTGAAGAGGGAGAGAATATATTTAATGGAAAGATAAAACTCATTTTTGCAAAAAGAGGGTTTGTTTCTGTGTTTTGGGCAAAAAACAAGTTTAGGATGATTTTTTTTTTTTTAACCATCCTGCGACAGGTTAAGTGCAACCTAATATCTGTACATTATCTATCTGTACATCTATATCTGTACATGCCACTCAAACATTAGTAGCGTCTTCAATGCCATTAACTCCATTCCGTCTTGTTCCTCCACAGGATGCTTTGCAACAAGCGTTCCCTGAGCGGCAGCCATTCATCCCACAGTAACCTATCGCAGGCGTCCGTCACCTCCGACATCCTGAGTCCAGAAGATGTGGACGGTCCCAACGGTTCCCAACACCTCAAGATCTCAGAAAGACGCTCCAACAGTAGCACTGACATCCAAGGTATACGGCTTTATATGTAATCTGTGAACTGCTGCTGTTACATGAGAGGTGTCCGTACTGATATCCATGACCTGGATTAATAAAAATAATCGCAGAACGGGACGCGATAAGAGACAGAATTTTTAAGACAAGCTTTCGACTGTAGCCGACTTCCTTGTCTTCTTATAGTTGTTTTGGGTTTTTTTTTTGACACATAGTTTTTGTTAGTTATTTATCATTTTGTCATAAAGAACATAACAAACAACAATCGGCAACAGATAGTAGTCACAATCTAATAGTAATGATAATTTAGGTTACAGTTAAGAAATAATGAGCAAGTTACCTAAGTAATTTAATTTTTAGAGCAGCAGTTTATGTAGCGTTTCACATTACTATGAGACAACCCACACATTAATTGTATTTAAAGAAACCAATCCATTTGCCCCATCTTATTATGTAAAGTTCAGCTTGCAGCCTCAGCATAAATGTCAATCTCTCCATTTTGTGAATTTCATCAACAATTTTCAACCAGTCCTCCAGCACCGGTGGATCAAGATGAAATCATTTACGAGTGATTGTTTTTTTTTTTTTTTTTTTTTTTGCTGCTGCCCCAAAGATTTTTAGAAGAGATTTATCACTTATTGTCAAATCATCAGGAAGCTCTCCTAACAACAGTGACAAAGCGGGTTGCTGTAATTTAAAACTCTGAACGTATTCTATTTTTACTCCAAAATCTTTCCAAAAAGTTTAAATTTTCATACAGGACAAAAAAAAAATGTATAGTTGTTTTCTTTAACGTAGGAATGCAGCTACACAAAGCATTTGGCAAATGATTGCATCAACGATTAAGGCCATTTAGGAGAAAAGACTGCAGTACTAAGCCCCTTTGTAGTAGGTTTTTTTAATGGACGGCTAATGGTAATGAAGTCAGTTGCAATGGGGTTATTATCCTTGAAACGTGGTGTAATGATGAGTTTCTGTTGGTCAAAATAAAAGTTATGTGTTTATGTTGTGTATGGTCTAATATCTTTGGATGTTCTGATGCTGTTGAAATTGACATTAGGAGTTGCCCAACTTGGCTGCCAGGTCAGAGCAACAAAATGTGAGGGAAATGTCTTTCCTTGTCTCTCAAAGTTGTCTTTTTTTAAATTTAATTTTATTTTTTTATTCAGCACTTCGGATTCAGGCCCCATTTCGTCCCTGGACCTCGACCAATCAGGGTGGAGGGATGTGCAGCGATTCAGAAAGCGCCGGGGGGAGCAGCGAGTCCCGTTCCATGGACTCACCAACTGCAAGCCCAGGTAGTACCAGTGTTTTCACACAAACCTTACCTCAATCCCACTGTTTTTAGTTTACCTTAATTTGGCAACAGATTATCGATAAAAGAATCTAGGCAGCAAATCTCAGGTTTGACAACTTTGACTCCTCCTCCTCGTGCATGTACCTGTTTTACTTCCTGCACCGTGTGAATTTCTCATCTACCACCACACTAGAGCAGCTGAAATGCTTTGAAGCAGTAATTAAAACATTGGATTTGAGGTACAGTACCATGCAAAAGTATTATTCCACCTTTGTCTTTGTTGTTTCTTCAGGCTTGACATGAGCATACATATTTATTCCTCACTGTCTTGTGCTCAGCCTTAAAAAACACAAAAAAAATGAACTAAATGGATTGTAAGGGTTAGAGTCACTATTTAGTGTGGCTCCTCTGTATTTTGCGTTTTATCAGCGAACATCAGGTTTTTTCCTATATTTAATTTGCCGATCATGTGTATGTTCAAAAAAGTTCAGATTAAAGTTCATGGTTATTATATCAAAAAAGGGACTTTTTCAGCAAAATACGTCATTAACTGAACATAAAACAAGCGGCCATCTATCAAACGCCATTATTTTTACTGGTGAATCAATGTTGTAGAAGATGACGGTGTTTCCGCATCCACTACGGAGCCTCTGAACGTCCAAATGGGTCATATCTGATGACCACGAAAAGATGAGAAACTGTATTTTACACCAGCTATTTACGTGTTTTGATAGGTTTAGTGGATCAGCAGGTATTAAACATTTTAGATCAGTCGATGGTTTTGGTCGTCAGTGGCTGTTTGGGTCTTTATGGGTTAAATTTCTACTTTTTTTGTTTGAGTTGTCATTGCAGAGGAAAAAAACCTTCCCATGATGCATTTTTGTGCCCTGTAGCCAAAAAAGCCACCTCACCTTGTTTCCCTTAGTTATTGCGTAAACTTAAATCTGAGTATTTGTTTTCTTTTTTTTTTTTTTATCACTGATGTCATTGATAAAACAACCACATGTTGCAGCAGGGACATTTTTCTGAGTTATCCTGGGGCGTGCTCACATTTTTTTTTTCTTTTTCATATGAACTTGATGTTCTACCAGTGTTGTTGCCATGTTATCTGTCAATCAAGGTGCTTAGCAACGGCTGACACTGGTTTCTCTATGTTTGAACGTTGTGCAACACATTTGCTTCTTTAGTGTTCCTTCTGTTGCTGTGCTACAGTCCATATGTGTCACAGTGTTATGCGGCAAGACTTTTCCACATTTTCAGGTGGAAAACGAATTATAACGAACCATAGTCAAATCCAGACTCAAAACGCACCTTTTCACAATGGGTTACCCACCATAAAAGTTTCACCTTCCATTTTACATTTTCATTTCTATGTATTGTAATAACTTTTTAATCTGTTTTACTTCTTTGTATTTTATACATTGTCTGTTTTATCCTCTGCCGTACACTGTCCTTGGGTGTCCTGAAAGGTGCTTATAAATACATTATTATTATTATTATTTTTATTATTATTATTATTTATTGATTTATTTATTTTTAATTATTATTATTTTTATTTATTTTTTTATTATTATTAGGAACGTCAGTTAACCCATAAAGACCCAAACAATCACTGGTGACCAAAATCATCTACCACCAGACAATGTTTAATAACTTCTGATCCACCAATCCTATCAATCCATGTAAGTAATTGGTGTAAAATGCACTTTGTCATCTTTTCATGGTCATCAGGTATGACCCATTTGGATGTTTAGAGGCACCGTAGTTACCATGGAAACACCGTCATCTTCTACAACATTGATTCACCAGTAAAACCCATGGAGTTGGATCAGTGACAGTGGATGGACACACTTGGTTTGTGTTCAGTTAATGTTAGATTTTACTGAAAAAGTTACTTTTTCTTCATTTTTCTCTGTTTCTGATATTATGACAAGTAACTTTAACCTGAGCTTTTATAAACATCTACATGATCAGTCAATCAAATAGGGGAAAACACAGGATTTTTATGGAAGAAATGCAAAATACAGAGGTCTTTATGGGTTAATGTAGCGTTTCCACTCATGAAGTGGACTTTTATAGCTGCTTCGTGACCTCGTCAACTTTAAGTAATGGGTTAAATGATGAGAACAGGGGCAGAATTCCTCAAGATTCCCAGTGTAAAGAGCTGATGCCAGCGAGGAAATTTATGGCTGTGATCTTAGAATTTTGCCTTTAAAGTCAAGAATAGATCCTAATAAAGATAAAGGTTATTCACAACATATCTTAAGCCTTAAAAGAGCTCCTAAGGTGGAAACTGTTGAGAAGAAGAAGGACTTTTAAGGAGTTGAAGAGTTTCTGAAATGGAGGAGGCTGACTTATTACCAGACTAAAACTGGACATATTATTAGATTAGATTAGATTAGAACTTTATTGATCCTTTGGGCAAAACTGAACTTCACTGAAATAAAAATAATGACCGTTTTCTAAAACATGAAAACTAAATGAAAACTACAACTAAACTACAAACAATGCAACATAAAATCAGCTTGGCTTTTGTTTGCACTAAATAATAATGATGGTGAACAAAATTAAATAGAAAACCTTTTTCTTCTCAATGGTTTCTTGGTTTATACCTGAAAAACTGAATCGAGACTAATCTAAAACTGAAAATTTCATCAATTCCACCACCTAAAATCCAACTAAAACTACTTATGCGCTTGTAAATCTAACTAAAATTATATTCTAGCTAAAAACCAAACTGAAATACTCCATGTTAAGAAACTAATGAGCGTTTCCTTGGTAAGTTGTAAAAATTTTTTGCATCATGTCTTTTCTTCTGGTTGATTTTAATGCCTGTTCTTAAATTATGCTAATTATTTCATGATGACATGATGATGCAAACACGCCTTTCAACAGAGTGTATCATATCGTAGCGACAGAGTCAACCGGAGATAAATGTTTTTCCGCCTCAGGTTGATCCGAGAAGTTTCCTAAATGAACCTTAACAGCCCTCAACTCAAAGCATCGACTGATTTAAAATGTTTAACATCTTCCAATCCACTGATCCTATTAATACATGTCAATAATTGGTGTAAAATACATTTTGTCATCTTTTCATGGTAATCAGATATGGCCCGTTTGGACTCACAGAGGCTCAGTAGTTACCATGGAAACACTGTCATCTTCTACAACGTTGATTCACTCAGAAAACCCATATAATCTGATAAATAATAGTATCAGATGCTTGTTTTTATGTTCATTTAATGATATATTTTGCTGAAAAAGTTCATTTTTCCATAATTTTTCTCCGTGCTGATATAATAGCCTTTACTCACGGGGATCAGACTCATTTTAGTTCAGGGGCCACATCCTTCCAGTATGATCTGAAGTGGGCCGGACCAGTAAAATAATGACATAATTATATATCAGTAATGTCAACTCCAAACTTTTCTCTTTGCTTTAGAGTGAAAAAGTAAAATTACAGTATGAAATGGTTTACAAAGAATCCTTTAACATGACCAACCATAAAAAAAACTAACATTTCTTAAGAAAAATAAGTGCAATTTTAACATTATGCCTCATTTTAACACTTACATATATGCATTACAATTTACAGATCATAGAGGATCTACAAATGCGCAAATATTTAGTAACAGTAACAACAGTTACAGTCATGGGGCGTCATATTTGTTTAGATAATTCACATTTTTTTGTGGAGTGATAGTGTATAAATGTAAACATTTTCAGGTAATTTTACTTTTTTTTTTTAACATTAAAACAAGGAAGATGTTGCAGTTGTCATCATTTGTAGGTCATAATGATGGTATTTGGGCTGGATGTGGAATCTGAACTAAAATTATTAATATCTTCAATGTAATTTCTGCATTTTACAAAGTTCATCGGACGGGCAAGATTGGACCCTTTGGCGGGCCGGTTTTGGGCCACAGGCCGTATGTTTAACACCTGTGATCCACATCATCAGTAAATTAAATATAGGAAAAGGAAAATACCCTGAATTGCTGCAAAAATGCAAAATGCAGAAAATGATATTGGAATAAATGGAGATAAATCACATATAAAAAAATACTAATCATTTGTAAGTCAGCCCAGAAATCGTCTTATACTCGAAGTATTTTGTTCCACATGTGATTATTAAACATGGAGGATGATAGAAGTTTCATGTACCTACACTCAGCCCCCCC
>JAPQRP010000015.1:331316-341404 GCA_037367295.1 Apogon hyalosoma
AAGGTAAGGAATTACTTTTAAATAACAGTAACAAGTAATCTGTAATGTATTACAGTTTGGAAGTAACTTGCACAACATTGTTGCTATTGATTATTTCATTCCAGTGGTATCTTCAGTAGTACCTTGGATATATTAGGCACCAAGTGAACATTTAGTCCTTGAAGTTGATGAGTTGGAAGGAGCGAAATGATCAACACAAGGAACTGAGTGACTTTGACCGGGTCCATATATTGTAACAGCGACGACTAGGTCAGAGCGCCTCCACAACTGCAGGTCTTGTTGGGTGGTCCTGGTCTGCAGTCGTTAGTACCGACCAAAAACGGACTAAGGAAGGACACCCCAACCTCAGTACAATTGAGCACCTTTGGAACATCCTGGATAAACAAGTCTAATCCCTCACATTTTACAGCTTCTAGGACTTCCAGGATCTGCTGGTAACGTCGTGGTCCAGATACCACGCACACTTCCAGACCTTCAGAGGTCTGGTGGAGTCTAGGCCTCAGATCAGAGCTGGTTTTGTGGAAAAAGGAGAACCTACGCAATATCAGACAGGTGGCGATAGTGTTCTGCTCCCATGGATGGTGGACTGGTTGAGATCCGGTTGTTGTTTTGGTAGGAACGAACCACTTTACGTTGGGAATGAACGACAAGATCTGACCCACTGATTTAGACATCGCAATTTCTCCCTTATCAAAGCTGCTCAGATCCCTACTCTTAAACATTTTGCTGTTTCTAAGACCTCAACTTCAAGTCCCATTGGAATGAAATAATAAAATCCGTCAGTGGTCAGAATGTTATGGCTGATCAGTGCATGTAGTAATAGTATGAGATGTGAAATTAAAACAGAACAAGAATGTTCTCTGGGAGAGTTTATGAAAGTGGACCTCAACAAAACCACATGAAACACAGAAGAGAAGCCTCAAATGCAACCGATGACAACAAAAACGGCGCATTAAACGCGGTAAAATAGAAATGACAGAGTGAGAGTGACAAAGACATCAAAAGACAGAACAAAACAGATTAAAATGATGTAAAACACATGTAAAGACCGAAAGACATAACACGAAAATGATGAAAGCGATACAAACACACACGAGATAACTACAAAAATAAGCTTTCAGAAACCGTTTTGACAGCGAAAGAGTCGGTTAAAATGCAGATCTGTTATAATTTTATAAGCCTGGGCTCTATGGAGACACTGAATTTCTCCTTGGGGTCTTGAGCTGACAGGTCTGGAAATCACTGATGTATGGGGATCTCAGCGTTAACAGTCGAACATTTGTTATTAAATTCCTCCTCTATCAGCGTTCCTCCGGAGAGCTTGGGGATGATGTGGTCTTAATTAGATGCCATGACATTTTAATTTCTGTTTCTGTTTGCATCCACAGGCACTTAATAATTAAGAACAGCATGTTTTATTTATTCCCCTCAACCTGAAATTTTTATTTATTTGGCTGTAAGCGTATATTGAAAAGCAGCAGTTAGTATGCCGGTTTGCAGTGAGGCTTTAACTTCTCACGGATGTGAATGGGTGCGGCAACTAAAGGCGGTTATTTATCAACCTTCATGTATCGGCAGAGACAAAACATCAAATATAACTGTTATCAGCGTTAATCGTATAGATAACATGCCAGTAAGATGTATTGCTCTCATTAGAGAATTGTTATTACGGTGTCAAATCAATCACCAAGGAAGAAACTGAAATGGAGAGTATAACCTGAAATCCTTGAGTATATTGCTTTCGTAATATATCGCCATAAACGGCACTGGCTGCGTTTATTCACTGATGTATAAAATTTGCATAGTGCTGGATTCAACTGCAGCAAACATTTAGTATTTAGTGAAAAGCCCTAACGGGGGAAAATATACTGTACATCTGCATATGTTATTGTCAAAGAATCAGAGGGATAATGGCCATTCGGAGACTGGGATAATCCTTGAATTCCCGGTTATAGGCTTTGTGCTTCCCTTTGGCCCAGATGGTCATCTGAATGAACCCTAGTAATGTGTAGAAGGCCACTGGAAGACAACAACACACCAAAGAAAACACAATAGTGGAGATGAAGAAAGAGACGTATCAGCCATCTGCCCTTAAACGGCATTTTCTGACAAAAAAAGGCATTTATTTGACATTAATTCACGTACCTGGCAGGCACTGGGTCATGATGGAGAAGCTCACCCAAGCTCCAACCTGCAGGATAAAGAATATTTGGAGGTAAGTTATCACAAAAGGATGTTTGTTTGATGTATTCCTCTGTATGTGGGTACCTCGTATGTGTAATTTGGACAGGATACAAAGAAAAACAGCCACGTGAAAGGGTTCTTAGTGGGCACTGGGAACCTCCTGCTTCTGGAACCTGGAGAAACACATGAGTTTAGTACATGTGGAGAACGCCATCCATCCATCCATCTGGAGTTGTACCATCTCAGCTACTCACCATCTCCTCTAAGATTATTTAGAGTCAAGTGAATAGAGAAGTTGCCCAGTTCACACATCTGTTGTAGAAATGACACACCTCACTGTCACATCCCATCTTACAGCACTATACGTAGAATTTTCTGTACTTACGTCCATGGTGAACATAGTTTACTCACCACAAATATGGCTAATGCATAGTTGATTTGTAGCTCTCCATATGCTGTGAAGAGAGGAGATGAAGACGAAGGTGAGATGAATGAAATAGACAGATGTCTGTACTTGAATGACAGTGCATGGGCTGTCTTACATGGAGGTGTATAAAGAGGATGGTTGATATAATAGGCCAACCAAGCTGAGAAACCCCAGTAATAGGCACAATTCTGAGGAAGGAAACAAATGACATTAGTGAAATCATTTAAGGCTACGTTCAGACATAAAGGTGGGATAAATGCAACCTGGCAGTTCGGACTGAAGTCGCATTGCAAAAAAGGACCACATATAAAAGTGGCTTGGGTCAGATTTAAAAAAAAAATCAGATTTGTGCTGTTCAAACTGTCTTCAACAGGTCAGATACAGGTTACATATGGGCAAAAAATCAGATTTGGGCCACATTTACCTGCAGTTTGAACGGAGCCATAGTTGTATTTGAGATAGTCAACACTGACTGGATAAAGCTATGGATAAGTTACTTTACCGTTTATTTCATTTTAGTTTAATTGTTTTTGTTAGTCGTGTGAAGGGACCTCACAAAGGAAGAATTTCATTACTCAGTACTGCTGTCTATGTATATGACGATAAACTCCTTGAATATTGAATCTTATTGCGAAACCTGTTGTAAAGTTTTATTTCATTTGGAGAATATGCTTATTATATTCAATCTGCACTTGGCTTTAACAGACACTGTACTGGGACCCATGATTGGACACCAATGGTCAAAGTGAAATATATGACAATTCTGACAAATGTGAATTTTCCAAATTACAAAACACGAATGGTATCCAATGGTAGAGTTCCATCCATCCATCCATGTATGTCTGAATTGGAAAATGCTCCATTCAGAAGAGTCTGATTTGGTACATCCATATGGAATATACTTCACACCATCTGTCAAATTCTGAATAATAGTGGAATGTTACTTTGCTTGTAAACATACTCATCTTTTTGATGCTGAGGTCTGTAAATATATAATGTGGGTCTTGAGAAGACATAAAACAGACTTATTGGGGTCAATCTGCAAAACTTTGGGAACCGCTGATCTACACAAACACAAAGTAAACCAGAATCTATAACCGTCGCCCCTCTTTATGAAGCTGCTGCACCGTTTCAAGCAGACAGACCTAATTTTCCAGCCCTTAGGCTAAAAACAGCCGTCACAGCATATTAAAAAAGGTGAGCGCAATCGAAAGCTCTTCTTTTCAAGGGTAGTTATGTCGTGTCCTCACCCTCACTATAGTCCTGAGAGGCATCGTCCCGTGGGAGAAACGATGCACAAAGATAGTCTCCACCAACCTCTTTATGTAGTGGGAGGTATGACAGGCACAGGCTAGTCTGGACACAAGAGAGAGGACGTCAGAAGAACACTGAAGTGGATGTATGAGATGTTCACAGGCTGGGAGAGTACGCAGGTTTTCCACAGAAGATTACAAATATCAAGTGTGAAGATGTTAAAATGTAGCTACCCCTAAAATAGCTGATTATTTAGAAAAGAATGTGCAGAGAAATATACTCTAAAGAATATAAAAAAAACACTAGAATATATAACATATATTACTGGGAATCAACATTAAGCTATAGGAGGTTTATATTCAGCAAGTGGTTTTAACCCTTTACACCCAAGGCCTAAAATGGTCCAGCTGGACTTTTTTCTTATTTTGACTAAAAAAAAAATTAGGTTAGAAATTATCCTATGAGTCATTTTGCCCATTTTTCCAGAACACTAAGAACTTTCAAACTCTAGCAGTCATTTACAATTTAGTGCATGTTATAATTCTGCTAAAACAGCTTATTCTCCAGTTTCTAGTACAGGTGTGAGTGAAATTACCATAATGACCCAATAAAGCCTATAAAGCCCAACGTCTCAGGTTTCAGAAACCACTGGAATTTTTCCAATTGCATAAACGGTGACAGAGTTACAGCCATCCAAACTGCATATGCACAGAATGTGTCAGGGCTGACACGTTGGGTTTCAAAGAGTTAAACTTCATACCTTCAGATCTAGTGGAGCTAAATCTAAGTTAATATTTACTAAATCTGACAGTTTTGGAGCACACTGGCCTAGGACTTTATTATTACTATTATTATTATTATTAGTGTTATTGGTAGTAGTAGCAGTAGTATTTAATTACTTCTATTAATTTTTAAGAAATAATGACAAAAAAATCACTAAAGAACAAATTTTCAGCCATAAAAATTTAATTGGAAACCGTTTAGAGTGCTGCAACTGTAACCCAGGTTATCCCGTGACCTTAAATTACATAGCATCCTTAAATGCCACTTGGTTCGTCTAGTACAGTCTTTTCCTACGCACCCTGAACGTCTCAGTTTTTTAAAAACAGACAGAAAAGAAAACATGGAATGAATAAAAGCACTGTTTCTGTCGGTACAATGACATAGATATTGATATAATAACCCAAATCACTTCAGTTCTTATCAAAAAAACATGGAAAATGGCTAGATATCAGCTCTGAAATTCAACTACTATGAGCTATTTTTTGTTGGTATCATTATATTTGTCCAAACAAATGGACCTTTAGTTGGACCAGGCATTAAAACGAACAAGAAACTAAAGTAAACAAGGGTGGTCTAATAATTTTTTTTCTTGACTGTATTTGCTTTTATAGAGTTAGAGTCAGTCCTTAGACATATTTACTTCAGAGCTTCCTATATGTAAATAGTAGGAGTAACAGTTACACAATGAAAATAAAGTTAATAAAAAGCAAAATAAAGTATAAATCCAACATGACTGAAAGAAACGACAAGCTTGTTTCTTCACTAGTTTCATTTTCATATTATTTGCTCAACATGAATTAAAATCTACTGATAGTGTATTATGTTAAATTTAACATTTCAATCATTCATTGTTGCCCATAAAGTTGGAGTAAAATCTTTTTATCTCTTCTAATTAAATGATTGCAATAATGTGATTTATTCTTGATGGATAAACTTTAATAGGGACTCAGGTTGTAATCTTTACACCTGGTCAAAGGTGATGTGTGAAAATTGGAAGAAAAAAAAAGAGGAATGTGCCTGCAAATGAAATGATTCCAACTTTATGGGCATTTGTAAAAACTACCTTTAATCTGTTTTATAAAGTAAATGTTGATTTTATTTATTTACTTTAAGCGTTAATTCAGCTGTGTTTTACTTTCTGTCATATCTACCAATACATGTTTAAGCAAATTTTAAATAATTATAGGTTACATACTCTTTATTTGCTCCTTATTTGTTTATATGTTTGTCTTAATAATACACGTAATAGAAAATTCAGTCCACGGTGAATCTGTTCGAAACGAAACCTTAGAAAAGGAATGTGACTGACACCAGAAGGACTTACGTGACCACAGGATGGGGGCTGGAGGTAAAGGCGTATCTGTGCAAGTAAATGTACGGAACTCGAAAATAGAAGAGGAGGTAGGTGAGGAGAGGCCCGATGTACTCTGCAAGAAACACCTGAAAACAAAAAGAACAGGGGAAACTCAGCCTCATGTCCTATTCTGTGGTTTAAGAGCAAGGATGGTGCAGCTACGTGGAAAAAATGAAGGAAAAGTCAAACAGAGCGGATGCGTTCAGACTTGTCCTGGGTTATATTTGTAGGATTTTAATACGGACGTAGAGTGAAACTAGATCACAAATGAATACAGTAAATGCGGAGCAACATTTACCGTGATACAAAGGATGAAGCTGAATTAAATGTAATTTATTTGAAACACAAAGTGAAGAAATTTAAAGTCACTCATTTCAGTAATTTTTGTATTATATATTAAATTAACTCATGAGGCGCCAGAGTATTTATTTATTAATTTTTTTTAAAATTCAGTTTTGATATCACAATTCCAAAAAGCGGTCTTTTTTTCATTCAGTTACGTTGCTTGTCACAGTATTCCGACTTTGGCGCTTAAAGGGTTAATAAAGTTTAACAGTACATCGTTGATTAGAGATGTGCCGTTTCCATGCGCTATATTAATATCAAAGATTGAAAAAAAAAATATAGAGAGAGAATTTAGATACTTTTTCTCTCACCTTGTTAATTTATTGGGGTCTTTCCATGAAAACTGAGTTTATTTTGGTGTCTGGCACTTTGCCAGCTTTTTTAACCCAATAATAAAGGACAATTTTTTTTTTATGAATTTCCCGCCAGGATGTACCTAATGATGACCTCAAATAAATGCAAAACAAATTATACTCTTGCTCTAAGCCATCCCAAAATCAATGAATTTGTAATAAAATATTGGGGCCAAAAATAGGACCAAAATTTGGACTGGAAAAGCTACTTAGACGTCAGTGCATTTTATCTTGAAAACATCACCTGAAATGCTCTTATATATACTATGCATTCTGTTCACAACTAATAGAATATGAACCTTTGAGCAGGATCTTAAAGTGTAATGTCTGTAAAACATAATTTAAGTTTTTACAGAGGAAAGTGTTGCGATATAGCATTAGATCTTGTTCTGCTCAAATAAAGATTTTAGTGTTTGTGCTTATTTCTGGTATTTAAATTTTTCCAGGAAATAATTTTTCATAAAAGAAACAAAAAAATCTCATCTCGTTATCAGTATCGTGATATATTGTATTGTGATCCTAGTATTGAGATTTGTATTCTATCACTGGATTCTTGCCAATACACGCCCTACACTGATCACTGTTGCTCTGCTGTCTGCTCTTACCATTGTCCAACCTAACTGTGGACCAAGATCTCTGAAGTACATGGTGGCTGTGGTCCCAACAGGAAGATTCTGTAAGATCTCATCATCTCTGAGTGATTTTCCTCCTGAAAATCACAAGAAATTGTTTTCAGTCTTTTCGGTTCAGTAGGTCATAAAAAGGTTATGGTATCACGGCGAAGAAAACTGAAGAAAATTAGACTTTTTCGGCAAAATATATCATTAACTGAACGTAAAAAAGCGCCTCCGTACGCGGTCATTCATCAAAACGACGTGGGTTTTAAAGGTGAATCCATGTTGTAGAAGATGACGGTGTTGCCACGGTAACAACGGAGCCTCTGAACGTCCAAATGGGTCATATCTGATGACCGTGAAAAGACGACAAACTGCATTTTACACCAATTATTTACAAGCATTGATATGATCAGTGGTTCTATCAATACAGTTATTGAGCCTTTTAGATCAGTAGATGCTTTTTTTTAGTATTAGCAGGGTTTCCACGGGTCATTAAAAAGCATTTATTTATTTTATTATTTATTACAAATTATTACATACAATTAAATCGACAATTCATTTGCAAGATACATTTTGTAAAAGGACTCCCCAGAAGCAGTCGTCAGCTTATGAATGGGGGCCCTTTAACATGTGATCAAAACACAATTGACATTATAATCTTTAATAAATTAAGATGTTCTGAATGACTACAAACACATTTAAAATATTGCCCATCTATTTAACAATGTTTTCATTTCCTTTTCCTGAGTCCTACTGGAGTCAGCATATTCCAATATTCTCAGACAGTTCAATAGTCAGACATGGTGCTTCCCATAAAAATAAAGAATTTACATGATTAATATATCAGCCGTGCGGGGTTTTGGGTCAGGCGTATCTCCGTAGTAGCTCTGCTTGTCTACATTAAAAGTCATTAAATAGATTATGTGAAAATTAAGGCCTTAAATGGCATTAAAAACCAGAGGCATTAAAAAAATCAAATACACATGATGAAAAAAACATTGTTGTTCACGATTTATTTTGATTATATAAACATTTAATAATTTTGGTCGGAAGTGTAGGGTGATGATTGACAGGCGGAACCCTTTAATTGGCTATTGTTTACGGCCGAAGTCACAACAGCGGATGGAATTAAAAAGCATGAAATTAGATTTGCTGATACCTGCAGAAACTCTGGTTAATAAAGTTCGATTGACCTCTTCTTTTCTGGCCCAGAACTCCTTCTAAATAAATACTCCTATTTTCTAAATATGATAAAAAACCTATTATTTTCAGAAAGCAACCTGTCACTCCTCACACCTTTCAGTTTGCCCCTTGATGCTCCTTTAATCGCATAAATACGGCCTATTCTTATGTAATAAAACGCAAGACCAGAGTCCAAATAGCTCTAAATTAAGTCTTTGCAGCAGGGAATAGTAGATGTAGACTACGGTCAAGGTGAATAAGGCTTTAACAGGTGCTTTATAATGTCTCTGAGCCTCAGCAGTAACATTCAAACTGCTATGATTGTGCTGATTTAAGCGGTCGACTGTGGCTCAAACTGGCACACGTTCGGATATATACACTCTAATATCCTGTAGCCTGGTAATTGGATGGAATTTTTAGAATATCCTCAAGAGGAACTGGCCCAGATTCCTTTTTAACCAAATCTCTACTGTGCTGTAGTAACAAAAAGGCCTCACAGTTTGTTGAATATCAAACCTCTGCCAAAGCGTCACACCGAGAGCTGCTTTGTATGTATAATATTTAACCCACAAAGACCCAGCGCTACTTTTGTGGCAGCTCCCAAATGGATTGTTTTCTCGATGTAACCTTTCAGTCAGTGTATCTTTTGGTAACTGGATTTCCTTTTCAGAAACAAAAGAAAAAATAGTGGTTAATTGATTTTTTTTTTTTTTTTTTTTTTTTTTTTTTATATAATAATTAAAATTGAATTTAAAGGCGTTTCAGAACTGATGAACGGAATTTAAAGAACTGATTGATTTACGTTTTTTTCTTTCTAATAACAAAAACATCTGGTCTCAGAAAATGAAAAAAAAAACCAACAAAAAACAGGCGTTTTTGGTCCATTTTTCTATTTTTGTCAGGTAGTAACTTTCTTTTTTGTTACTCCACATCCATCCATCCATACCACATCTATGACCCATGGTTCCCCAGGGGTCACATACTAGTCTAATATAAGACTATTACTATCTATTATACAGCGTTTTAAAGTTGTGTAAATTGTCTTTGTGAGATAAACAAAGATTTATGCAACTGTTAATTCACAGTATCTAATATAAGACTGTTATATCCTGTGTATATCATATGTTCTTATTTCATATATCGGCTGATATATTGGATATTGGCTTTTTTTTTAAGCCCCCAGTATCGGTATTGGCATCAGCCCCAAAAATCCCATATCGGTCGGGCTCTAATGTAGATGTTCATACAAGCTCATATCAAAGTTGAGGGTTATTCAATCAGAAACAGAAAACTCAAGAAAAAGTAGCTTATTCAACTAAATACACGTACAGTATAAACACCATTTTACACCAGTTTAAGTCTAATAATAATAATAATAATAATAATACATTTTATTTGTATTGCGCTTTCATGGAACTCAAAGACACTTTACATAAAGCAGATAAAAACAGAAATCAAACACATTAAAAACCGGTAAAAAGCAGGTGCAAAACGCAGGTATATGAATATAAAACAATAAAAGCAACCTTAAACAAATGAGTTTTAAAAAGGGTTTTAAAGGTGTTGAGGTCGGATGGTAGGTGTGGGGG
>JAPQRP010000015.1:347646-360108 GCA_037367295.1 Apogon hyalosoma
ACCCTGCTAATGAATATTATCCGTGGTTTATTTCAGTTAGGACTGCAGCATTGTATACTTCCTGCTTGATGTAATATTTATGCTTATTTCACTTTCTTACCGGATCCATGAGACAGTTAGAGGCTATAGCCTTCAGCTGAACTGGGGAGGGTTACATAACATACTCTTCAGTATGGAATCCGTGTAGTCAGTGTTTTGAACATTTGGCTCTTATGGAAACACAGAGGTTCCGTGGAGTCAGAATTATGTGACACATCTCCTGTTTGCATTTCACTGGATTGAATTCAAATGTAGCTGTTGGTGCAGTATTATGCATGTGTAGAATATGAGCCAAAAAAGAGCATGAAGCCTTCGTGTGGTTACAGATTGCATCGCTGCCTTGAGATTGTCATCACTATGTTGGTTTTTTTGAAAAAAAAAAAAAAAAAAGCCCATATTTTGATGAGATGGTGGAAAACTTACTTACTGGAAACCACACTGACCTGATCCACTCTCGTATTAACCCTTTCATGTATAGTGGTCACTACACTGGACGGCTATTCCAAAGCTGTTCTCTTGTATATATATGAGTTGTTTTTGTTTTTTTTTTGTTTTTTTTACTTCCATATCGGCCAACACAGTGGCCGCTTGTGGATAACCTCATACACTGCCACCTGTTGGCCAGTCATGGGAAGGGCATTTTGTTTTGACTTGTAATCAAGATGGCTGACAGGAAGTAGTAGTAGTAGTAGTAGTTTATTCAGTCGTTAATTACTTTAAACAATAAACATAAAACAACATATCCATTGTTCCACATACAATGCGACTGAAAGGGTTCAGGCTGAAGTCAAACTTATTTTGCCGAACCCTATTTACATTTAATATAATGTTTCCACAAGAAAACAAACAAAATTTCAATGTAATCATCGCTAAATATACAACAGAAGAGAACACATATTTAATTTTAATTCCGGTAAATCATGTCCTTATCTCAACTACCAGTAATGATCCCAGTCTTTTGAACAAGTAATTTCTTTAGTGAATCCTGAGCTCTAGGCTATATTTTTGAATACTAGTTAATTTGTACATCTTTTTAAAAGTTTTAATTGTTTTAGACTGTTTTAATAAGTCAGAAATGTTGCGGGAATATCTTGTAAATCCTTCTATAGCAGGACACCAATAAAAGTAGAAGAAGTATGCTAGCATCAAGTAATATCTAAGGATTATTATCGGTGTTAAAAATTCCACATATTTGTTTTATATTGGAACAAATTTGCAATTAATCCCGTGTCGACTAAATTGGACACCATGCATCGCTGGCTGTATTTCAACTGTAATTCATACCATTACTTTGACGTTACTGTTTTGGATAAACCTGATCCGCACTAGCACGTTTTAGTGTAAATCAAGTGATAATTGTTATGAGATTAGTTAGATTAGTTGTTTTGTTTTTTTTCATTTTATCTATCTCCTGTGAATGACATTGAGTATTGAAGTATGTTAAAATGTGAGAAAACATGAGATTAACAGCATTGAAAATGTTTTTATTCATAGTTTTCACACAGTATATTACTTATACTGACATACATATTCTTTCGCTTCAGAACTTAAACAAATGATGTGCAGCTGAGGGACATTTTTGTAACTCCATAAAAAAATAGGTTCATATAGAAAATTCAATTGCATTGTTTTTTTTTTTCCAGGCCTAAAGAGTAATAAAAACACTCAGGAAAAAATAAATCTTAATTGAGCTTCTCATAATTCTTGCATGAAAGGGTTAAACACAGCTGAATACACTGAAATACATTATTAAGATAGCTGACATACTGTATAATCCAACTTGAATTAATGCTAACATTAGCTAATGCAGCTAAATTACACTAGTACTCTAATCTTCATGATGGCCTTCTCAGTGTAAATTCTCAACCAGAACTAAAGCAGAGCTGCCTGTCAGGAAAAAAAAACAACCAAAAAACATGTTATTCGATAAACAGGAGCTCAGAATGACTGACTCAGCAGCCGGGCTAATGCTAGCTGTCAATCAAAGCCTACAGCGTGGACGTAGACGCTCGTCTGTCACTCATAGCAGTCATGTTCTGAATAATATGTTGTTTTCAGGTTTAATGGGATTCAGGTTGTTGAGTTATGTCAATATTCACTCCCCTTGGAGTTGTCACTAACGGGGAAATTAATATAAGGACAAGAAAAAAAATGGACCAGACTGTAAATATGTTTATGCTTATTTGTATGAGAATTGAGTTGCTTTTAGAGCCTCAAGTGGACATTTGCGGTACTGCAGGTTTGGAAAAGAGGCAGTGAAAATGCAACTGACCCATATCAGTTATCAGAAAAAAAATGACCCAAAATACTACAGAACATGTTGAAACTAGGGCTGTCAAAATTAACGTGTTATTGCAGATTAATCCACCATCATCATTAATCTGACTGAAAATTTTGATGCAATTATGCGGAATGACTCTGAACATCTCGGGCAAAGCATTTCGCGCAATTTGTAGAGTTGCCGTCGCGCATGTGCAAATGGGCAGTTGATCCGGTGGTGACAGGCGGCAGAAGCAGCCCATAAAGATGGAAGACGCTAAACGGCGCGTTGGCCTCTGGATGCAAATGTGAGGACAAAAAAACCAAGACGGAACAGTCGACACACATAAAGTCTTATACACACTCTGCAGGAAGGAGTTTTCTTTTCACCGAAGCACTCCCACATTAAAATACCACATTAACGCAACGCATACGTCAGCCGGGGATTCTGTTAGCACTTCAGCCAACGCGTCGCCCAGCGTACAACAAACATGTTCAGTGCATATATATTCCATTCGTTCTTGAGTCTGTCTGCTCATTCAAAATGAAACGCGATAATATAAATTCATAATTAATTCTATGTAATTGTGATTAACCGACATCACTCCACAGCAACCGTGTGACTAGTCTGATTAAAAAGTGTAATCGTGGAAGAAATGGTTAAAACTCTCTCACCTGGAGAGAATCCGGTTCTCATCGTTAAATAAACTCCACCAATTGAATCAGATTTGGCCTCCCCTTCAACATTATATTATAACGCATATATAATGTAATGCAACCTGCATGTAATTAGAATTTATGTTGCCTCCCTTGGTGTGATACGTCCTAAGTCCAGGGATGGGGGGTGGATAAGGGTTGTTAATATGTGTAATAATGGATGTTTTTGTAACTATTTGATAAAAAGATTGACCACTAAAAATTGTAATCGTTTGACAGCACGAGTGAAAGAAAAGTTTTTGTATTGTCATTCATATTCTCTGAAAAATGGACAAAGAATCACAAATTCTGCTCGGGTATGTAAACTTATGAGCACAACTGTATATATCTAGATAAATGTGAGTGCCTGTAAGTAAATGTAAATATGTTTTTTTGCATACATAATCTTTATTACTATTGATGTTATTGTTTTACAAAGTAGGATGACTATGAAAAACACTGATCTTCACAAATTACTCCTCTGTTATGTGTCGCACTGCAAACTCTATATTTATGATAATATTCATGCAACAAAGATTCCAAAATTACCTTTAAAAAATTTTTTTTTCTCTTTTTCTTCCTTTCAGTGAGCAATATTGACACCCTTTTTTCTTTTTCAAAAAAAAAAAAAGAACAGTGTACTTTGTACCAATGATGTCCTGTGTAATATGTTATGAGACTGTTTTGAATTAAAAAAAAAAAAAAAAACCCAGATAAGATATACTTTAGTGAATGGGAAAATTCAGCCCAAGAAAACAGACATCAAGTACAATAGAAAGATAAAGAGAAGATGAACATAAAAAATATTGAAGTGACAAAATGACATAAATAATAATAAACAAATAACAGTGTGCAGTAGATGACACTGACATTGAAATGGTGCCTTTAACCTTTACAACCCATTTAGTTCCGTTTTTGTGTGTGTCTTTTAAGGCTGTGCACATATTTCCTGTATTTTCTTGTTGCATGTGAAGAAAAGACAATGATAAATGAATATGTACGCTCATTTCAACCCTGGAAAAACAACAAAACTAAAGACGGAAATGAAGTTGGACATCCTTTGTTACTTTATTTCATTTTTTTTTTTTTTTTTTTTTTTTTTCAGTTTATGTTACAAATAAAAACCCCTTGAACTGTAACCATGATTATAATTTTATGCAGAAAAACAACTTGGGGTTAGAAAAATATTGCGGTTATAGCTAAAATAAAACATGCTTAGTGCAGTCAGTTCTAAGAATACAGGTTACTAGGGCATAATAATAAGCAGGCTGCCTCAAATAGAAATATCACAGACTCATAGAGATGATTATTAAGATGAATAACACTGGTCTAATGCACGTCCTGTTTCTTCTGTTCTGTGCAGCCACTGTGGGAAATTTACTTTGCATTTTTCACCCTCCCACCGAGGTTTTTTTCCGTACCTCTCCTCACATGCGCTTGTTCGGTCGTGTTTTTCTCCTCTCGTCCTCTTGGAAAATGGATTCAGACAATGAAAATCAACTTGAGCGTGTATTTATGCTGCTGTGGTGCTGCCTGAGGGGATTCAATTTGGGGCTAGTGGGAGAAAGGAGGCTCTTAGGACCAGACCCCGAAGGCCTGAGGCAAATAAGAAACAGGTAGAGACGAATGCACTGAAGGGTGAGACGCACAGACAGATAGCAATTCCACAAACATTCAGGAGGACGTAAACACTCCAGCGTTTGTGCAGCCGGTTGTTAAATACGCCAGGATACACAAATGAATTTCAACGGCTGAGTGAATCATCTGCTGTCAGGCGATTATCACTTTTCAAAGTAATAAGACATTTATTCAGTAGATATAACTGTTTAGCATATTTATGTGTGAGAAGTGACTGCTAAACATGCATTTTTTTTTTTTTTTTGGCGCAGGCGTTGTGTAAAGACATCACACTTGCTGACAGAGCCGTGCATTTCCACTTTTTCCAGACAGAAACTAAAAATATTCCAGATTCGAACTTTCTCGTGAATTGATGGTTGACCTTTTTAAATGATCCAAGCTTCTTTGAAACTGTGAATATGCCGGTGAGTTTGACCTTTTCCTCTAATACCGCTCCCACTCAAAATATCGACATTACATTGAACTGAACAGATTGAACTCCAAAAGAAAAAACACAGTTTTGGGGGTTGATTTAATCCTGTAAATCTTCTAATAGTCATCTATTAAAATGAACAGTTGTGAATCAGTAAGGCCTTTTCTACTTGTCGAAAGAATCAGAATCACTGACCCACATTTATATCCCTCATTTTTATATTTACTCCATGAAGATGTAATAATTTGTTCCCAATTTATTATTTTTACTTCATATCATAGTTTTATCTTTTTTTTCTATTGTATTTGGTGCATATTGCCTTGTGCTGCTGTGCATTTGAATTTCTCCCTTGGGGATCAGTAAAGTACAGTATATCTTATCTTATCTTACTTTACATCTTATCTTATCTTATCGTTCCTTTCTTTTCTTACATTTTCTTTTCTTACATTTTCTTATCTTATCTTATCTTACTTTACATCTTACCTTACATCTTATCTTATCTTATCTTACATCTTATCTTATCTTATCTTATCTTTCCTTTCTTTTTACATTTTCTTATCTTATCTTATCTTTCCTTTCTTTTTACATTTTCTTATCTTATCTTATCTTACTTTACATCTTACCTTACATCTTATCTTATCTTATCTTATCTTACATCTTATCTTATCTTATCTTATCTTATCTTTCCTTTCTTTTCTTTTCTTACATTTTCTTTTCTTACATTTTCTTATCTTATCTTACTTTACATCTTACCTTACATCTTATCTTTCTTTTCTTTTCTTACATTTTCTTTTCTTACATTTTCTTATCTTATCTTACATCTTATCTTACATCTTATCTTATCTTTCCTTTCTTTTCTTACATTTTCTTTTCTTACATTTTCATATCTTGTCTTATCTTACTTTACATCTTACCTTACATCTTATCTTATCTTACATCTTACCTTTCCTTTCTTTTCTTACATTTTCTTATCTTATCTTACTTTACATCTCATCTCATCTCATCTCATCTCCTTCCACTCATGTATGTTATAGTGTTCGTCCAATCATAATTCACCATCATGTGTTGCCGGGTAGGGCAACAACTAACAATAATTTTAATAATCCATTAATCTGTAGATAATTTTGATAACTATTCAGTTCAGGGCTGTGGCTCAGTTGGTAGAGCGGGTCATCCAGTGACCAAAGGGTTGGCAGTTCAAATCCTGGCTCTGACTGTCCACATGTCAAAGTGTACTTGGGCAAGACACTGAACCCTAAATTGTTCCCAGTATGGTCCAGCCGCCTACTGGTGTTGGGTTTCATATTGTCATATCTGATATGGTATGACCTGGAAGTTACTGACTTCTTGGTGTGTTGAACTGGACAGTCGTGGGTTTGCTAGTATTCTGCCAAATGCATTCTGGGTAATGGAGATATTGGTGTTATTCAAGGGCAGCAAACGCGTTACTCTGAAGGAGGACGACATGACAACTGAAAAAATGGTGCGGATCTTCCAGGTTTTGTTGTTTTGTCTAATACAGTGGGTCCATGGTCGACAATCTAAGTAGAAGACACTTCACATAACACACGAAGAAGTCAGGAACTTCCGGGTCGTATCTTATTGGATATCAAACATGTCAACATGAAACCCGACATTTGGTCCATTTGCTTTTTTTTTTCCCAATTTTTAATTTGTGCATGCAATTGAAAGAATGAAAAACAACTGTTTTTTTTTTTTTTATTTGTACATGAATAATGAAATAACGAGTCATTTTTTTGTTTTCCGATTGTGGATTCTCAACTGAATATGAAAAGGACGAATGATACGCGGATTATTCACATGTATTGATAGTATTATAGGTTCAACAGTTATTAAACGTTTTAGATCGGTATTATTCTTTTGGTTACCTGTGGCTGTTTAGGTGTTTGAGTCTTAATTAACTCATTTACAGGCATAACTTTTTTGTGGCTGTGGAGATAACCGAAGATTTACCTTTTAAAACCAACTTACTTTAATGCAGTTAAAACATGAGGAGCTAATGTGGCTGCTTCCGTCACCCTTCACATGATATCCCATTGTAGTTTTAGTTGCTTTTCTACTTGTTGTCGTCCTCAAAGTAAGCACCTCGCAGTGCGGCGGTGCGACGTGGACACCGTGATGATGGGAAGAGGCTGGAGGCTGCAGCTAAATGCAATTGGCACACCGCAGGGCGAAGGGGGTGTGACGATGACTGGCAGGATGTCTCCGCACACTTTCCCTGCAGAGTCTACGCCGTCCTGTACGGTCTTTGCGCGTCCTCGAGTCCAGTCTGGAGAAAACGACATGAAATGGACTGTGCTGGAGTCTAGGATTTTTGACACGCTTTAAGTGGGAATCCTCCAGAAATGCGGCTGCATCTTGGTTCTCCGCTGTGCACTCATTATCCTAAAGTTCAGACTTGAACAGAGGAAACATTAACCCATAAAGACCCAGTCATACTTTCATGGCTGTTCTTAAATGACCTTTTCTCTATATTTAACATTTCATCAATTATTTATCACTATTTGTTATAATATTACCCTCTGTATTTTATGTTTTTTTTTCAGTGAGAATCAGGCATTTTCCACAATAAAATTCACTTTTCATGTAGATGTTCATACATCTTCGGATTAAAGTTGAGGGTTATATCAAAAACAGAGAAAACTGAGGAACTAGTGAGTTTTCCTGACAAAATATATAATTTACTGAACATAACACAAATGTGTCCATCCGCTGTCATTGATCCAACTCCATGGGTTTTACTGGTGAATCAATGTTGCAGAAGATGACGGTGTTTCCATGGTAACTACCGACCTTCTGTACGTCCAAATGGGTCATATCTGGTGACCATGAAAAGATGAAGAACTGTATTTTTACACCAGACTGATCTCTTGAAATCGCGTTGTTTGTCACGCCAGTTCTTGTTGCATTTGGCGTGCTATACGTACGCATTTTCTTCCTTCCGCATATTATTCAACGCCATTTGATGGTGTGTCAACGTACGCCAAGATCTCCGGTTTACATATCAGTAACCCCTAAACCTAACCGCTAATCACTTATCCTAACTGCTAATCGCGCTTGCCACTAATCACGCTAACCCTAACCACCAGTTGTGCTAACCGCTAACCTCTAACCCTGGCCGCTAATCACGCTAATTGTGCATTATTGTTCGCAGCATGAAAATACAAAGGTTATAATGAAAGATTATAATGCTTACAGATAACACGCCAATTAAAAGTGACGTGTTATCTGTACACAATTCATGATATCAAGTTGTTTACACCAGTTATTTACATGTGTTGATGGGATTAGTGGATCAGAAGGTATTAAACATTTTAGATCAGTAGATGCTGTTGGTCACCAGTGACTGTTTAAGTCTTTGAGGCTTAAGAAAAGATTAGAGCTGAACGATTTGTCCGTAAAGCTATACTATCAAGTAAATTTCACAGATTGCTCGTTTAGAAATGTCAAGGCAAATATTTAACATAATATTATCCCCGTATTTTTTGTTTTTTCTGTGAAAATCAGGTATCTTCCTATATTTAATTCACACAGATGATCATGTAGATGTTCCTAAAACTGAATAACTCAAACAAAAGTGCCTGTTTCAGCTAAATACATCATTAACTGAACATAAAAATGAGCTCCTACAACCACTGTCATTTGTAAAACGACACGAGTTTTACTGATGAATCAATGTTGCAGAAGATGATGGTGTTTCCACGGCAACTACGGAGCCTCTGATCGTCCACATGGGTCATATCTGATGACCATGAAAAGACGACAAACTGCATTTTAAACCACTTATTTACATGTATTGAGAGGATTAATGGATCATCAGGTATTGATCATTACACATCAGTGGATGCATTTGCTTTCCAGTGGGTCTAAGGGTTTATCATCAAAAGCAGGAACCTGTCGGTCAACTGAATATAGCCATTTGGTGAGAGTTGGAGGCCCCTGCAGCGATTCTTTCACCTGGATCCTCTGTGAGGCTCCAACTCCACGGCTTCAAGGGTTGTAGATGTATGGACTGGAATACAGATAAACCTGGCAGGTGGTATAACTGATCTAGAATAGCTGGATCTGGATCTAAACTGCTATGTGCATTGGGTTATTTCTGTATTTGCTTTGTGGTAAAAAAAAACAAAAACAAACAAACAAAAAAAAAACACCATTTATCTTCCCACTCTGCAGTCTTCTGGATGCAAACTATATATTAGTGTTGCAGTCTAAGCTCCACTGCACATTATTCGATTAGATTCTCTGGTACAAATGATGTTTCTCCAGTAGGGGGAGATAGTGCCCCAGCATTGGCTGGTCCAGGTATTCTACAGAATCACTGATTGGAAATAGCAGAGAGCTCTTAAATTGTTAAATTGCTTTCTTTCATGTCTCTCTGTTTGATCATTTTTCACAGATTCTGGTTCGAGATGCGGTATCTTGCTCACGAGGGAGACACGTCTGCTTTTTGTTTTTTTTTTATTATCGTTCGTCTCGATGTGTAGCCGGAAGAAAATGAACAGGAACAGCAGTGGAGTCAGGTGAAAATAACCTTGATTTCATACCGTAATGAAATATAAAGAAATTCTTAGGGCTGATTAAACTTTCACACAGACTAATTAGTAATATCACACAAATACCCATGAAGAACACCTACAAGAAATGAAGAGAATGGAAGAATCAGTTGCATTAATGCACTGAGAAACAAACAAGTCACTTTCATTTGGAGAAAATTAATGGGTTGTTAAAGAGAAATAATGAGAATGCTGTGAAATGACCTTCGTCTAAATCCATTTGCAGTGAATATTACAGACTCTAGACTGCCAGGTAAGTCACTGAACACAACGCAATGTCGGACTGATTGATTTTTCGCCCCGGCTGCAAAATATGCTGCCAATGAACATGACTGAAACGCTCCGATCCAACAACATGTAATTTATAACAAATCAATTTCATATTAGTCAAAAATTGATTAAAAAAAAAAAAAAAATCAAAAGGGAGCGAAATAGAAAAATGTAACACTCAGGGATTAAATTGAGTGATGCGGAAAAAGTTAATACTGTCTGATACAAATATTATTGGGCTAAATTCTCAGCCAAAGGCAAAACTGGAGTTCACGTTCTATCTGTTAAAGTTTCTTCATCATCATCATCAGAATTTTAACCCATAAAGACCCAGCGCTACTTTTATGTCAGTTTCCAAATGAATTTTTCTCGACCTTTCTTAAAGGGGTCATATTGATCTAAACCCACTTTTATTAGTCTTTGGTTTATTTATTTGTGTATTTGGACCCTAATAGTTCATACAGTTTGAATTTGAACCCTCCAGGTGCTGCAAAGCTATCTTTAGATTAATTTTGGCGAAAATCCAGTGGATTTCTACAACCTGTTTTAACCCTATGATGCCAAACGTGTCATATTTGATACATGAGTTTTGCCCTCTACATAATCAGTGTGATTTTTTTGTTTTTATTTCTTGAAAAATCGGATGTATACAATTAGATACATACTATGCACAGATAATCCACCAGGGGGGAGGAATTTGTTCATCAGAGGCCTTTCCAGTGACACTAAAAGACTGTAGTGACAAGCCGCATTTTACACCAATTATTTACATGTATTGATAGGATTAATGGATCGACAGGTATTAAGCATATTAGATCAATGGTGGAGGTTTGGGTCTTTATGGGTTAACCAGGAAAATCAAAATCCCATTGAGATTAAGAACTAAGAAGGGAGGATTAAAAAGAGATTTGTGGCCAAGATAGGCAGCAGCAAATACAATACACATTTACAAGATCACACAGTTAAGACATATAACAGACACTCAACAATTAATCGATCAACAGGTATTAAACAGTTAGATGATTTTGGTCGCCAGTGGCTGTTCGGGTCTTTATGAGTTAAAGTTACACTGATATACACTGTGATGGAAACACATAATCATCATTTTCATCTGCGTTTGCCGTGAGTAAACAATAGACGCTCCGACGATATTGTCTGTTGCTAACAACACTGAAGTCTGCATCACAGCAGATGAAGTAAATGTTTCGCCACATTAACTGCAGATATGAGGCTCTCATAAGGAGGGATGTCACTGCTGCTTTTTGTTGTCTTGTCAGTGCTACAGGGAAAAGATATTACCATTGCTGCGGAAGAGATCCCAAGTAATCAGTCAACATATTACGATGTGTCACTGCAACCTCACACATCATTGTTTTCATTAGTTTTACTCACGTAATGTCATCTTCGTTGTCCAGACAGATGGTAAAGCAGTCACTTGCGGTGGCAGCCATTATAAAAGTTTTATTGCTGAGCCCAGACTGTGGAGGAGCCTCTTCCCCATCCACCAGCTTAACCCCCAAACACTTTAAATCCAGCTATAAATTCTCCTTTATCCTCCGGCATATGATTTTGTGTCTTTTTGGTGCACACCTTGCAGTGCTCCCCAGTGTCGCTCCGTAGTTAATTTCCTAATGAAGTAATTACATCAGCAGCAGGCTTTTACTGGGACCTTATTTCCATAAAAAAAAGGACTTTAGCTGTAATTTGTGTTAGCTTTAAAATGTAAATCTGTTATTTTCTATGTTCCTTCTCTCAGTTCTGTTTCAGGATTTAACCCATAAAGACCCAAACATCCACCTTTAACTAAACCATCTACTGATCGAAACTGTTCAACAATTTCTGATCCAGCAATACATGTAAATAACTGGTGTAAAATGCAGTTTGTCATCTTTTCATGCTCATCAGATATGACCCATTTGGACGTTCAGAGGCTCCGCAGTTACCGTGGAAACACTGTCATCTTCTACGACATTGATTCACCAGTAAAACCCATGGAGTCGGATCAGTGACAGTGGATGGAGATGCTTGTTTTATGTTTAGTTTGCTCACTTATTGATATCTTAACTGAAAAAAGTCACTTTTTCTCTGTGTCTGATACACAGGGTTCCGACAGGTTTCTACTAGTTAAATGTAAGACTTTTTAAGACTACGACAGAATTTAATCTCCATTTCACAGCTTACTTCACTGCCACACTAGTAAAAATTAGTGACACCTAGAATTTAGGAAAATGTATTTATTTTCTCCAACACCTTGATTCCCACTGTTCTTAATCATTCCTCACCAGGGGCTGCAAAGTTAGCGATAATTGGTTCCTGATTTCAGTATAAATTGTCAGGTTGGAATGGGTGGAACTGAGTCAATTAACGTGACGGTACTTTCTTTGCAGTTTGGACACTTAACAGACACATTTAAACTCAACCAACAAGCTGATGGCAGTATAACTCAAGACCTACCATATCGAATGTAATACCTTTTAAAGGAGTGGTATTTTGCTTTTTTTTTTTTTTTTTTTTTTTTAATATAATTATGCCTTTTAAATCATGTCCCTGTGGTCTCCATAAACTGTAAAT
>JAPQRP010000015.1:363627-394403 GCA_037367295.1 Apogon hyalosoma
CACTTCAGGCCCCGCCCCCTCCAGGTTGTTGACTGTGCTGCTCTGTCCCATTCAACCAACAACTGAACATTTTAGGTGATTGGCTCTAAGTTTGGACATATTTTCAGTTTTTACTCCAACCGCTGCTGCTGACAAACAGTTGTGTCATACTCAGAGAAATGTTTGTCGGAAGTCTGGACCTTATACGTGCAAATGTGGAGACGAAACTAGTTATAGACGTAACAAATTAAGCAGGAATTAAAACAGGTTGGAGAAATCCACTTGATTTTTGCCAGAATGAATTCTAAAGATAGCTTTGCAGTAACTGGAGGGTTCAAATTCAAACTTTTCGAGCTATTTGGGTCCAAATACACAAATAAATGAACCACAGACTAATAAAAGTGAGTTTAGCTAAATATGAACCCTTTAAAGACCTTTTTAAGGTATTAACTGCAGATTTGTATATTCGAGGCTTTTAAGACCCTGTTGGAACCCTGGATATATTAACCATCAACGTTAATCTGAGCTTGTATGAACATCTACAGTACACGATCAACGAAGGAAATACCTGATTTTCACAGAAAAATTGCAAAATACAGAGGATGGTAGAGAGAAAAATTCATTTGAGAACTGACTCAAAATTAGCTCCGGGTCTTTATGGGTTAAAGAATGCACTTTTCCACGTCTGTGCCTTTGTTGATGAGGAAGATTTAAGACAAAGCTGGCAGCCTGTTTTACTCCTTACACCTTGTAATCATTATCTTTCCTGTGGATAGAAATGCAAATAAGGATATTGATTCTTTCTTTTCCCAGACTTTATTTAAACTTGTAGTACACTTGACTTGAACTCTAAAATACGGCTAACGTGGCCTATTTGTATCCCATGTGGTACTATCTTTTTTTATAAGTGTAGAAGAGGTAAAAATCTGGATTTATTGTTATCTGTGTTGTTTTGTTTTCCTGTATCTCACAGCAGCTGCAGCACTATCTGCACCTCTTCAAAAATTCATCCATTAAAAACCCTTGTAGAATCCTGTTTCAGAAAAATGTGCAACGTACAAGATTCATACTGTACAACAGTAAATATATATTAGTATCAGGATATTTTTTCAGTGTACACATAGGATGGACCGCTAGGGGGCTGTGAAGAGATATTCACTGAATCTGATGTGGGAAAAAAAAAAGGAGTTTTACATATTCATTAATATCGAAAACCAAACCATAACCTCATAGAGCAGAGGGAGCGTATGCTGGACTGACTGTTTGGTTTCTGTGACAGCAATCCAGTGAAAAATGGGAAATGGTGACGTTTAATATACAGTGACAGAAAAAATTATTAGACCATCAAAAGTCATCAAAAACAGTGGTTATGCGATCCAGTCCTAACTCCTGTGTGGATCATGTGACGAAAACAGACAGAAAAGAAAACATGGAATGAATAAAAGCACTGTTTTTGTCAGTACAATGACATAGATATTGATGGAAGAACTGAAGTGATTTTGGTTATTATCAAGAAAACATGGATAGATATCAGCTCTGAAATTCAACAACTATGAGCTATTTTTGTTGGTATCATTATATTTGTACAAACAAATGGACCTTTACTTGTTGTTACAGCATTAAAGGCGTAAAAAATGAACAAGAAACTGAAGAAAACAAGGGGTGGTCTGAAAACTTTTTCTGCGACTGTATGCTTATGTTAAATATCCATAACTAAAAAATGATGCTCATAATAATCGCAGGAATCCAGCTGTATATCATGAAGTCCTCTGTCATAAAATGGCTTATAAATGGTATTACATGTAGAGAATAAGAAATAAACACTAGACTGTGTTCTGTTCACACTGGAGTCAGAATTAAAAGATAAACCTGTTTTTTAAGCAACAATTATCTTAATTATCTCCATTTTATTTTTAAATGTATTCATTTATCATATGGTTATGTACTTCATCTTGCATTTTTGTTCAGAAAGGATGAAATATTTGATATCGGTGCTCAATATGGTCTTCAGTGAATGCTTTCACCTCAAAAACATGGGAATTGATGCCTAATTCCTGTCTGCATGTACTCGGGGAGCTGAGATTGGAAGAAAATTGATTTTCCCTGATTTCGCGTCAGCCATTTTGAAAAAGCCGCTGTAATGCGAGTCCATCCCACGATGTCGAGCATTAACATCGTGATTTCTAATTGTTATAATCCACCGAACACAATGATACTGCTCATGGAGGATTCTGGAGGGGGTGCACGGTAATGCCTCCGGGTCCATGGACTATGTTCTGTGTGAAGAAAAGAGAATGAGAAACAAATATGTGCTCATTTCAACCGTGCTAAGATAAAGGTTGGATAAGACTTTTGCACAACGCTGTAAATTTAACAGTTTTTATTGACTTAACTGTGGCCACCCCAGGTCTGTTGGGGTTGACTCTGCCTCTAGTGGTCATTCAAGTTACTACAGTTTCTGACACTGACGCTGCTTGATCACAACCAATCAACTGAGAAACCCCAGTCTAAATGATTGTTTTCCTGAGGGGGAAAGACATTCAATGACAACAGAACCTGTCACACTACAAAACAAATGAGAAGACGGCAGCCGTGAAGGTCAGGAAAGAATAATTCAGAAAACGAAGGCGGTTTGTTAACAGATTACATGAAAAAAAAAAACACCGATGTTAAGAAGAAATTATCTCCCTTTCACATTATACTCATTGTCACGTAGCAACAGCAACATCAAACAAAATGCTTGAGCACGCTTGGCAGGATTTGGGGAAAAAAATTAAAACCAAGACTTTGATCTGCGAAGGAGGGCTGTGCATGTTTGCAGGCAATGAGGTGTCGTTAACTAAAAATCACCTGGGAAGAGAGAGGTGGTGTTAAACTGCGAGAAAAGAGCTTCGGTAAAAATGAGGAAATAGAAATGACCTTCCGGGCAATAACCAGCGGTGTGTGGTAAAGGTCAGAATCAGAGGAGCAGAAAACTGGAACAGCAACGACGACAGACACGGGAAAGTCACTGCCACAGGATGTTCAGACCCACGCGGAAAGCTAAAAGGAACCGAAAACCATTACGTCAAGCAAGAAGAAACAGGTGGCTGAGAGAAAATGACAAGCCCACTCCTTTGGAAGCAAATGTAGAAAGAGTGAGGCAGCGAGAGACATCAGATAAAGGCTGAAAAACAAGAGCACCTTAATGGATAACTTCAGAATTCTATTAGAGGAGAAACACAATGACGCTGAAAGAGACAAGACAAGGACAAAGTATTGGAAGAAAAAGACAAATTACAGATAAACATCGATAATTGTGTGTGTGTGTGTGTGTGTGTGTGTGTGTGTGTGTGTAGAAGAGATAAAAGTGGAGAGGAAAAAAACAGCCAGGAGCTGGGCAAATTAAAAAAAAAAAAAAGTTAGTAAAAATATAATAAACGTGCCTCAATTCTCAGTCGGTGGTTTTTCTTCATTTGTACTTGATGGATACTGATAATTATTTTGTCTAAATTATACTCAGTGCAAACAAAGCCTTTCAGAAATCTTGGCAGCTACAGAAAAAAAAAAGAGAGAAAAAAATGAAGTGACTTCATTTATTGGTTGGTTAAGTTTTATTCTTTTATCCGTCTTGACAATAGTACGAGGAGAAAGATGTTGATTCTTCGTATCCCAGTGTGCGATGTTCGACGGTGTCATCTCGAACTGTACAAATGAGCCACAAACGACGCCGCGTGGTGATGCTTTGACACGACCGACAACAGGTAAAACACTGGGGGGAAGTTACCGAGAAGACGGCGGACAAACAGACGGGTGGTCTTTACTGAACCGTGACACGTCTGACACTGTGATAAACTTGTCTTTTGCTGTAGGAGCTTCAGTGTTACGCCATTTCCAGCCACACATTTACTTAAATACTGAAATGTAAAAAATAGCTATCCTGCAGTAAAATTGCCCAATCACTGTTTTACTCTTTCTTTACGATTAATTTTCCTGCTCCAAAAGATCGAACTTGAGCTCATTTGGCTTAGTCGATGTACTGTTGGTGGTTTAATTATAGAGGATCATATGTATATAGGACTGAAAAGTCAGTTCTCATAGTGAAAAGATTTTTTTTTTGTAATGTAGAAGAGATTTTTATTGCTGTTTAATGTTGGCTGGGGATCCAAATGCAACAGCTTTGAAGAACATCCTTATATTGGAACACATATGATCTTATTGTAGCTCAAATATGGATAAATAGACAATAAATAGAACTAACTACCAGGCTGGGTTAAAAGGGTCCCCTTCGAATGCAGTGAAAATCCTTATAAAGCTTAAGAACTTCTTATTGTTGTTTAAGGTTCTTTGAGAAACTGCAAAAAAAAAAAAAAAAAAGTTCTTCAGGTTACACCTTCCAGCATTATCACTTGAACCTACTGCTAACCTTTATCCGTTTAAACACATGTGGTTTCAATTCAAATATGACTTACCAGACATAGTAAGTACAATGAATTAGCTCCAGTCTTAGAAATACAAAGGACCTTTCAGAAAAAAAAAGTTCCTGAGGAAACTCGTGAAGTTTTGAAGCGTGTGAATCATAGGTTTTCTAAAGCACTCCACTGAATTGGCCCTTCAAAGAAAGCCTTAAAAGGTTTTATTTTCAGAAACTATAACACTTTTACACTAATGGCACCAGCTTTCCTTTTCCTTGACTAGGGTACCAGTACGTTGCATTTCCAGTGTAGGTATAGTACTACCTCGGCGTACCTTGTCGCCATCACAACACAACATACACTATTATGATCGTCTTCAGCATGATTGCAGGCACGAACGAGGTAACAATAGGGGAGGATGATGCATCCCATTTAGAGTTGTGGTTTTGGAAAGAAAACAGTATTTTCCAATTATTTCCGATGGACCTGACACACGGAGGCAAAACAGCGCTCACACACACTCGGTTGTACACACAGGAGTTGTGTCTTTCAATCAGTGTTGTGCAAGTTACCTCCAGACTGTAATACATCGCAGATTACTTGTTACTGCTATTTAAAAGTCATTCCTTACTGTATAATATTACTGTCTCAGAACTGTAGGGCATTACATAACTCCTGTGTAGACCCCCCCCTCCAAAATACAAGAGATAGGAGAACATTGCGACACATACATTTGCAGCCCGAAGTAGATGTGGACGGATAGTTCAGTAAGTAACGCTACGATCTACAGTGTTTGAATCGGCAGGAACGCTTTAATTTTTTTACATTTTAATAATAATAATAATAATAATGGATTAGATTTATATTGCGCTTTTCTATGAATGCATACTCAAAGCACGTACAGTGGATCCATTATTCATTCGCTCACACATTCACACTTTGGTGGTGGTAAACTACATCTGTAGCCACAGCTGCCCTGGGGCAGACTGACAGAAGCGTGGCTGCCATTTTGCGCCTACGGCCCCTCCGACCACCACCGAGCTTTCACACACATCCATACTCCAGTGTGAGCAGCAGCACTGGAGGCAAGTAGGGTGAAGTTTCTTGCCGCCACGTTCAAACAGGGGGCGCAGCGCCGAGGACGCCGGTAGATAGATCCGCAATTGCTAAAGAATTTACCCTTTGCTAAGTCCCGCCCCTGATGGTTACAGTTGCTAGGCAAGCTTTGTCTTGCGGTTCATTCCCGCTGGCATCTAAACATGGATTTCTCAACATCTTGATGATTCATGCACAGAACAGACGTATATAGGAACAATGTTCTTGCATCACAGAGTAAGTCAGTATATTGTTTTATTTGACGCTACCTTTCAGTTATGACTCCCTATAGAAAAATACACCACCCAAACGTTCTGGATGTCTTTCATCAGACTGGCAAACACCGCTTAGACATTTTGCCCCGGAGGTGAATGCTTGCCAGGCGCTCCTCTCTTAGTTACCGTTGCTAATGTACGATTGATCAGTGGCGGTTCTAGGGCAGGACTTAGCGAAGGGTCAGTTCTAACTAGTCATATAAACAGTAGCCCACCTTGTCATTGGGACCACAGGGATCATGCTAACTACCGTCTGTAAAGCAGGGTTAACGTTAGAATGAACATACGTCCATGTCGCTAGTGTACCGTCTTCTGCCGTCTTCACCCATCGGCTGAACACCAACAGGAAATAGAACTTTCTGGACACATTTTTGATTCCTTAAGGTCTTGCAGTCTTGCTGTTTTTGTTTTTTGTTGTTTTTCATTTGAGCAATTAAGTTATATCCCAAAAGTGTGTTGTAATGCAAGCGCTATTGAACATATACCGAGTAAAATATTACTGAAAATTGATTAGTAATGCCTTACACTACTGAGTTACAGCAAAAAGTAATCCGTTACTGTAATGCATTACTTGTGTAATGCGAAACTCCCCACACTGCTTTCAATGGACGTCATAGGAGTACTTAAAAACTGAAGCCAAAATGTGTCGATCTCTGGCTGTGGTATAGATAATGAATCTGATCTTATGTAGTAAGATTTTTTTTGCCAAATAGACATCCAGTAATTTTGTTTCCAAAGGTTACGCTTTTCAGTAGGTTTCATCAAGTTGATCTGTGTATAAACTGCTATGTTTCTGATTTTCTTTTTATAATAACAGGTGAGTAACAGATATAATATACAATCACAGTCAGACACATGTTACCAACCATTTGGGATATGTTTTATATAGTGGAAGGAGAAACTAATGGTGATAATTTCTTTCAGAACAGTCAAGGACACTTTACATGACACAGATAAGAAGAGAACTAAAAAAGATATGTAGGAAAAAAGACAATATATACTAATGTATGGCTAGAGAGTAGCAGAGAAAATTTAGACCTAATATAACAGTTCGGAAAGTTAGATTAGTAGATGGGAAGAGAGTCAATGTTCTGAATGTCTTGTGGGAGAGGATTTCAGAGACGAGGAGCGGATCGACTGAAGCCTCTAAACCCCACGGAGGACAAACTGACAGATGGAATGGAGGGTTGGAAGGAAGAGGATGATCTGAGAGGACGGGAGGAAGAATAAATCTGAGGGAGCTCGGAAAGGTATGGCGGTACGAGATTATGAAGGGCCTTGAAAGTCAGGAGCACAATCTTGAAATCGATGAACATGAAGCCAGGGATGCGGCTTAAAAATGGGCGACACGTGTCCAGTGGGCGGAGCTCTGGTGACGGTGGTATGATGTACGCAGCTGAATTCTGAAACAAGTGAAGTTCAAGGGGAGATTTGAGCAGTAAATCAAAGAGGAGAGGTTGGCAGCAGTACCCGAAGCATGAATGAGAATGGCTCTCCTGTTAGTGTACCTGTAATGGTCATGCTTACGACATTAACCCATAAAGACCCAAACAGCCACCGGCGACCAAAATCTACTGAGCCAAACTGGTTAATATTTGTTGATCCTTTAATCCTGTCAACACATGCAAATAATTGGTGTAAAATGCAGTTTGTCATCTATTCATGGTCCTCAGATGTGACCCATTTGGATGATCAGAGGCTCTGTAGTTACCATGGAAACACCATCATCTTCTACAACATTGATTCACCAGTAAAACCCATGGAGTTTGATAAATAACAGTGGATGGACACACTGTTTATAATGGGTTTATGATGATATGTTTGCAGAAAAAGTTAATTTTTTCTTAAGTTTTCCTTGTTTTTGATATAATAACCTTCAAATGTAATCCCATCATAATGATTAAAGTACATCATCACTAAATTAAATATGGGAAAACACCTGATTTCATTTGGGAACTTTGACAAAAGCCACACTGGGTATTTATGGGTTAATAGTGCTTTGTGTATTACAAGCAAAAGAGGTGCAAATTTGGAAAAAAAAAATGCCGTAAATGCACTACACGTGGAGTGATGTGTTATATACATGAGCTACTGTGTCGCAGTTAGATGACATCATGAGCGAGCGACAAATGTGATTAATGGACAGCGGAAACAAGTGCATGACAAGTGGCTATGTCGTTTAGCAGACCGGTTAATAAATGCTGAGTTGCCACAAAGGGGCAATAAACAGGACAAATTCATGGGGCCCAGCATTTCCAGGGGGCCCAATCAACAACAGAAAAATCCTTAAAGCAAAACTGTGTACAGTACAAGTACAAAATGCCATTTTTTCTGTATAGGTTAGAAGCTGTGAACATTTGGTGTAAGCTCCGGAGTAAAGACAGGTATAGAAGCCGGGAGTCGGACGTCCAAAGTGAAGTTTTACTCTCGGTTTCACGCCAGTTACGGTCAGGGGTGCCACTACCAGGGTGGGGGGGTGGGTAGATACATGTTAGAAGGTGTGAACATGACGTGTAAGATCCACTGTAAAAGAAAGGTAAAGAAGTCGGGAAGTGAACTTTGTGAGCATGTTAAGCCCCCCAAGTCCAACAGATTGAGAAGACAGTCATGATTGGTAGTAGCGCCCCTAAGAAAGATAGATAGATAGATAGCATTATTGTCTGTTCCAAGTAAAAACACAAATACATAAATTTCTTTTTTGTCACGGCTGTAAGATAAAGTCTAAAAACCACACTCAGGCATTAAAAACACCCCAACACATCAGGACAGTTGATGTCACATGGATGGAGCTAAACCCACTGATGCCCCGTCCACAAGTGCAGATATTTTAGCAAAACTCGTATTTTTTTGCCTTTTGTCCACATGTAAATGAAGTTTTAGGTAGCAACAACGATTTTCCAGTGTGGATTTTCATAAACTCTGGTTTGTGTGTGTGTGTTCAGGAAAAATACGCATTGTTAAAACTATGACATCACACCCCATTTTGTTCATGTCTGTTATGTCTTTGTGTCATGAAACTGCGCCTGGAACATCAAAGCCAGGTGTATAAGTCCGTGTATGACCTGCAGGAGATGGAGGTCAGCGTGGATGCCTTTTTGAGGTGGACCAGACTGGTGTTAGGAACCGCTAATCCTTCAATACATGTAAATAATTCAGGTAAAAATACGGTTTCTCAGCTTTTCATCATCAGATACGACCCATTTGGACGTTCAGAGGCTCCGTAGTGAACGTGAAAACATCGGCAGCTTCTGCAACATTGATTCACCAGTAAAACCCATGGAGTTGATAGCGGTTGTAGCTGCCTGTTTTTGACATGTGCTGCTGAAAAACACACTTTTTCTACAGTTTTCTCTGTTTTGACATAATCTTTGAATTTACTCCGATCTTTTATGAACATCTACACGATCAGAGAAGAAAATATACAAAAATACTAGGAGTGCAACGGTACAGGTAGTCCAACGTTCGGTCCGTACCTCGGTTTTTGGGCCACGGTTTGACTTTGGTTTCAGTACGTGTTTTGGGTGTAAAGAGGACACTTTTTTTCCTCCCAAAATTGTATTTTTATTTTGCTTGTCAGCGAAAACTGAATTTCACAGATTCTATCACTGTACTGAATAAAATAACACTTTCTGTGCTGAAAAATAGAGCCCTTTCTTATTCCTTGACTACTTGCATACAGTCGTATAAAACAGGCACGTGCACACATAAGGCCCAAAGGGAGCTTTTTTAAATAAATACATTCCTGTTCTGCATAGGGATGTAAAAGAAAACGGTGGTATAAAAACACCACAGTTATCTACCGTATGCATTTCCTTGTAATAGTGTCACGGTATCGTATGTGGTCGGTATAATATGGGTTGGGTTGCGGGTCTAACGTAGGCGGGTACGGGTTTGGAAAAGTGGTGGACCCGCGTAGGACTCTGACGTGTGTTGAGTCTAAAGTCGCTTCTCTGTCCGCTGTCTCTCACTGAGGGGCGGGGCTTCCTAGCGCCGCGTGCTCACATGCATGTCCAGAGAGAGGGACTTGCGGGAGCGGACTTTCACCTTTCGCCGCCAACGCAAAATCAATCGCAAAACCGAAAACCCGCGGTCCACAAGGGCGGATTGTCCCGCGCAGGGCGGACCGAACGGTACACGGTTTTCCCTGGAAAATACCTGAGTTTCACTGAAAAAATGCAAAATACAGAGGATAATATTGTAATTAACGGACATAACGGTCAAGTGTATAGATAAATAATTTTGGATGTTGCCGCGAAAATAGCTGTAGGTCTTTAATGGCTAATGAGTGCATTAAATTATAATATGAAGGAGGAACATTATTTAACGTTTGCATTGTTGATGGTTAAGAAGATTTAGAGAGGGTGGATAGAATGGAAACTGCATCACAGCATCCACCTTTATACGGTCTATGGTAGAGTCTATAGCGATTCCTCCATGGTTTGAACTGGAATATTAAGTGTGTAGGTGTAGTATAAGATGCTATGAACCTCAAGAATAAGAAGATTTACACGAATAGGAGGCTTTTATGGTTAATATATGCAAATCCATGCAATTTGGTTGTTTTTAACTCCTGTCAGTTTCGGCATGCTCCATTTTATGTGCTAACACTCGGAACGTTTTAGAATGAAAAGATGAAGATGTACGCGCTGAGGTCAGACTGTAGGGCCATTCAATTCTTTCTTTTTATCTTGTCTTTGATTCTGAAGATCATTCAACATTGCCGGTTGTAACAATAGGCTTACGTGGGTTTAGAGGCTCTTGTGAACTTTATGAGCGAGCCAGTGCAGTAAAATGATATTGGTTCTCTATAAGGATCCTTTAGGAGCTCATTTTTGTCATCCCTTTGTTGAAATCTGGAATGCACATCCAGCCGCTGTCAGTCTCGCCCTGAATCTCACATCCCCCCGTTGCCTTTTGGAATTGGCCACAAGTACGTTTCTGATCAGGCTAGAGGGGATAAAAACCCCTAGAACTGGATTAAAGTAAGTTCTCTGTCTCTGAAGTGAGTAAACCACCGAACTGAATTTTCCCCAGGCTTTAATTTATGGGGAAAAAAAAGTAGTTTTCTGATTTTGTGAATTCTAGGTTGACCTTTTCAGATGTGCCTCTTACACTTCTGTTCTCACCGTTCTAACATCTACTGTTGTAACTTTAATAATGACGTGATTGACTTGGCCATTTGAAGAAAGACGGAAAAACACGTTTAACATTTAATCCTCAACCTCTAACTAATATCTCTGCACTGTCGAGCCTCATGTGGTCAGTATATTCGCTTTTTATTTCTAATGTATCAGAGAATGAGGTCTAGTGACCAAAAATCTGGTAGAAATGTCAACAAGCCTCGATGCATTGGCAGTTGTTTCCAATATTAATGGGTCAGCCTGGTGGATTTAAAGACACACCAGCAGTTTTGCACGTTTTGGCCCATTAACTACAAATTGCAAACGAAACTTTGCTGCCATGTGTTTTCCAAAGCATACGAGATAAGATTAATTTCCTGATTGCGGGCACCAATTAAAAGTTGGTACATTTTAATATCAAAATTCAACTTGCTTAAAACAGATAAACCATCAGAGTGAACAACGAGAAATGAGGGCTGGGGCGCCGCTAGCACTTGAGGGCCCTTCGTAAAATTTAGTATCTTGCCGATGTGTTTGAGCAGAGGGGGGGGCAGCTGTTATATATGTGGGGGGTGCAGTCCATAACTAATGTACCTGACACCGGCGTGAAGCGAAAGTGAAACTTAACATGTTTTCAACATCCGACTCCCAGGTTCTACGCCTTAATTATACAATGGATCTTATACGGAATTTTCACAACTTCTAACCTGTATCCACTGGACCCCTCCACTGCTCTATGGGCCCCCCAGAAATGCTGGGCCCCATGAATTTGTCATGTTTACCCCCCCCTTTATGGAGCCCCAGAATGATGGTGATTTGCACTGATTTGTGGTGTATATAATGTAAAATTAAAGGGTTTGGTTTTCTGCAGGGCTGCCGTTTTAATGGATGTTTATGTATCCTTTTGTATTTTCATTAATTGTGCTGTTAGGTTTGTTTTGGCTGCAGACAGAAAACCCATCCGATATAAGGATCAGATATCGACCCCCATATCAACATTTTACTACTACTACTTTTTATGATTTTAATTTATTCTTGTATTTAGGTTTTATTTATTCTTCTGTACGGCACTGTTTTTTGTTTTTTTTTTTGTACAGTTCTATGTCTTTTAGTCTATTCTTGTATTTTACTCTTTAATTTTGTTTTTTATTTATTCTTCTGTACAGCGCTTTGGTCCACTGTGGTTCTTTTAAAGTGCTTTACAAGTAGTTGGATTGTTGGATTGGATTTTAGCTGGAACGGGGATCTGTAAAAACAACTGATCCATAAGGGTTTCTCAACCTTTTTTGAACCATGCCCCCCTAATGGCATCATGAGCCTGCTGGTACACCCCCACCCCCCCACCCCCCATCCCGTAGTACATAATTCTAAAAGTAACGTGACGGACCTATATGAGGAGGACGTGCTGGGTTCTATAGCTCTGTAGATAAATCTGTGAGAAAGTGAAAGTGACATTGACTACCTGCTGCTCTTTTGAAATGGATTTGCGACTGGGGGGGTGGAAAGGGTGCGCTGGACGATATGTAACCCCCCCACCCCCACACACAGACCTCAGTCTTTTCATATTCAGTTGAGAATCCACAATCGGAAAATGAAAAAGTGACTGGTTATTTCATTATTCATGTACAAATCAAAAAATGAGTTGTTTTTCCTTCTTTCAATTGTACGCACAAATTTAAAATTGGAAATAAGCAAATGGACCAAATGTGGGGTTTCATGTTGACATTTTTGATATCTGATTTGGTCTGACATGAAATTACTGACTTCTTGGTGTGTTCCTGAAGTGTCTTCTACTTAGATTGTCGACCATGAATCCACTGTATTCGACAAAACAACAATACCTGGAAGATCCGGACCATTTTTCCAGTTGTCATGTCGTCCTCCTTCACAGTAACGCGTTTGCTGCCTCTGAATAACACCAAATTCTCCATTAGCGCAGAATGCATTAGGCAGGATACTAGCAAACCCAGCTCAACACACTAAGAAGTCAGTCACTTCAGGGTCAGACCAAATCGGATGTCCAAAATGTCAACATGAAACCCGACATTTGGTCCATTTGCTTATTGCATATAATCGAAAAAATGAACTTTTTTTTTTGTACGTGAATATCCAATCCAATCCAGCTTTATTTGTAAAGCGCTTTAAAACAACCACAGTGGACCAAAGTGCCTTACAGAAGAACAATTAAAACCAAAATAAAAGAATAAAATACAGAATAGATTAAAAGACATAGAACAACTGTACAAAAAAGAAAACAGTGCTGTACAGAATAAATAAAACCCAAGTAAAATAATAAAATACAAGAATAGATTAAAAAAAGAAATAATAATAATAATATATTACTGTACAGAAGAATAAATAAAATGCAAGAATAGATTAAAAAGAAATAATAATATATTATAATATAATATAAAATGAAATAATGAATCATTTTTTTCATTTTCCGATTGTGGATTCGCAATTGAATATGAGAAGGACGAATGATACACGGATTAGTATGTGCCAAGTGATTTATAATGTGATGCAGAACACTCGTCGCTAATGCACACGTACACATGCACTTTGATGTCACTCATGACCACACCCCCCACCCCCCGAAATACACTGGCATCTTTAGTAGAACTTGGCACCTATTTATTCTAAACACTCTGGTGATTATTGTAGGTACTTTTTCCATATTTGAAAGTAGAAATTCTACATATAACCCCTTTTTGTAGTTTTACAACAATAAAATGAAGCAGTAAAATGAATCCAAAAACATCTTCTATAATGCATGTGCTGCACAGGAGCTACTTGACTTGAATACTTGAATATCGGTACTTAAACTTTGAAGGTACTGGGTTATTTTCACACTGTTTTAATACTTTAACAGAGGAGAATCAAATCTAAGAAACAAATCAGACTTGAGTATCAAGGATGTTTGTGTGAACGTAGCCTCGGTGGCATCATGTCTGTGTTTTATATGCACTTCATCTTACTCAGTTCAGTGGTTTGTTCTCCTAGTTGCACTTTATTTCTCATATTTTCATTTATTAGAAAGATAATTATGTGCCACATGTGAGATCCTATCTCGTAACATCTGCACCTTAATTACTTCCATTTGGATGTTTTTGAACCTGGAAAGCTCTTATTATTTACGCTCAAAAGGTGCCAAATAACTAAAAGTATGATTAAAAAAATTAAAGTCAGTGGGTGAGTTGGGGGCTGTTATAATTAGTGCATGTTTTTAAGGTGGATTCAGCATGAAAGCACATTGTTATTAGCTTGGATTTGTTTTGGTTTCATGAAATAACAGCGGAAAGACTTAATTACAGTCTATTATGATTTAGCTGAGTTTTTCTAATAAATACAAAAGTGAACTGAAGCTTTTTCATGCAGATTTTTCAGTCCAGTTTGTCTGTGATGCCGACTTCTGTGCTGATTTTTTTTTTTTTTTTTCCCTAATGCTCATTCGATCTTTTGCTGGGTTAAAATAGTTTCCCTCATGCCCTCATTATAAACTTGAAAAATACTTCTGACTGAAAAAACCCCAGCAGATGATCTATCCACAGCAGTTTAAGAGCATGCATAAGACTGCTCGTAAGATTGCTTGGGATTTCATCACACTTTCCTCTAGAAGTCAACATACAATTAAGGCGGTATCTTATCTTTGGAGAATCCCTAAATGTTTCTTGCAGTTTGCTCACTGCGCTCTATACTGTGGATGCAAAAGGGGGAAAAAAGTGAATGCTAAACATAAGTGGTGCTTTTTAATTTCTGCAGAGGTATGAGAATGCAAGCGTGTTTCCCCTAAAAAGTGATGCAAAGACTGACGGCGCTGATTAGCGTGCTAATTGTTAGCCCTTCCGTCGTTCAACGCACCATACACACTACATTAAAGGCCAACCTTGGCATCTGATTCAAGTTGCCTGACTGCCTCTGTCAGCAATGTTTCTCCACTGGATTTGACAGAAAGTGCTCCCCATATCATAGCCCGGGGCTGTTCCGTGCCTCTGGGGGATTGATTGAACGCCGCTGTCCCTCGTCATGACAGGAAAAAAATTCTACGCACATTTAGAGTTATCCATGGTTTATTCAGGAAGCACTGAGTTAGTGCTGTTTTTTAACACATGAAAGGACAATAAAATCTCTGTGGGTTGTGGGAGTTCATCATTGTAGGTTCTTGTACTTGACACGTTGTCAAAGTGTTTGACACGTCTCTTCCGGTCAAAATATGGTTATGAATGTTAAACTGAAACTCATGCACAGGCTGCTCAGCGTACCCTCGACAGCCAGAAGCAAAAAAAAAAACAAAAAAACTTTATGGGTTCCAGATCCACTCATTGCCATCACTGGGGGTTCTTTACCATCAGCTGATAAATATGAGAAAGTTGCTGTTTTGTTTGATATGGTGATTGAACTAAAAAGTTGATCCTGAGTGTGTGAGAAGGACTTGGTGCCCACGTTTGACCTTCGGATGCGGGAACTGGCAAACGCACTACATCTGCAGAGACTAAGGGCGCTTTCACACAGCGTCCTCGAGTCCGTACCGTACTTGGATACGTTCACACCTTTCTCGCAGATGTTGCGTTCACAAGCGCGTACCGTGGCCTGTGCACGAGTATGAATGGGTGTTCCAGGGCCGAAACAGTAGGAGGTGGCGTGGAGGGAATTCTGTCGCTATCCAACAAACGCGGAAGTCAGAAGAAGACAAACCCTTACCTATCTGTCGGCCTGTTTGAGGTCAAGAGAAGAAGAGCCACCTTCGTTTTCCCTGATATATCACCGAGTGGTTCGGTCGATAAGACGAGCCCGTGCCGTGCGGATCCGAGGCTTTTTCAGGAGACGACAGGAGCGCCGTCTGTGGTGTCGTGGTGATTAACCCACTTCCGTTGTCGGAGTGGTGATGAGGTTACTTCCGGACTCGGGCACAGATCGCGTTCACACGGCATCGTACCGTGCTGGAGTACGGACGGTCCGGACCCAGGACCACCTTCTCAACTGGACTCGGGCATGGAATCAAAGCCGTTAAAACTAAGAATAAATAGTGATAAATATTCAAATAATAGTGAGTAGACTTCAAATAAATCAGTAAGCCATGATTGAGAGATGAATAAAACTTAGTTATAACCACGAACAATAAAGTAATAGTTAAAATAGTTGAGTTAAGATGTTTTCAATTCAATTTTAAAGGATAGTGTTGCTCCAGCAAGTTCAGTCAGGTGCGTCCGGAATTCTCACATCATGATGTTTCCGTGCCGTTCTCTCGATTACTACTAATGACCAAAAATGTGTTTATTTATTTATTTATTTTTTTTATGACCTTTAGTTGCAAAATTTGAAGCAGTTTAGGAGTCTAACTGAACGTTGGTACTAACTTGGAGGACATTACCTTAAGGCGTTCCTGAGATTAACTTACAGTGCAGTGGTGTAGTGGTTGGCAGTTCTTACAGGCAGAAGGTTCCGGATTTGATTCCCTGGAGTCTTTCTGTGTTGGGTTTGCATGTTTTCTCTGCAGTGTACCGGTTATTTCTGGCTTTCAAGCGGTCATTTTTTCGTTTTCCGATTGTGGATTCTCAACTGAATATGAAAAAAAACGAATGATACGTGGATTTATGAGGCTACAGTGACCTTGACATTTGACCTTTGACCCCCAAAATCATCGCAGTTCATTCCGGTATCCAAGAAAATATTCGCGTCAAACCATTCTGAGGAAATTGTGTCTTAAACGTAATGGGGGCAGATGCTAGCTACTGTAGCATCTGTTCCTAGCATCGGCTACTGGATCTGAGGTGAGTCATCTGTGCCCCGTCCTGACCTGTGACCCCGGACCTCCTCCCCCACCCTCACCTGTCTGGATGGACCCCCTCATGTGCTCCCACCCTACTGCATCCTTACAGACCGGAACTACATCCACAAATGTTCGTCCATCAGTCCTGGTGCATCTACAGTCTGTCCGTCCATGGGAGTGGGTCTCTCCTTCCCTGTGGTTCTCCCTCAGGTTTCTCTTTTCCCACTGGGTTTTTGGAGTTTTTCTTTGCCGAAAAGGAGGATCTAAGCACGGTGGATGCCTGGGACATTAATCCATTTCCTCCATCTACTGTTTCTTTGACTTATGTGTATTTTCATATCCAACTAACTCTGTAAAGCCCTGTGAGGCAAGCGTCTTGTGAAATAGGGCTCTACAAAAAAACAAAAAAAAACAAAAACTGAATTGAATTGAAGAGCTAACAATAGGGCCAAACTTTCCCATGTATATTATCTTTGTGGATCCCATTCATTTAGAATGTGGCTTTCATGAGGTGTTTCGCATCTTCACACTTGGATTTTAGTTTGTCAGGAATTCATCTGTGCTGTCCAGTTCAGGAGAAGGTTAATCAAGTAGTGTTTTATGTCAACACAGCCCCAAATGAGCACTCAATACCTTCTATATAAATAATGCAATGACTAAACTTCTTTCATTTTCTGTCTTCAAAGAATTATTATTGTGGAGAATTTATCGACAGGTTGGCATGTTTTGAGAAGTGAACTCAGCATAAAAAAAAAAAACAAAAAAAAAAAACAGAGATGTGAATTTGTGAGGGTTTTTTTCTGTTTTTGTTCAACTCTTTTTCTAAAAGCGAGCCACGTCTATTTCGTTTTTTTCCTCGTCTATTTGATAAGGGGTGAGCGTACTTGTAAGCACAACTATCTAGCGTTCAGAAAAGACCGCCCTTGTTTCACGACACATTGTAAGTTCTGCTCTCAAGTTCTGAAAGTGATTATAAAATACTTTAATTATTTAACCGTCATGCGCTTTGAAATCTCATCAAACCCATCTCCTCTCCAGCACTAAAGAGACTCTGACAGTAAAGGTGACCCGAAGGCTGGTGCTCCCACTGAAGTCAGATTAAAGCTTTATGTATATAGGATGGAGGTGACCTAGCCTGAGGCGAAATGATCTGTGTGCATCCCAAAAGTGATTGTTATCCAGCAGTAAGAGGAACCTGTGGCTGAATTTCACATTAACTTTCATACTGAGTCACTAACCGTATAGTAGCAGCTAACATGAGACCTGCAAATGAACATCTTTCCCCAGTGTTTTAGCATAAATTCCAGCCGGTCTAATGAGAAACATAAAGGGAAACACAGCCTGCAAACACTGCCACGACCAATCTACCATTCTGCTCGGAGTTGCCAGCAATAGGGAATGGAGCTGACTGAATCCATAATCACATAACACTGTTGTAGCACGCCATTATAACTGTATCCTTTTTCATGTTTTATCGCAAACACAACTAGCCTGCTGTTCTCACACAGCCGTTGTACGTGAGTGTCTGTCAGAGACTGTAAGCATAGCGGTATGCTATAAGTTCAATCACTTCCTTACTTTTTTATGCACACCAACCCCTGAGGATTGTCAGATGTGGGAAAGCAGGAGGCAAAGACAAAGTGTAGCCTTAAGGCAAGCCAAGCCTGCCTTAGAAAGGAGCGACGAAAAAAAAAAAAAAAAAAGCTGTTTCTTATTTTTCTCATACTCTTTGTTTTGGAAACATATAGTGTGGATGGGCTGAACAAGGCACGGGTGATTTATTAGATCACATAAGGCTGGATCTCTGAGGTCCAACCATACCGTGACTGCAGGAGCTGGGGTTGCCCATTGGTTGTTTAACGCTTTAAAACAATTTGTATCATATTTGCGACACCAGGTTCTGAGGCCTTTCTCTCATCAACAAGATCAATACTTCAAAAATACGTCAAATACAATACTTCAAAACGTTTCAATGGAGTTGGCTCAGTAGGCAGCAGCAATAAATGCAAACAGCCACTATATACACAGGATAATATATACTAGATAGAATTACCCTTTAATGCCAACGGATAAGACTCTGTACCAACAGTGTATCTAACCTCTAATGTTAATGCAGTACAATCATTTCACTGCTGCATTAAGTTGATTTAGCAAAAGCACCTTAAACAGTTTCTCTGGTGTAACTCACTTCCTTCCAGCCAAATGCATCAACAGCGGTATCAGATTTATTTTCCACCACTCAAGGCATCTAAGTTTTTGGTTTGTAATTTATTTATTGGAGGGAAAATGATGAGATGAAATTTGAGTTACAGCCTCAACTCCTGATGTGCATGAAAACACAAGAATATATGTGTTTTTTTTTTTTTCCCCCTCCTTCCTGAATATGCTTCCTTCTCTTTCCAGCCCTAAGCTGCTGGAGCATGATAAGCAGGCATAAACTCGGAAAATAGTGATTTTTCTGCATCTCAGATGTTCTCGGTCTTTTATGGTCGACCCCTAAAAATGTCATTGCAACCCCAGAATCTCTCAATCACTTTACTCCAGAGAATATGGATTATTTAATGGAGTGAAGTCTTACCTCCTCAGTGTGATTTGTAACGATCCTGGAGAGGTTTTCCACTGAAGGGAACGGGTGGCACTTTCAGATAATGAACCCTGTCACCTGCTTCTGACCACACCCACCTTCACCACTTCCTCTCAATTACAGGTTATACTCTGGGTCAGTATATACAAATATTCCACACTGTATTTATTTACAAAATTCTGTGTGCATATGCAAGATGCATGCTTATGAAGAGGATGAAGACGCTCTAGAAAATAAAGACCAGCAGGCCGAATGAAAAGATGAAAAGGGAAAGAACCTCTCACATACAGACTACAGACCCCCTCTCCTGGGGGGTGCGAGCACATGGGGTGGGTAGGTGACATCGTTGTGGAGGTGTATTAGTGACTATTGTTGTGCATCATTATATATCACTCATCACATGTTCTCCCTCACTCACGGATTTTGGTCCATGAGTGTGTGTTGTGGGATGTGGGGGGGGCATATTGTCCGGCACATCGTCCCCACCCACCCCCCTGATCATAAAATTGTTTTCAGGGGGCAGCAGGTAGTCACTAGTCACTTTTCCATTGACCCCCAAATTGCGTGAATATAACTTGCGCATAAAAATTTACCCTGATGGAAAAACGACAATTTCACCAAAAGTCTCATTTTTCGAGAACGTGGTGGGCTATATAGCTCTGTAGATAAAGCTGAGAGAAAGTGAAAGTGAGCTGGACATATGCGCAAAACTTTACCGATATTTACTAAATGTCAAAAAAACAGAAGTGCGTGATGTCAGTTTTTCCTTTAAATCAAAAATGCAATGATTTGTTTATTATTGCAAGATGACACAAGAAGTCACTCCATAAACACGGCGACAGAAGGTAAATACGGTGTTGATTTACAGATATATTCATTATTATTATATATTACCCCTCTATCTCTTACTAAATTAAAAAAATATTGGGTTTCCTGGTGTGTCCACACATACTGCGCCATGTTTGTTTTAAAACTCTTCTTCTTCGCTTGTTGTAACGTCTGTCAACATCCCTTTTTTTTTTTTTTAATTTACGTGACTCTCGTTGCGGAAAAAGGTCTTTCCATTGCAGTTTTGCGTGATATACCATTTGCGCTACGCCCAAAAAACCACCTCTTGCCAGCACAAAAACCTTTAATCAAAAAACGAGTTTTGGCAAAATTGTCGTTTTTCTATTAAGTACATTTTTATGCGCAAGTTATATTAGCGCAATTTGAGAGTCAATGGAAAAGCGACTAACGACACCCTTGACTGTTAATGTCTTTAGTGTCATTTTTGCATTTCACATATTCATCCCTGCTGGATTGGAGCCTTTGGTGGGCTGGTTTTGGCCCATGGGTCGTATATTTGACTCTCCTTCAATAATAATAATAATAATAATAATGGATTAGGTTTATATAGTGCTTTTCTATTAACACATACTCAAAGCGTGTACATTCTATAGAATATACAGTCTTATTCTGTTCTTTACAATCCAAGAAATATTCTATGATATGATGCACATTTGAAGAAAGAAATGGAAGATTCACATTCCCGGAGCCACAAAGAAATACAGCTTTAATAGCTTCATGCGGTGATAGTTCAGTTAAAGTAAAAACAGACCGTTCCCACAGAAATGGCTGCACTTACAAAATGTTCAAACTAAATGTAAGGGCAGGCTGTCAGCGGATCTGACTGCGCTGACAATAGAATGTAAGACATCTAAAGGTGGATAACAAAAGCAGGCAATCAAGAGTAATTTTCCCATTTTTCGAGGAGATGAACCAGACACTATCTGAGCGACGTCGGACAGAGCAGAGGCACAGACACAAACTCGACTCCAAACCATATGATTAATTCTGCTTACGCTGATGTTAAAATGGACTCTTTATGTCATTATGTTACTAACAACACCATATTGTGATTTGTCACCACTCATCCCAGTGACGAGAATGAGAACACTTTAAAGTAGTTCTATGTAAGGTTAATGTTCCAAACTCTCACCAGCAGGGGGCGATCTGGTACAAGAACAGGCTTAAAACCTAAACCACCAACGACATCAACGTTCCATATCCACAGACTGTATCAGTCACTGAATAAAGTATGAAGCTCATAGTTTACACACGTCTGTATTCGGTGTCAAGCTTTCTTCAAACTAAAACTCATAGACGATTATTTTACGGTCGCTCAAAATAACATCGGCCGTTTCTCAATACGTGTTCTTGTCTGTTCTTCCGTTCTCGTGAAACATCATCGGCCCAAGTACTGTTCCAATTGCAAGTTTGCATAAACCAAGAAGGCATGGAATACCTGGGTGTTGTTCTTGTCAGCTAGCTTAAACAAACAAAAAAAAAAGTGCATCCTTGGTTTGTTTATTTTTTTAAACAAGTGTATTTATCAATTTTTTACGAGAAAATAATCCCATTACAACAAACAATAAATAATACGGTAAGTAATAATGCAAACAATAATACAGGTGCCAAACAGAACTATCACAAAAAGACTCCTCTTCAATAAAATAAACATGACAGTAGCAGTAGCATGCAATAACTGGTACAATAGGGATGCACTGGTTGGCGACTCGTGTAGACTTGGCTGGGAAATAATTCCCAAGATGCAGTTCGTGCCGACCCGGCCGTGAGCCCGCCGACTCGACCTGGACCCGGGCGGCTGTGCCCGGCTGAACTGACGAAATGTGTTACAGTTTAGAAAAATATACAAAATGTATAAATGACATGTAAATACTAGTACAAATGTATCGAAATCAAATCAGTAACGCTGTGGTGATTTGAGGAAAATACGTTATGGAGCTGATGACAAACAGCAAAGACAGGGTTAAAGTTCACAAGTACGCAGCCGTTCAATTACAGATAGACTCGTGTTCTTAGGAGGTACGTCCTCTGATAATCTTCACATCAGCTGATAGTTTACATTGTAGCTCTGTTAGCTTAGCACTGTTAGCTTAGCTCCGTTTTTAGGCAAGGCAAGTTTATTTGTATAGCACTATTCATACACAGGGTAACTCAAAGTGCTTTACAAAGGCATTAAAAAAAAATTACAGAAGAAAAGACATTAAAAATCACAAAAAGGGTAAAAGACATTAAAATAATCAGAGATAAAATGTGGTTTTAAAATGCATTCACAGAGCGAAATAAATACATTCATTATATTTAGCTTAGATCACCTCTGTTTCCTGTTCGGTTTGTGTCGTCAGTAGATGAAGTAAAGATCGGTTTGGAATCCAACAAACAAGGTCAGAACTGTCACAGTTTAGTCTGAACCGTGGATCAACAAACAACAACTTAGCAACAATAATAACATCCCATAATAAGTTTATACCTTCATAAGCCTCAGGATCAAACTCACCTGTGTGGAAGAAACACTGACATTTCAGCATCAGAATGTAGATGTTTAGTTGTGGTAGAAAATTATCATTTACAGTCAGAGTACGGAAAATATTTTACACATTTAGAGGTAGAACATTTAAAATCATAGTCATGGATAAAAAAAAAATAAATAAAAATCAATGCTGAGAGAAATGAAGTATTACAACAATTGAATCCATAAAGACCCAAACATCCATCACCGACCGAACCATCTACTGATTTAAACTGTTTAATACCTGTTGATCCACTAATCCTATCAAAACATGTAAATAATTGGTGTAAAATGCAGTTTGTCGTCTTTTCATGGTCATCAGATGTGACCCATTTGGACGTTCAGAGGCTCCGTAGTTACCGTGGAAACCGTCATCTTCTACAACACTGATTCACCAGTAAAACCCATGGAGTCGGATCAATGACAGTGGATGGACACGCTGGGTTTATGTACCATTAATGATAGAGCTGAAGACAAAAAAAGTCACTTTTTCCTCAGTTTCCTCTGTTTCTGATAAAATAACCCTCAACTCAAATCTGTGCTTTAATGAACGTCGTCGTGATCAGTAAAATAAATACAGGAAAACACCTGATTTATACTGATAAAATACAAAATTCAGAGTATAACATAAATAAATGGTCATAAATTACGTAACAAAGGTTAGATATTGTAAAAATTTTATTTGGTAACTGACATGAAAGTAGTGCTGGTGCTTTATTTAAACCAAACTAACCAATGAAATGTAAGTTTATTTGTATAGCACACGTTTCATGTACAGGACAGTTCAAAGTGCTTTACGTAGAACATAAACGCATCACAGGAGAGACATAAAAATACATTTAAGATGAGAGAAAGTTCAAATAAAAGACATTTATTATATTAAAAAACAATAACATTAAAATTAAAATAGACATTAAACTCACCAGCGATAAAATGTGATTTTGAAGCTCATTTAAAAGACATTATTTAAGAGTTTAAGAGAAAGCGACAGTAAACCATGACGTTTTCAGGCCCGATTTAAATGAGCTGACCTCAGGTGTTCAGGAAGTTGGTTCCACAGGCGAGGAGCAGAAGAACTGAACGCTGCTCCACTTTGTTTGGGTCTTGTCGTCTTTTCGTCAGACAAAGACCAACGCAGTCGATCGGAATTCACTGAAGAGTTCTTTATTCAGCAAACGGGCAAACAGTCGGACAGCGTTTCACCGTTGGAATGCATACAGTCCAGTCCAATACGTGTTAGTGTGACAGTTCTTTTTATGGTACACAGAGATGTTCGCTCAAACATAGTTATGTAAGGCTTTTTGATGGGTTCAAACTCATCTGCAGACACCAGTCCACACCCAGTTCACGTGGGGTACGTGGTGACCCCACATGGACGCATGTTTGAAGGACTTCTCTGATAAAGACACGACAGTCTCCCGTTGTCGACTTCTAAACCCTAGACTTTGCGACGTCTCCAGAATTGTTTACTATAAATATGTTCAGAATGTTTAACTTACGGTTCGATAAGGTCCAGTCTAAGGCCGACTGCCTGGCGCTTACTCATGAACGGCCTTGTTTACAGGGGGATTCTGTACTGTGACATTCTGCTGTGTCACCTTTTGGTTTTGGTCAATTCTTTACAGTATTAGGCATTAACTTTGGCAGAGTACTAGTATTAGGTATTAGATCCACAGTCTGGTTTTGGGAACACACAGTAAACCTGTCCCTGATGACCTCGGGGGTCTGGATGCATCATAGGGAACCAACAAGTCTCAGATAGATTTCGGTCCGAGGCCGTTCGGTGTTTTATAGACCAGGAGGACGATTTTGAACTCTATCCTTTGACTCACAGGAAGCCAGTGTAGTGATCTGAGGACCGGTCTGATGTGGTCCAGTTTCTTGGTGTTAGTCAGGACTCTGGCGGCAGCATTCTGGATCAGCTGCAGACTGCCTGATTGAGTTTTTTTGTTTAGACCTGTGAAGACACCGCTACGATAATCTAACCTACTGAAGATACATGCATGAACGAGTTTTCCTGTGTCTTATTTAGGACAGAAAACCCTCGACCATGTAATGATATTTATCACAGTATAAAACTGTATTTAAACGATAAGCAAAACCCATTAAACTTTAAGGAAATATTGATGTTTATAAACTATACGGACAAAAATATTGGGACACATCACGTCTACAGCTGTACGATGTCCTGATCATGATGATTTGAGATAAAAACACCAATATTAATAATCAATATCATATTTATCGCAAAATAAAACTATATTATGGTATTTGTTGTTACTGTTTTGTATCCCAGACCCCTGTCAGAAAAGAAACACCTGAATTCAACGTGTCCCAGTACTTTTGTCCATATAGTGTACGATGCTATGAAAATAACAATTTGTAAAAAATCTGTCTCTGAAGTCTGTGATTGTTGCGTTGGAAATTATTATGATTATTTCAGGCAATAAAGTGAAGTCTTTTAAAGTCAATTTGCTCAGCAGCTAAAGCGCGATCTGGGACGTAATTGCACGTTTTAGCAGCAGCAAAAAGGTTTAAAGTCCTTTTAAAACTGCACAGTAACAAGGGAGAACCTCATAATGTTTCTTACTATATAAACATCTGCAACATCAGATGTTGCAGATGAGGTATACTTAGAAGAATGAATTAGTTTTACATGAAACTGAGACAAACACCAAAGCAAAACTCATCAAAAATCACTCAGTTCATCTAAATAATATTCAAAAGATAAATTGATAAAAACAGAGGTTTATTAAACAATCTGACAAGTTTTAGTTAAAACTAAGACTGATTTTGAAAACAAAAACTGAAGTATAAGGTGGCCAACAAGGGCCAAACACATTGCAACGGCCCAATGTGTGTCAGTTAGAGAAAACAGCTGCAAGTACAGAAACGATCCAAATTCACAAACTCGAACACAAGTGTAAACGAGGTACAAAAAGAGGAACGTGGTACAAATGAAAAAATGCACCACAAGAAACAAAAACATGCATAATCATCAAATGCACTGCAAATAGAGACAAAACTATAAAACTATATTATGGTATTTGTTGTTACTGTTTTGTATCCCAGACCCGTTAGAAAAGAAACACCTGAATTCAACGTGTCCCAGTACTTTTGTCCATATAGTGTACGATGCTGTGACGATAACAATTTGTAAAAATCTGTCTCTGAAGTCTGTGATTGTTGCGTTGGAAATTATTATGATCATTTCAGGCAATAAAGTGAAGTCTTTTAAAGTCAATTTGCTCAGCAGCTAAAGCGCGATCTGGGACGTAATTGCACGTTTTAGCAGCAGCAAAAGGGTATAAAGTCCCTTAAAACTGCACAGTAACAAGGGAGAACCTCATAATGTTTCTTACTATATAAACATCTGCAACATCAGGGGAAGGATATTCAAACTAATCTGGATTTAAACATCCTTTCTCTGCTCTCACCTGGTGTAAGAGCCTTTTCGAGCCATTTACAGAAAAGCTTGTTGCCGTTTCTCAGCCCGCTGTCCTGTTTTTCCCGCGGCTGTTAACTTTCACAAGCCTGTCATTATCACAGAGGTCATCGCAGTCGTTCGCGTTGCGACGTTAAACGATCAGACTAGCGTCGTGACGTTCAAAGGGCTGGTAAACCCACTCGCATTTCCACGAGAGAGGGAAAAAAAAACGAAAAAAAACAAAAAACGCTTTTACTCACCACACGGGCGAGTAAACCTGGTTAATTGGTGCCGAACGCCGACACGTTTGAGAACACTTCGACTGAACGCCAGGTGCAGACGGAAACATAAAAAGCATCCGATGCAGCGCAGTGTAGGCGAGGAAAAGACAGAGTGTGCAGTGAAAAGTCAGAATATGGAGGAGCTTCTTGTCATTATTGGGCACAATGCTTTTATTCCATTTTGTACTTTATATTCTATAGTCCAGGGATGTCAAACTCATTTTAGTTCAGGGGCCACATATCACCTAATATACGGAAGAGGATTAGGGCCACTGGGGGGAAAAAAATCTAAGTCCAAAATAATTTTTTAAAAATATTATTCTGAGATGTCAGACTTCTGAGGAAAAAAAAGTCTAAATTCTGACTTTTTCCTCAGTATTCTGACTTTTTTTCTCAGTATCCTGACTGTTTTAAATATTTTCTTTTATTGTTGTTCTGACATTAAAGTCAGGATTCTGAGAAAAAAGTCTGCATTCTGACTTTTTTCCTCAGAATTTTGACATTTTTCTCAGAATTCTGACTTTTTCCTCAAAATTCTGACTTTTTCCTCAGAATTTGGAGTTTTCTCGGAATTCTGACTGTTTTCCTCATAATTCTGACTTTTAAATATTTTCTTTTATTGTTGCTCTGAGATTAAAGTCTTTGGCGGGCCGTTTTTGGTCCCTGGGCCGCATGTTTGACACCTGTACCATAGTCCTATGAATGTTGTATAATCTTCTTTGTTCCAACTTATTATATGTAAAGTATGTGGCCTTAATTTAGCCCAAATCTGTTTTAAAAATCATCACTTTCAATGTATGTATTTTACTTGTTCCTTCAATTCATCTGTGTCCCTGCGTTTTAAATAGTAGCTGGATATACAGTATTATAAGGATATACTGAATAATGTCTTTTTTAACATCAGTATGCGTCTCTTGTTCAGTATTGCTTATGCTTGCCTGTAAACGATCAACAAAATTGTAATTTTATTCATGTATTTTAGTTTTTAGGGTGACTGTGTCCAGGGACAACAGATGAAAAATAGCCTTTTGGCTAAATCTAATTTACAGCAATGTTTATTAATGTGCACCGTCCCTGCCAAATAAACCAATAAAATAAAATAAATAAAATTCAAAACAAGGCCAGAGCTGGATTTAGAAAAAGGGTCTGGATTTTCTCCTGCTGTCCTTAATGACATTATGAATAAAGTGAATCTTAAGGTTTCTTAACAACATCGTGACATTTTCTGGTCAACAGCACAACGTTATGACAAAAAGCAGAAGCTAATTGGTTGTAATTTTACTTTTTTCACTTGAAAACAGAGGAAATTTAGAGTTGACATTGAGCCCCTTTACGTGCTCATTAAAACTGATTATTATCACATTTCTGGAGTTATCAGATTATTTAAAGGGGTGATATTTTGCTTTTTTTTTTTTTTTTTCTTACATGGAATTATGCATTTTCAAACATTTCTACATAAACTGTAAATGCTGTTTGGGTCTGAATTCTTCATTAATTAAACTCCTCCTATGTTTGTATATATAAAGCTTTATGTCTTTTTTTTCCCTATTTGTTTCTTGATCATTTCCTGCTTCTTTTTATTACACTTAAATGGAGCAAACAGAAATTTCCACTTCAGATTAATAAAGTATTCCGACCCTGAACATGTAAGCACTCATTGTGAGGGTAGTGGCTTCTTTTAATGCTGTTTATTGTATAAATTATGCATTTTTAGGCCTTCGCTGATCTTGTGTTGTCTTGGTTCTTCCTGTGTGGGCGGGGCTACCTGTCATTTCCAGGTGTGAAAGCTTTTAGCCAGGTGTTGGTTTTTTTTTTTTTTTTTTACTCCATTATAATCCACAGTTCAACACAGCAGATTCAGCCTGTTTTATGAGCTTTCGTGTTGTTATTTTTTCCTGGATGTTCCTGTCTCAGGTGCTCCTCATCCAAGTAAGTGCTTCTGCTTGTACTTTCATCCTCTGCTGGTGCTGTTTCATGCTTGGGTTTATTTGACTGTGTTTGCTCAGCGTGTCCGTTTGCTGCTCTTGTGTTGCTGACTATGCGGGTATTCTTATCCTCGATGTGTGTTCCTGTCTAGTTTGGACGAAAAAGCATGAAATATATTGATATGCATCGCTTTTGTGTTCTTGTTCTTCTACTTTCTGCTGCTTTTGTATGAATTAAATCCCGATATTCAGTGCATTATTTGGTAGTTGGTGTGACCTCCTTTTGCATTTAACATGTCTTTAACCCTTTTGTTCAGACAATATGAGACTTAAGGCGTTTTTAATTTTCTGATGTTTCATTCAACACCTGTCAGATGTTTCTAATTGTTTGTGCTGCTTCTAGTCATGGGGTCAAAGGTCACACTAAATAGTGACTTTAACCTTTACAACCCATGTAGTTCAGTTTGCTGTGGGGTTTTTTAAGGTTGCACACATTTCTCTAGTATTTTCTTGTTTTATCTAAAGAAAAGAGAATTTCAACCCTGCAAAACAACAAACACAAAGGTGGCCTGAGAGTTTTATTTTTATTACCCCACCCCCCAAAGGGGGGGCAAGGGGTATTGTTTTTGATCGGGTTGCTTGTTAACACCTTTAGCAGCACAACTACTGGTTGAATTCATACCAAATTGAGTTTATAGATTACCAATGACCCAGAATAGATCTCATTACATTTTGGGAACAGTAGGTCAAAGTTCACATTTTTTAAGATTTTTTTATATATATCTTTTTTTCTTTTTTTTCCCCCCAGGTACTGATAATGGTAGTAATTTCATGTCTGTAGCAGCAAAACTATCAGTTGAATTCATGCCAAATTGGGTTTATCGATTGCCAGTGACCCGGAATAGATTTAGTTACATTTTGGGAAAAGTAGGTCAAAATAAAAAAAAAAAATAATGATTTCTACCTCCCTCCCTCCCTCCTGTTTACTTTATAATAGGCAAAATTTTAAATGTCTGTAGGAGCAAAACTATTGGTTGAATTCATACCTCAATTGGTTTATAGATTACCAATGACCCAGAATAGATATCACTACATTTTGGGAACAGTAGGTCAAAGTTGAAATTTTTTATGATTTTTTTTTTTTTTTATATCTTTTTTTCAGCATGTACTTATAATAGGCACAATTTCACATGTTTGTAGCAACAACACTATTATTAAATTCATACCAAATTGGGTTTATAGATTGCCACTGACCGAGAACAGATTTGGTTACATTTTGGGAAAAGTAGATCAAAATTAAAAATTTATGAACTTTTTTTTCCACATGTTTCTTTTCTCCCATTTACTTATAAGGGGCAAAATTTCACATGTCTATAAAAATATCAATTTTGTTTCAACTTAAACTTGGCACTTAAATAGAGGCAACTGATATGCTGACATCAGCACACGCATAAAGATAATGACATCGGCTGGTTCGATGCCAAAATAAGCTACAGTACATGTGAGGGGCGGGGTTTGTTGTGCCTGGAACCACTTGTCTTTTATTACTGTTATTTTTATTTAGCCAGATAAAATCCCATTGAAATTGAGTTCAAGCAGTACACACTATACTGTAATGAAAAACAGGTTCAAAAATCTCGATGCTGTCATCTTGTTTTTTTTTTTTTTTTTTCACCAAGCAGCAGAGTAGTCAAACCTGTCCTTACCCATCCAAACTTTACTAAAACTAAACAAAATTAACTTTACTTATTTACTAAACCAGCTCAGGACCACATCTTTTAACTGGATTTTTGTCTTCACCTTGAATAGAAACATGCCCTGAAACAGTGTCGGGATTAAAGGGGCGCATGTCCGCCATCTACTGGTGGGAGGTGGTAACAAGATTTGACAGTTCTATCTGGAGCTACGGTCGGTTTCATTCAGTTATGCTGCTTGTTGCAATATACTTTAGTGCTTAAAGGGTTAATAAGCCTTCAATGATGCTGCCTTCAGTTATAGATGAGTATCTCACCTTTTTATGGAAGATGCAACGATGAAGCAGATGGATATTCATAATGACGTGCAGTGTGATAGACAAAGCCCAGAAGCTCTGGGGTGGAGGCAGAAGTATACGTACAATATCAACACCACCAAACACACACAGGGTTTAGAGATTATATAATGGTCTTTTGACTAGCAGAAGAGGGATGTTATATTTTTCTGTATAAAAATCCAGTTTTGGCCTTCGCTTTGCTTCATAGTTGTTCCGTGTAGGTATTCAGGATGAATCTTTAGTCAGCCTTGGTCTCATGTGTTTATGGCGTTCAACAAATTCAGTTGCAGAGTCTTGAAAAGGCTGATGGTCACCTAGAGAATGGAAAACTTTGTTGTTAGATGTGAGAGATTTAAAAAAAAAAAAAAAAAAGACTGAAAATGAAACTGTAGAATGAGAGCAGAGAAGGGAGTGGATGTTCGTTATTGTTTTAAGCTTCTGAACGCTGCAAAAATCCAAATCTTACCAAGTGTATTTTTCTCATTTCTAGTCCAAATATCTCATCACAGTTAAAATAAGACAGAATCACCTAAAGAGGA
>JAPQRP010000015.1:402664-428657 GCA_037367295.1 Apogon hyalosoma
TGGATCAGACTCTTTCTTTTCTCAGATGCTAAAGCTGCCCATTCTTCTTGGTAAAACACCTTCAGTTCCTTCAGATTGTGGCTTTTCTTCATGAACTGCATGTTTGGCTCCTCCCCAAAGTGGATCAATGATCCTGAGGTCAGCAGACTCACATGGACACTCCTTCACCTGCACTTTTTACCTCCGCCAAGGAGATTATGTTTTCATTGAGGTTTGTTTGTTTGTCTGTCTGTCAGCAAGATCACTCAAAAACTTGTGGAAGGACTTTGGTGAAATTTTCAGGAAATGTTGATACTGGCACAAGGAACAAATGATTAAATTCTGGTGTTGATCCAGATCACTGTCTGGATCCAGGAATTTTTTTTGAAGGATTCTTTATCATTGTGAGATAGGGACAGTTTCAACATATGCAGATATATATAAAACTGCACAATGTGGATAATATTAATGTGAATCCAATGCTGTATACAGGTTTTCAAGGTCCAGGAATTCATTTTAGAAGTAAATAAATCAATCGACTTGGCCTTTTGTTTTGGGTCATTGTCACGTTGGAACATCCAAGACCGTCCCATGCCCGTTCAGTCAGGGTATGTAAACTTATGAGCACAGCCGTATAGTCTACGTCGATAAGCAGGTAGATATAAATGCTCACTTCCTTGCTTCTATTCTGAGGGACAGGCTTTCAGAGAGGCTGATTTGCCTGTCAGTACGAACGTCTCCGAAGCAGTTATAACTTTAATGAAATACATAGATGATCATCACCAGCTAGACATCTGCGGAATGACAACATAACGCTGAAATGAGAGTGAAATTGGCGTTCAGAGCGGTTGGTTTTACTCCGCTGCATTTGCACAAGATAGTGCTAATTTCCTTTTTTTTTTTTCCTTTCTGAAGACCTGCTGTGTAATATGACATGTACGCACGTCTGTAAGTTGTTTCCTACAGCTTTTAGATTTTTTTTCTTTCTGTTTTCTTACCTGCCTTTCGGCTGGGAAATATACACAGTAATTGTCTTGTCACATCAGAGACGGCTCCAGCTTTCAGTACCTACCTCCAGCTCGGTATGATCAAACTTATTTCTTCATTCAATTTCACATCATACAAGTTTCTCTGCAATGTTTTCCATTTTTTCTCATCGGGGAAACATGTTAGTTTCCAGTAATAAATAGAGCCATTAATGTGCCCAGGATGTGCAAGGGAACATAAGATTGTTGCGGGATAGGCCAACAAGAAAACAAAGCTTTTTTTTTTTTTTTTTCTTTTCTGTCTGTGTGATTTATATGGAAATCAGAGCACTGCTTGGACTTTTTTGATGTGAAATGAAAATGGAACCGTTTGCGATTACTTTTGTTTTGCTTGAATCACACCTGGATACCTTTTCTTTCTTTCTCTCTCTCTCTCTCTCTCTCTCTCTCTCTCTCTCTCTCTCTGTGTGTCTTCACAGAGCAGAAGGAGGAATATGATGAAAGGTAAAAACACGTCTCACCTTTTTCGCTTTTCAAAGGCTTAATAGAGCTGTGCATTACTTTCCGAGCAGATGCTGTTTTCATCCGTTTCTGTTTTTAAAGCTGTTTTCGAAAGATACTCTTCGTTAGCAAGAAAAAACAAGAAAAAAAGAAAAAGTTAACATCTCTTTTTGTGTGTGAGTGTTTTCTGTGGGGCTGGGATTCTGGAGCCAAATGTGCCTGAAAGATTAATGACGTTCAGCTAAACTTGGCTATTGTGGATTTAGAGGCAGCTTGTTTAATTATTCTTTGGAGAAATATAATAAAACAAGAGTGAACTGAATCATGTTTTGCAACCTTGGGGCTGTACTTGATGTGTCCTCTGAGACATACTGCGGTGTTTCCCGAAGGACTCCGCTCATTAGATTATTATATTTACATGAATGTAGAACTCCGCATAAAGGTTCTTGTCACAGTTAAGGTCACGTTAAATGCATATTTTGGGTCTTTCTGGTAGATAAACACCAAAAATATTCCACAAAAATCCACATTTGGAGGGTGACTTTTAGCCTCAGTTCAAGTGATTTATATTCAGTGAGTTTTACAGAATCAGACTCTGGTATTTCAACTTCAGCTGATGTTCTTAACCCTGTAAAGCCTGAACCATTCAATCACTGGCAGAAAATTCTACTTCTTTGAAACTGGAGCCTTCATTGATCCTTCTGAGCAAGCCCCAGAATTTTTTCAAATATCAATTTACATGTATGAGTTTCAATTTTGTATCATACTTACAACATACAACAAACAAAAACGTAACACAAACATGACTAACAAATTGTCAGTTCCTTTTCTAAATTGTCAAAGTGCTTCCTCATTAATGTCAGTCTCGTAGTGTCACTGGAAAGGCCTCTGGTGAATGAATTACTCCCCCCTGGTGTATTACATGTATCTAATTGTATACATCAGGTTTTTCAACAAAAAATATCACACTGAAACGTAGAAGGCTTCAAAACTCGTGTATCAAATATGATATAGTCGGCGTCATAGGGTTAAAGGGCTCATATTCACCTAACCCCACTTTTATTAGTCTGTGGTTCATTTATTTATGTATTTGGACCCTAATAGATCATACAGTTCGAATTTGAACCCTCCAGGTGCTGCAAAGCTAGCTTTATATTAATTTTGGCAGAAATCGAGTGGATTTCTACAACCTGTTCAAATTTCTTCTTAATTTGTTACGTTTACAACTTGTTGCGTCATGACATTTGCACATATAAGGTCAAGACGTCCAACAAACATTTCTCGGAGTACCAACGTGATATCGCAGATTGCGTTGCGTACAGATAACATGGCACTTTTAGTTGGAATGTTATCGGTACGCATTATAAGCTTTCAGCATGTATGTTTACGCTGTGTAAAATAACACGCCATTAGCGCCATGAGCGGCTAGTGCGATTAGGGGTTAGGGTTAGCGTGATTAGCAGCTAGCATATTGACACGCCATCAAATGGTGTTTAATAACACGCAAAAGGATGGAATGTGTACATATTGTATGCCAAATGCAATAAACTGGTGTGACATTTAATGCAACTTCATGAGATTAGTTTGGGAGTACGCCTAATTTGTTTGTCAGCAACAGCTGTTGTAGTCCACACTGAATATGTCCAAACATTGAGCTGATTACCTAAAATGTTTAGTTGTTGGTTGTATTAATGTAATGAACTCAAGTGGTTGAACGGGACACAAAGCACGGTCAACAACCTGGAAGGGGGTGGGGTCATGTGCATTTAAAGGGCCGGCGCTCCAAACCACCTTTCTGGTGTCATTACTCAGAAATAGTTTTGAAGATGGAGCTGTGGAGTTGAATGAAGGAAGAATTCAGACCCAAGCAGAGCATTTACAGTTTATGGAGAGCACAGGGGAATGATCGAAAATGCATAATTCTGTTTAAAAAAGCAAAATATCACTCCTTTAAATTTAACTTGTAGAAGCCTGTAGGAACCCTGTTGGTAATGCCTTACACGACTGCGTTACAGCAAAAAGTAATCTGTTACTGTAATGCATTACTTTTGTAACGCGTTACTCCCAACGCTGGTGACAAAAAAGAAGAAAAAACGAGACTCCAACTGCAAAGTGCAGAGACTAAAATTAACATTTGATTTCCAGCGTCCGTGACACCTTAAATTCTCAGTTTGCCGAAGTGGATGTGGATGTGTCTCATAAAACTATATTAGATTAGAGCTTTGAGGAGATGACGGGTGGGATCTCACAATACAATTAGAATTCATCAAAGAAAGTTTAGTCTGTTCTGTCGACGCGTCAGCCCGGATTGAAGCCGAGTTTTGGAAGTCAAACGCAAACTAGTTCTGGCAGGTGTTTCCTGTCTTCTTTCCTCGACTTCAAGGAAATTACAGTCTGACAAAACTGCAGTACAGACTCACTTTTGCATCCCAGTTTCAGGGGAAATTGGCATACATCACAGGGCTCTGACTAATCCAATCTGGGAAGATGGCAGAAAAATAAGGCAAGAAAAAAAAAAAAGGAGAAGCCTCAAATCCCCTCAGGCCATCAGGTCAGATGTATTCCCAGCTGTTTTACAGTAGTGTGTTACTATGTTTTTCTGTAGCTTTAGACTTTTCCCAAGTATTATTAAATTGGAAATTAAAAATATGGGTATTTATAACTGTAACACATCTGTTAGTGTGATCTGCAATTAATGCCATTAATTAATGACGAATAAAAAGTATATTAAGTGCAGATATATTTCTGTTTAACCCAGAAAGACCCGGTGCTACTTTGGTGTCAGTTCCCAAATTAATTTTTCTCTCTATTTAACATTAAGTGATTTATAGCCATTTATTCTACATGGCTGAGTTTGATTATGAGGTTTCTGAAGGTATAACGTTATTATGGGATGTTATTATCTTTGTTAAGTTGCTGTTTGTTGATCCACGGTTCAGACTAAACTGTGACAGTTCTGACCTTGTTTGTTGGATTCCAAACAGGTCTTTAGTTCAACTGCTGACTACACAAACCGAACAGGAAATAGAGGTGATTAGTGGTTTAACTGTGTCCGTTTTCATCTAAAAACAGCGCTAAGCTAGCAGAGCTAAGCTAACAGAGCTATAACGTAAACTATCAGCTGATGCAGCACGTGAAGATTATAAGACAGTGTTGTTTTGAATCAAAATAAGTGTCTATAAGTTTTGGTTTGAAGAAAACTTGATGATATTATAATACAGACGTGTGTAAACAATGAGCTTCATACTTGATTCAGTGACTGATGCAGTCTGTGGATACATGGTACTGATTTGTAGTTAAAATCATTGCTCGTACCCAGTTACTACAACAAGATATCAGACATTTCCATTTCCCTCTCTCACATTTAGAACATAAAGATAGCTTTGAGTTTTACTAAGTTGTACTTTCTTGGCTTTCTTACAAGAGTTAGAGCTAGAACAAAGCTAAGCTAACAGAGCTAATAATGTAAACTATCAGCTGATGCAGCACGTGAAGATTATAAGACACAGTGTTATGTTGAATCAAAAGAAGCATCTATGAGTTTTAGTTTGAAGAGGAAAAGTTGATGATACCATAATGTGGAAACGATGAGCTTTATACTTTATCCAGTGAGTGATACAGTCTGTGGATATTTAGCGCTGATTCACTGGTGGTTTATGCCCTAAATATGTTCTGATACGGGATTTCCCTCTGCTGCTTTCAAGGGTGGCTGTGGCTCAGCAGTTTGAATCCTGGCTCTGACTGTCCTTGGGCAAGACACTGAACCCTAAATTGCTCCCAGTAGGGCCTGGCAGTGCCCAGCATGGTGGTAGCCGCCTACTGGTGTACAGTGCTGGAAAAAAAAAGTCACCCTATGCATTTGTGATATGAATGATTCTTAATGCAGTATAAGTCTTTGAATGCTGCAAAGTATTGAGCTATTCTCTAAACCCACATGCTCCCTTCTGCATATACTCTGTTCCACCGAGGTCAAAACTGGATGTTTCAGCAAGAGAATGAAACGCATCCTGGACCCCGACATATTGAAACTGTCAAGAATTTAGTTTGTTAAAAAAAAAAAAATGCATTTGTTTGTGTCTGATGCAGCCACACCTTTTTGAAAAACAAAAAAAAAAGATTTTCCTGCAAATGTTTCATGATGGTATTTGAGATTAAAATTTTAAGGGTGTCCAAAAACTTCTTTCCACCACAGTATGAGTGTGTGTGTAAAGCACTTTGGGCACCATGAAGGTGTATAAAATGATCATATAAGTATAGTCCATTTACCATTCACTTCATGTAACATCCACTGACTGTATAAAACTCCAATTTGCACCCTGTACAAATCACAGATCCACTGTAAATCTCAACCCATTTTTGATCTTATCTCTAGTCGAATGTTTGTTTACAGTTGTGCTCATAAGTTTACATACCCTGACTGAAGGCGCATGGGATGCTCTTGGATGTTTCAGCGTGACAATGACCCAAAACATAAGGCCAAGTGGAGCTGTCACTGGAACAGCAGGAAAAAGTGCAGGTGAAGGAGTGTCCATGTGAGTCTGCTGACCTCAGTATCATTGATCCACTTTGGGGAGGAGCCAAACATGCGGTTCATGAAGAAAACTATAAATAAAATATAAATTGAGGATGAAGAACTAGGGTATGTAAACTTATGATCAGGGTCATTCGGATAGTTTCTGTTGTCTATGATTTAAAAAGAGCAAACACATTAGTTTGATGATAAATGGATTCACCAAACCACTAACCACGAGTGAAAGAAAACTTTTTTTATTATCATTCACATTCTCTGAAAAATAGACAAAGAATCACAAATTCTGCTGGGGTATGTAAACTTATGAGCACAACTGTATGTTAGGTCTATAGGTCTGTCTGTATTAGGTCTTTAAGTGTGTTTGGGTTTATGTTGGTGTTTTGGTTCATGTTGAAATTGTACGTCGTGAGCGAAGGAAAAACCGAAGCCAAATTCAGTTTTAGGTCCAGTACCCTGGTGGTTGTAATGTTAAACATGTTATTCATTGGGAGACATTTCAAAGCGGGTCGGTTTTCAGCCAAATCTAGACCATAAGGTGATTCGGAGTTCAATTATAAGCTCACCAGGATTATTGATATTTACCACCTGATCATTATAGCATGAGAGGAAAATGACTTTTTGGGGGGGACTTTCATTAATTTTGCTGAAACCGTGTGCAGTCGGCCCTGTAAGGATCAACTCCAGCTCAATGATGAGGAACCACAGAAAAATCCCAATTGATCCTGGAAAATACACCACAGTGCACTGTTGGGGTACACAAGTGTTGCATTAGGATTCCACTAAGTCTCCACTGGATGCACGCTCTGAGCAAAGAAATGTACTATGAAAGCATAAAAAACCAAGCCTTGTATTTGTAAAAAAAAAAAAAAAGTATTACACTGAGGGTAGAAATGCATGAGTTATAGCCATATATGCTGGAATGAGACACGGAGACTGATGTAGCTCTATGCTGTTATGTGTGATCTGCATAAACTAAATTTATGCCCTAATAAAAAGTGAAGTGTACTCCCTACTCTCTCAAAATATAATGGGAATTTTAGTCACACACAGCATTTTGTTTGGCCCTTTGAAAATCGGCGGCTGAGGTCGACTGAGTCAAGTGTTCCCCTGATCATTGTATTTCAGACTGACTCTCCTCTGGGAAATGAAAATATACAACAGTATCTTTGAAATAACCCAAAAGAAGATGACTGCTCAAACTAAGGACAGACCATACATGTGGCGTTCACTGACAATGTTTACATATACGCTATTATTAAGGCATATAGAGTGAATTAGACAGGTGTCGTATGAAAAGGACATTCTGAGTTGGACATTTCTTTTATTAAAGTGGTTCAGTGTAGCACTAATATTCCAAACTCATGCAACAGAACACCCTTAGGACTACCTAAACCACCGACGACTCAACGCTATGTATCCACAGACTGTTGGACTTTATTCTTGTAAATTATATTTTTTCCACCTGCTTTTAAATTACGAAGTTATTCTTATAATATTATGGCTTTATTCTCGAAATATGACAACTTTCATTTCATAAAAGTACAATATTTTTGTTAAATTATGTTTTGTTTTAACTACAACTTTAGTCTCATAATATCATGGCTTTATTTTTGAAATATTACGACTTCATCTCGTAAAATTGCGGGTTTTATGTTGATATTTTACGACTATTCTCGTAGTGTTTTTATTTATGTGGCCCTAATACGCTTTCGTACTAAGGGAATCAAACTGAGCCAGTGGAGGAAAAAAAAGACAATCCAGAGAAAAAGCACAAATCCCAGGTGAATCCAACAGGCTGAATCTAATACGAGCCTGTTCTGCTGCAGGAACCGCTGGAGTGGGTCCGGTCTATGTTGTGTATCCGGTGACGGCAGCTGAGAGTAGATAAAGACGTATGTGGTCAAACATGCAGACTGATCCAACACTCCCATCTCAGCCATCCCAGCTGCCATATGCTGTGTACAGCGAGGAAGAGTGGGAAGATCAATGCTAATCTTTTTCTCCGCACGAACCATTTTTGATTTAATAAAGAACCGCTGACGGGAAGTTTTTACTTTTTTTTAAATTTTATTTTATTTTAATAGTTGCCTTTACCAGACGGTAGAGTTGAGGAAGTATGTGCTTTCCGGCTTTATTCTTAGACGGGGAATCTATAAAAGACAGTCATGAGTTCTGCTAAAAATCCAATCACATGTTTAAAAGATCCCATTAAAGCTGTATACCTGTACTATTCCTGTAAAACCCAACCGCTGAGAGTTGACGATGCTCTACTGTCTTTCATTTCCAGCAGCTAAAAGACGTCATTCTTCAGCCAGGAAGCCCTTACAGAGCTGTAGTTTATTATGAAAAATATGGAGAAATCTTATCTACAGGGTTCCTACAAGTTCCATTTAAGCCTTTTTAAGACTACTTGGAACAGAATTTAATGCCCATTTCACAGCCGTTCCCCTCCAGGTGGAAAATGATCTTTGCTCCAATCAGGCGTTATTAAATTTGCACTTCCTCATGCTTAGTTTTCATGTGCGAGCTGTTCTTTAAAGGGGAACTATGCAAGATTTTTACCTTAATTAAACTACTTTGACGTAATCGTGATAGTTAAATGGCTTGCCCGGATACTTGCTAGCTAGCGGTGATGTTAGCGCGGTCGTTTGTGTCACGTAGGTGTTTGTTTATTTTGTTTACTACATCGCCCTTTGTCTGCCTCGGGAGTGTGTTTTTACTACTAGACAGAATTTTGTCAGTTGAATCTAGTTTTTGTCAGATGTATGCAGTTCATTATATAGTCGCAGTCAGGCAGAAACCTCGTAAGTCCGTAGTTGGTCTTTTTTTTTTTTTTTTTTTGAGTTGTAAAAATGATTCGATTGGTCGGTCTGCACATTGGTCTGATAGTTTTAGAAATATTTAACAAATGAAAAGTGTTGAAAATGTCTCGTGACTACATGTCTTAACTTGCTTCATTTATTTAGAACAGTGTTTATCAACCTTTTTAGAACAAACGCCCCTTTACGTTGTCATCATGAGCCTCCGAGCCCCCCCCACAAAATTATTAAAAGATGACCAAATGCATTTTACACCATTTATTTACATGTATTAATAGGATTAATGGATGGTTTTGGTCGATAGTGGATGTTTGAGTCTGGTTGGTTACATGTGATACAGCCAATAACTTTATGGCAACATAACTAAAGACCTACTGTATCAAATTCAATACATTTTAAAGACTTTTTTAAAGGTGTTAAATGCATATTGTAAACTTAAGACTTTTTAAGACCCTGTGGGAACCCTGTATCTCCTCAATTTCTTATTTTTTAGAGGTAAAACTCAAGCTTGATGGTTCATTTCAGTTAAATGTCAGCGGAGGTAAATTAGGCTGCGTTCAGACTGCAGGCAAATGTGGTCCAAATCTGATTTTTTAAATTTATTTATTTATTTTGCCCATATGTGAATGTATCCGATCCGTTAAAGGCAGTTTGAACAGCACAAATCCGTTATTTTATTTTATTTTTTTCCAACTCTGACCCAGGCCACTTTCATATGTGTTCCTAAATCCGATATTTTGCAACGTGACTTTAGCATTTATCCCACCTTTATGTCATCGAAATGCGACAAACTTCACCATTCTACGTCCCAGGAAGAGAAGTGACGGGAAAAACATACTGCCGGTCACTTCAGGGTCGCATTCAGTTCACACGCAAAACCGACAGAGGCCGCATTTAATGTGTAATATGAACGAGCACACAAAAAAAATCAGATTTCACCAAAACATCCAAATTGTGCATTAAGACCTGCTGTGTGAACGTAGCCTTGGAGGCTGGTAAATGATGTTGCCGTCTCCTGTGATTACTGATGTAGATTGATGAAATTAATAGATTGCAATCCACCTCCGAGCAGGTCTGTTTGTTTATGAGTGTGCATGCAAATGTATTTTTCCTCAGGCTCTTTTCAGATGATGCGCATGAATACGTGGCTGCATGTTTACCCATTTAAAAAAAAAAAAAAAAAAAGAAAAAAATGACAGACCACACTGTGACACATCCAAACCTCACCGGCAAACAAACAAACCTCTCCTTATTTAAGATAGAGACACTGTAGTGAAGGGAAGGTAATTACAGTGAATGCTTTGACTCATCCCAGCAGTTTACTGGCAATTCAGTGTGGTCGGAATTGAAAGGATGAAGCACTCGTCGGCGTCGTCACGGGTGTATGAGTGCATGAAAAGTCTTACCTTTGTTATAGAGGCATCATCGCTGTCGTGGTGAACACTCTGTCCCCCGTCTGGCTCTCAGAAAACAAAGCTTCGAGTGGCTGAAGTTGCTCTTGTCGACACCCCCCCGGCTGACATCTTAAGCCCAGTTCAGATCCAAGCAACTAATTGCGAAGCTCAGGTCTGGAACAGTCTGAAACCCTGTCAGTTCAGACCAGTGATGTAGCAACAACACTCTGTACCTCTACTCGAACAGCTGGCTTTTCATGGTTTTTTTTGTATTTTTTTTGTTTTTTTAATTGCCAGATATTTTCCAGCATCTTAAAATATGAATGATGACAGTGGTGAGGAGTGATTTACTAAAGCTGCATTTCTAGTATCGACAAAATGGCAAAAAAAAACAACCCATAGCAAAACAAAAATGTGTCAGATTTATCATGTGTATTCTTAAATGGGATTAATCGCTAAAGAGCTTTATATACTGGGGGGATTATTTAATGTAATTAATATGTGCAGCATGCGACACAAAAAGTAGGGATTTATTCATTTATTTTACAGCAAATTAGATTATTTCGGTTTATTCGTGCAGTGAATGTTGACATCGATGTCGCTTTTACCCACCGGCACCTTCAACGCATTGGAATACAACGGAAATCGACGCCATAACTGAGGACGACCTTATTAACCCTTTATCGGGCACGTGACTGTTTTTGGTCATTTCCACATACATTACAAGACGGTGGCAGCTACAGCTACGGTAGCTGGGTTTCCATTACCCTCAGAAAAATAGAAAAGAATAGAAATAGAACAGAAAACAGGTAATGGAAAAACCAAAATGTAGCAAAAACTGCTAAAGATCGCACAAAAGTTATGCTCTCATGAGATGGATTTTAAGACATTTCAGTATATAGTTGAGGAAAAAATTATTAGACCACCCTTGTTTTCATCAATTTCTTGTTCATTTCAATGCCTGGTCTGACTAAAGGTACATTCGTTTGGATGAATATAATGATCCCGACAAAAATATCTCAGATATCTCACTTCAGTTTTTCCATCAATATCTATGTCATTGCACTGACAAACAGTGCTTTTATTCATTCCATGTTTTCTTTTCTGTCTGTTTTAGACACATGATACACACAGGAGTTAGGACTGGATTGCATAACTTTTTTTTTTTTTTATGACTTTTGACGGTCTGATAATTTTTTCCCGCGACTGTAGAAGTATAGCACAAACGTGTAATGGAAACACATGTTCATTTTCACACACCTGTGCACGGTGGATTTGCTCAGGCCGAACATCTCACCTATGACCCCGTCCTCAGAACAGGTGGGTCTGGTTTGTTTCAGGCAATATCCACTCGGCTTTTGTGTAGGAACTGCTTCCTGAGGGCAGGACAAGTCCGGTGCCACGAGAGGTTCAGTCACATCAGTTAAATTAAACGTTTCGGTGAATTCCTGATGTACACTCTGCGTGGCTGCTGCCATAAATAAGGACTTCGCCTTTAGACGATTCTACGTTCCCTTCTTCTTTTGTTTAAGACGGTCACTGCAATAGTAGTAGATGAACACTATAGCGCCAACATCAAACTCAGTGTTCCGTCGGCCTTAAATGAGCATCTTGCGAGAACTATACAGTATTTTCCGAGAATTACGACATGTTGCAAGGTGGGACTCGACTAGAATCACACATCAGAAGCCTCTTCAACGGATGCACCTACAAGTACTTTGTCGAAACTGTACAAATATCGCTTTTATTTTGCGGAAAACTGTAATGGAAACCCAGCTACTGAGGACAGTGAGTCAACAATCTCCGGTCAAATGTGGTCTGCAGGGTCTGTAAGTTCGGTACCATGAAGTAACGGTACCAATGTAAGTAATGATGTTCAAAGGGATCACGTGGATGTGGACGGGGGTCTGGATCAGCACGCATGTCGGTCTGATGTTCTATAACTGATGTTCTAATGTTCTAAAATACATGTTCCTTTTGCCTTGCGTGTGTTTTACTTGTATTTTTTCTACTTATTTCTTGTATTTTTGTTTTTGTTTTGGCCACCGACGGGTAAGGAACCAAATACGGTGACTTCATTTACCTTGATTTTTCTACAGGGCAATAATACATTTTGAAAAATTTGACAAAAGTGATAAAGTCGCGTTATGTCCTCCAATAACACACTGAGATTGACATTTCAGAGTATTTCTATGAGTTCCCTATAAAGGGTTAATGCCAACTCTTTGCTTTAGTTCCATTAATGAGGTTAAATTGTGTTCTTTTTTTATTAGTGTATGATAATTTAAAAAAAAAAGTGATTTGAAGCATTCATAATGTTAATTTAGCTTCACTTGAACCCCCACTGGAGCCCCCCCTTCCATTTTTTTCTGGATCTGCCACCGGTTGTCAGTCATTTGTGTAAAACAGAAAACGTAATTGATGTACCTGAACCTGTTGACGTCTAACCGCACTGCACGTGTTAAAGATAATTTAACTCCTTGTAACATCTATGTTCCTCCTTGTATTATTAGCTGTTTTGAATGTTTTAAAGGCATTTGAGATGGGGTTAGATGATGAGGTGAAAATAATTACATTAAAATAATAGTTGTTGACAGGCTGGTTGATATAATTTGCATATTTATTGTTGCCTGAAGGTCTTTATGTACTAGAGGCGATTTTTCATTTGATTAAGTCGCATGTCATTCAATTTTATTTTTACTTTTTTTTTTCTTGTTTATGGCATGAATCCCCCCAGAATGTGAATATGATGCAGCGAAAAACCATGTGTTTTACAGTTTTTCTTCTGAAACGAGAGCTTTTGCACTATGAATAAAGGCATCAGAGATTCAATTGTGTGACATTGACCACGATGCTGTGAAACACAAGGTAAGGCTAAGGTAATGAATTTAAGAACGTGTGGACCAGCATTGGCAAACAAATTGACTATGAGGATAATGAGGAGTTTCTGTAACGTAAATGTCATGTGAATCAAACTCATTTTGCGTTCGTTTGTGTCATTTTCCCTGGACGCTGCACCCAAACGATCAGACAATGTTGCTTTGAAGAAACTGACCCGAGATTACGCTCTAGGTGATGTTGAATCCATTACTATCTCTGTCCAAAGCCCGGCTCACATACTGCTTATTGAATCTTTTATTGAACTGTTGCATCACCGCCAGTGTGAGGAGTTTCGATGTAAAATATTTGCAGGACAGTATTTTGCACCTTCATGTCATACGCTCGGTGTGTAAAAGCCTTAATGTGGAGCGAAAACGCATCAAGGCATGGTTTACTGGAAGAACAGTTGATGATAACGGTTGAACTACAGTCCATAAATAATGACAAAATCACACAGTACTGAGCCCTGTCTGGGAATGTTTATTCTGGGCAAACCAGATCATCTTTTGGAGGATAATATATTGAATGCAATTGCTGTTAAAGGAGAATGGCCACTACAAGGACGAACGAACTTTGTTCCACGATTCGAGGTTTTGTTTTTAATTTATTTAGTTATTTATTTTTGGTCTCATTTGCCTTATGGGCTGGTGAAAGTGCTTCTCCTGGACTCACCAAAAACTGGAATGACACTTGTCTCCCATGTTAATCTGCTGGTGAATTTTCCTGTTCATTCCAAATAAAGATACAATAAAAAAAAATAATAAAATAAAATAAAAATCACACCAAACAAACAAAATCACTGAACTCCTGGTGACGTCTGCAGCTGGTGTGAGATGATGTGAGACATGTCGGCTCATATCACCTTTACATCTAAACTGGTTTTGTCTTGTCAGAAATGGATGGTCTAGATCACAGGTGTCAAACATGCGGCCTGGGGGCCAAATCTGGCCCGCCAAAGGGTCCAGTCCGGCCCTTGAGATGAATTTGTAAAATGCAAAAATATATATTAAAATATTAACAATCATTTTAGTTCAGGTTCCACATTCAGACCAATTCAATCTGAAGTGGGTCAGACCAGTAAAACACTATCATAATAATCTATAAATACTCACAACTCCAAATTTTTCTCTTTGTAAACATACATATTTTCACTAAAACAAAGTATAATTTTGCAAAAAAATTTAATAATCTGAACAAATATGAAACGCCTGAGATGTTTTAAGAGAAGTGCAATTTTAACAAGATTCTGCCTGATATTAAATGTTTTTTTGTATTTGCACATCCACTGTGATCTGTAAGTTATAATTAACATGTGGAAGTATTGTTAATAATATTGTTAAAATTATGCTTATTTTGGTTCCAGTTTATTCATGTTCTTCACATTGTTTGAAAGGATAGTTTTGTAGATGTAAACATTTTCATTGTTTAATTTTACTTTTTTCACTCTAAAATATAGAGAAAAGTTTGAAGTTGACATTATTTATATATTAATGTTATTTCACTGGTCCGGCCCACTTCAGATCAAATTTAGCTGAATGTGGCCCATGAACTAAAATGAGTTTGACACCCCTGGTCTAGATTGTCTAAACTGGGATTTAAGTATCATCTTTAGGGCCGTTTCATAGTCAACGCAAGGGCACGAAGACACGAGCGCATTGTGACACATCGACCGCCGTGATGCGTTCCTGTGTCTCAAAATGTGTTGTCTGTGTTTTTTTTTTTTTGTTTTTTTGATATGCGACGCAACAACGCACGTAAAATCATATGTCACCAGCAGGGGAAATACGCAAGCGATGTAATTTAATTTACCACATTGCTATATTTACAGAAGAAGACGCCGGTGATTCACCAGAGTCAGCAGGTTAGAGACAGGCATTCAGAGATATTGGAAATGCCTCTCCCCGTCTAGAATTCGTATAAGCCGAGCAAGAGATTGGAATTCCCCGTCCTGATTCCGTCTCTGCTGCAGTTCAGAGGCCGGACATACCACCGTGTATATTTGGCATGTTTTTTTGTTTTTTTTTTGTGCCGCCGATTCAAAATCAACATCATTATATATTCCAACCTGTTCTGTCTTCTTTGTGCTCTTAAACTGAAGGGTCAAAAGCGGATGTTCACGAATTTAAAAAGTGACGCGGGCTCAGAGAGTTCCGGTCGACCGTTAACGATGGCCGTGTATGTGATTATTCCCCCGTGAATTTGGCGAATTACCACGGTGTTCCTACCCTTAAAATGTCCGGTGCAACAAATACTCTTCTTCAGTAGCCATTTGGATCTGATTATCACCTGGTTTGACACCTGGACTGTACCTGACTCAGAGCGACCCCCTGTTGCGATAGCGGCGTATTGCATTTTATGCGTCGTCCGGCTCGCTTGCGTTCAATGTGTTGACTATAAAAGGAAATGCATGGCTTGCGTTGCCACGCATTGGCCTATGTCGGCAGCCTTATGGTGCATTCCAAAGTTCTGGGAGGTGGGAAGTTTACGACATCCGACTAGATAAAATGCATTGGAACGCCTGTTGAAGCCGGAGGTCCTAGTTGCAAAGTGGGGCCAGATCGAAGTACCCCGATCTCACCGCAAACTACAACGTGCCGTCAACACAACAATGGCGGTGCACAGTGCAAGTTCGCAATGAAAAAAAAAAAAATCACAATGTATAATAAGCTCATGCATCATTTCGCCTCTTCCGTCTCGTTTGCGTATATGACAACACTGTACTGTCGACGGTCAAAGTGCCTCTTCAGCAACAAAGCAAATAGGAGCTTAGATCTGCGGTCCTCCATCTTTGTTGTTTATGTCCGACCTGGATCCACTGGAACGCTCTGAGGTGGGACGTAGTTAACTCCAAGAGAGATATATTCTACCTCCCAGCACTTTGGAACGCACCGTTATTCCCCAGAAAACTGAAGCGACCTTGCTGAGATCGACCCTCGGAGGCCTGAGGTAACGACGATGGTCACTCCTGGGTTGTTTATCACCCAGAATGCATCACAGTTCTGCATACATCAGTTGTCAACTGATAAAAGTGTAGGTGAAGCAGAGTTGGCGCCAAAGGAGAGGATAAATAAACTGAGCCAAGTAGTGCTTCAATTAATATGAAATGTCAACGCAGCAGCAGAAACAATACGAGTACCAGACAGGAACATATTTTCATATACTCATCTGTCAGGAAGGAAATTTATAGTTTTCATCTACTCATTTGCTGCCGGTGTCGATGTTGTGCGGTGTGATAAAACACTTGAATAGCTGCGATTGTTCTATGGTTATGGGGTTTCCTTTTGTGGTTATCTATAGACAGGAGTGCGGTGTTAAACCTACACCTGAGCTTTTCATGAGGCCTCTATGTCGTTACTTCCTAAAATAATTGTAGAAATACATTTTTCCAGATTTTTCAGGAAAATGTAACCAGAAACTGAGTATTTGATGATTTAGGCAAAAAAAAAACCCAAACAAAAAAAAACTCAGTATTTCCAACTTGGCGACTTTCTCGCCTAAATCTGGAGACTTTTCGAATCCTCTTGGCATCTTTTTTTTTTCAAAAGCGACAAAACTAGTGACTTTTTTCTGGCGTTATTGGAGACTTTTGTGGTGTTTTGGAGAGTCTAACGTAAAAGCATGTCGTCCTGCTGTTACTGATCCCGGTGAGGAGCGGGTGTTACCGGGAGCACACACTACCACCCCAGGTGGAGGGGGTGATGGATGAGGGGGGGTGGTGGTGGAAGGCACTGCCCTGCCTACAGAGCTATATGAGTCCTGTAAGCATCATGACCAGGGTCTGCTGCTCATCCCCTGTACCAGGCTCAAAACCAAAGGGGTCAGAGCCTTTTTAGCAGTGGCTCCCAGACGGTGGAACACCCTTCCACCTGAGCTACGAGCAGCAGCCTGAGCGGACATTTTTAAGACGCACCTTTATTCCATTGCTTTTATGGGTATTCCTCAATTTTATTGGCTATTTTAGAATTTCATATTCTTATGCTTTTGCACTTTGTACTCTTTTGTGCGTCTTGTGTCTTTTAATCTGTAAAGCACTTTGTGAGGTTTCTCTGTTATATAAACACATTTCACTTACTTTTTTACATTTAGCAACTTCTAGCGACTTTTTGGACAGCCAATAGCTACTTCCTTAACGATCTTCTTGCCCTGTATAAGAGCAAAAAGGCAAGAGGTATCATCTCCCATTTAAGTCACCCATTGTCTGGTGAATTCAGACTGCTCCCCTCACGTCGGCGCTATAGCCAACTCGTGCAGAACTAACGGGTTCAAAAACTTTTATTCCATCTGCCATCCGGCTGGTCAATGACACCTTTTAATGTGGTGCTATTCATTGTATTTATTGTACTTGCACTTGTTTTTGTGTTGTGTCTGAATGTGACTGTACCGCTGGCTGCAGAACAAATTGCCCTTCGGGGATAATAAAGATACCTTGAACCTTCCCTTACTGAGGAGTCGGCAACACTGACAATACTTGATGTTTTGTCTAATGCACCAGTCCTCACCTCGTTAGCCCTTTTAGCTAAGTTGATGTTGGAAGGTTTGACTTGATTTTTTTTGTACCTTGATGTATTGGAAACTTGTTTTGTTTTTATGAATGAAAGTTTGTGTCTGTAACTATTTAATGGCTAGGACTTCTCGGCTAGGACACTCTTGAAAAAGTTAATCTCAACGAGGTTCTTCTGGTTAAATAAAGGTTAATAAATAATAATAAATAATACTCCAAGAGTCGAGGGGAACCTCTTTACATCCACCTTTTTCACCTGGTATTTTCATCTACTTTACTCACCTGTGTGCATCCAGAGTCTTCCATGTCTTTCTACAACTGCTCACAGAAAAAAATGTGCACTGATCAGCCATAACATTGATATTATTTCATTCCAATGTGACCTTTCACCGAGTCGGATATATTAGGGAGCGAGAGAGCATTTAGTCGCTGAAGCTGAGCTGATGTGTTGGAAACAGCAAAATATTGTAGTGGTGATGACTGGGTCTGAGCGTCTCCACAACTTCAGCCACAACTACCGACCGAAAATGGACTAAGGAAGGTCGTCCCAGTCTCACCTGTGGAACACACTGGATAAACAAGTCCAATCCATCCCGTTTCACAATTTCCAAGACTTCATGGATCTGCCGCTAACGTCTTGGTCCAGATACCACACATACCTGCAGAGGTCTGGTGGAGTCTAGGCCCCTGGTCAGGGCTGTTTTTGTGGAAAAAGGGGAACCTACACAATATTAGACAGGTGGTGATAATGTTCTGCTCCCATAGACGTTGGATTGGTTGAGATCCGGTTGATATTTTTTTGGTAGGTATTAACCACTTTATATTGGGAATGAATACTTTTGTATTTGATTAGTTTGGTCAGTTTTAAATAAGTTTTTTTTTTCATTTTGTTGACAGTCATGTTTTTATCATTACTTTTTGTTAAAGTTGTTGCATATTTTGCTCAGTTTTTGTTTAGTTTCGGTCCATTTTGTTCATCGTGCTGACTATCAAATTAATTTTTGACTGTTTAATTCTTTTGCATTCATTTTTAATCATTTTTGTTGGTTAGTTTGGTCAGTATTTGTTGGTTTTGGGGTCATTTTTTGAATCTTTTTGGGCCATTTTTGTTTATTTTCTTGACAAGCATCTGTGGGAGGTAATGGGCAAATAAATCTGATCCATGGAGATCCACCTTCATGGATCTGCCGCTAACGCCTTGGTCCAGATACCACAGCACACCCTCAGAGGTCTGGTGAAGGCTGTTTTAGTGGAAAAAAGGGGAGCCACCACAATATTAGACGTGCGTTAATAATGTTCTGCTCCCATAGATGCTGGATTGGTTGAGATCTGGTTGTCATTCTTTGGATACCTTTGGTAGATACTAACCACTATACATTGGGAATGAACAACAAGATCTGGAGATGCTCTGATGGAGTGATTTAGACATCACAATTTCTGTCTTGTATAAGTTGCTCAGATCCCAACTCTTGCCCATTTTCCTGTTTCTAACAAATCAACTTTGAGGTCTACATGTTCACTTGCTGCCTAATGCATCGGGTCCTATTGGAATGAGATAATCCAAATTAATTCCACTTTGTCTGTCAGCAGTCGTAACGTTATCACTGATTAGCATATCTCTCCTTCATTAACATCCAAAGATACACATGAATATTTCCACCCTGGGAATCTTCTGGAACTGGAAAGTTTACGGTTGAAATAAAATCATGAAAGTCTCTGTCTTCATCAGATCATTGCAGATGATCGATTTTTACCAGCCAAAACCACTTTTAATGAAATGTACAATAATTTAAGTTTAATGAAAATGCACAGATAATCTTCTATGGTTTAGTTTTATAAAAAATACAAATGTTTTCCTTCCACATTGACATACGTAATAGCAGTATTTTACAAGCTCACCTTTTTAAAAGAATGGTTATTTTTCTTTATCGTCACCTAGATTTACATCATGTCAAACAGGGGTTTTTGAAGTTTAAATACTTTTAAATAGACTTCTAAATAGACAAAAATGCAAACACCATAAGCAAAAACAAAAACACAGCAATATTATTGAAAAATTCCACCGCAGACAAAATGTAGACATTCATGCAAAAGCTATCGAGAGTCTTCGGCTCGCAGACTCGATACAGCAAATAAGGCGTACCAGTATGATCAGCAGCAATGGAAAAGTTTAGAAAATGTGTAGCGTGTTCTTTTTGAATAAGGTATCAAGTCATTGGCGTCCATGCTCATTTCAGCCACGAATCCAGAACCACAAATTAGAAAAGTTCAAGTAATAGCAAGAAGAGATACCAGTCCAGTTTAGACAAATTCAGACATTTTAGGAGGTCCTTGTATCACAATAAGTGGTGCTTTAGTTGTGGGTTTGGGAGTGGTGTAATGTCTAAGAGTCATCGTCTGTTTTAATGACATGGAAGAGGGTGACATTGAATATTACCTGGTGTCCGTTATTCCAGGCGTACAGCGCTCTCTCCCTGGCGTTGTAGTCAAGCATAGAGATATGAAAGTACTGGTTGTGGAAAGGAATGTCTATGTACTCGTAAGTCGAAGTCTTGGTCGAGTATGCGTAGTAAACCTTCGCTCCCGACAGGTGAGAGTTAGTGATATAGAGAGTTCCACAGATCATGAACGACTCGCCTGCGTTCCTTTTGGAGTATTCCGTGTTCCAAGTCTTCAGGACCTGGAGGGTGTCGGGGTCGATCTGGGAGATGACCACATTCCCGGCGTTCTGGTTGGTGGCGTACACCACCCACATCCCCAGTTCGTCCGCCATGACGTCGATGTCGGAGTACCCGCCCCACGTGTACGGGTACATGTTGTGGAAGCCGGCGAACTCCAGGGCTCGCTGGGCCAGCACGCTGCCGCTGTCGAAGCTGTACTTGACGATGATGTTGCTCTGGTACTTGTTGTAGTAAAGCGACCCGTTGTAGACGATGTGATTGGTTCCCTCCCATTTGAAGGGCAGACTGTAGGTTCGGGAAACCACTCCGGACACAAAGTCTTCCATGGACTTGTACTCGCGCACTATCTTGCTGTTGGTGTAACTATCCATATACCACACCTACATCACAGGGGGCGAAGAAAAGGTGTAGTGAGAACCAGAATCAAGCTTTAAAATATCAAATATAGATAAGTCTTCATATTGGTTCTATTAAGAGTCATTCTTTCAAAACATCCATTTTCCTACCTCTGGATTTTACTCGAAAACCACTCGTATACATACAGTACTGTGCAGAAAATATAGTCCAACATCAAGTTTGTTGGTTTGAAGTTCTAATATTCACACACATGCATTACTCAGTCTATGGATTTAGATCCAATCTGATATACAGTAGTGGAAAAAAGTTTTCGGACACCCTTGAAATTTTACATAATCTCAAAAATTATGATGAAATATTTGCATAAAAATCTTTTTTGCATTTCAGAAGGCGCAGCTGCATCAAACAGACACAAACAAATGTATTTTTTTTTGTTAATTGTTACTAAGAAAAAAATAACCAAACTAAATTCTTGACAGTTTCAACATGTCATGTCCTGGATGTGTTTCATTATCTACTGAAACATCCAGTTTGGGCCTTGATAGAACAGCGCACATGCAGAAGGGAGCATGTGGGTTTGGAAAATGGAACAACACTGGATAGAGTTCAATGACTGAAGAGGGATTCTTAATGTAATAGATTACAAATGCATGGGACGTCCAAAAACTTTTTTCCATCACTGTATGTGAAGTATGTACAGCAGCAAAAACAAGTCTCAGGTTGAAAACAGCTTCTATGAACCAAAGTGGTCGTATTTACCGTGCCCTCCCTTTGCATTTAAAGGTAGGGTGGGAGAGCCTGGAGAAACGGTTCGACCAAGCTGCGTTTTGAAAATACACACTTCAAAAGCCCAAACCCCTTACTTCAGACTCACCTGCCTCAAATCAACTGCCCATTTGCACATGTGCGACGCTAACTCTACTCGAACAAACTGCCCGAAATGCGTTCGGAGTCATTCTGTTCCAGATGGGTTAATTGCGTATCATTTTTAAAATCAGATTAATCATGATGACGGATTAATCTGCGTTCATTTTGACAGCCCTATTTGAAATACATGCTCCTTTCACCTTACATGTGTTTTTCTTGAATTTTTTATATAAACTTCTTGGATTTTTTTTTATTCATTTATTTATTTATTTTTTGCCACTTATGGTTAAGGAACCAAATGCGGTAACTTCATTAACCTTGATTTTCTACGTATTTAACAAAAAAAAAAAAGAAATTAAAACATTTCACAAAAGTAATAAAGTCTTGTTAGGTCTTCCAATAACACACTAAGGTTGACATTTTGAATTTGAGAGTATTTCTGTGAATGCCCTATAAAAGGGTTAAGGATAATGAGAGAAGTGATACTAAAAAACAGACAAAAACAACTACCAAGTACTTATGTTTTAAGTGTACAATACATGTTTGATTTTCATCACCTTCCATTTGGTTAAAAACATTTAATTCTGGAACCAATAAGTGACATAATACGGCGGGGTGAGTAAAGTGGATGTTTCAGCAGAATGACTCAAAACACTTCTCCGCATCTCTGAAATCAGAGTCCACTCCACGACAATATTGAAGCTCGTCTGAAGTGGTCGTGATTATTATCGTGCATGCTCTAAAAACAAAACCCAGACATCTGAGCCTCGGCAGAAACCTCCTTTGCGTTCCCAAACTCACCCTGTTGTTTCTGGTTGATGCTAGAGGATCAGTCATCCATGCCCCAAACCGGGTTCCAGATGTCTTTATTGTAACAGGTCCAGTGATTTTCATTAATTTCCCACACGCTGTTAATAAAGAAATGCAGCGATAAGATGTGCTGTAGTGGTTTTTGTCTCTAACTAGATTTCTCAAGCCAATTTCATGCCTGTGCCACCAGAGAGTGTGCCCTCTGTGCATACTAAGACAGCACTGGCAGCAAGCTGTTTTATTTAACTTGAAGCATAATCGTGCAACTGCTGTTTGTAGCTAAGGGCAACTCGGCTTTCTCATGACTAACCCATCTTATTTCTTTTAAAGCACTTGAACTCTTACAAATGTAAAAGCGCTTTGCCTCTAAAGACCTTTTGTATCATAGCTGTTCTTGTTGCGTTAGATTATTCTCCTTTTAAACTGCAACAAACAGAACAAATTAGTATTGAATTACACAAAAAATAAGCTCAGTGATAAAAGAGTCTGTGTATTAATATATGTCTTTTGTAGCATTTTCTCCCTGTGTGGTTTCCTTTAGCCGATGGAAAGAAAACTGTTTTGTGGGAAACACAAGTAATAAAGGTAGAAGATTAATGCACGGCCTGATAATGTCCCGGTAGAATTATTGGCTGCAGTGGTTTTGGAGTTCACAAACAACCTCCTTCCTCCCCATTATGAATCAATTTAGTACAGTATGTTTCTCACACTGGCAGCCAAGTACATTAAGAAAAAGCCAAAGTTAGTACAAATATGTACACCGAACTGTCAGCCATCACAGGAAGTAATAACCCTTTCACCAATGTGAGGTTTTAAATGGAAAAAACTCAATTGTGAGATAGATTTTAACCCATAAAGACCCAAACATCCACCACCGACTAGGGGTGTGTATTGGTAAGGATCTGGCGATACGATACCGATCACAATACTAGGACCATGATACAATATATCATGATATATCGTGATATCGTTAACAAGGCAAATTTTTTGTTTTTTTATTTGTTTTATTATTATTATTATTTCCTGGAAGAATTGAATTACACCAGAAATATGCACAAATACTAAACACATTTGTATTCGATCAGAACAGGATCTAATGCTATACCACAAAATGTTCCTCTGTAAAAACTTAAAACTTAAATTAAGTTTTACAGACACTACAGTTTAAGATCCTGCCCAAATGTTCATATTCTTTTAGTTCATAACTAACACTGGAACATTATTTTTGTACAATCCCAACAAAGGAACGAACATCTGCCTCTCTGACACAAAAAAGTACTTTTAGGATGCTTGAAATAACCATTATTTAGATGAAAAACTGCATTTTACACCAGTTCTTGACATGTATTGATAGGACTAGTGGATCAACAGGTATTAAACCGTTAGGATCAGTAGATGCTTTTGGTCGCCAGTGGATTTTTGGGTCTGTTTGGGTTAATGTTGATTGTCTCCTTCCAATGGGACCTGACGGTGGGTGGGTATATTAAACACCGTGCAAACAAGTAGACCTTAAAATTGATGTTAGAAACGGCAAAAAATGGCAAGAATAGGAATCTGTGTAACATTGACAATGAAAAGATTATGATGGTCAAATCAGTGGGTCAGAGCATCTCCAGATCTTGTCGTTCATTCCCAGTGTAATGTCGTTTGTACCTACCAAAAGTATCTAAAGAACAACTGGATGTCAGCCAATCCATCATCTATGGATGAAGAACATTATTACCACCTGTCTAATATTATGGTGGTTTCCCTTTTTCCTCAAAAACAGCCTCCACCAGACTTCTGAGGGTGTGTGTGGTTTCTGGACCAAGGCGTTAGCAGCAGATCCATGAAGTCCTGGAGGTAGAGAAGTGGATCTACATGGACCAGATTTATTTGTCCAACACCTCCCACAGATGTTCAGTTGGCATGAGATTGAGATGTCCTTGAGTCCATTTGTCGTACTCTTTGGTGTCCACCTCTGCGTCGGTGTCATCGTCCGAACTCTTTCAGGTTTGGTTTTTAGGTTCAACTTGGGAAGCTTTTGGACGACGTCTTTGGGCGTCGACCTTGACCTTCATTTTTTTAGGTCAAATCAGGGCCAATGTAAATGTTGGATGCCGATGTTGACCTACATTTTCAGGTCTTTCGGGGTCAGTAGTTGGTCATGGGGGTAGATCGGAAAAGCACAGATGAGGTGAGTGGATGGTGATACTGGTAAGGAAGGAGGAGCGTCGTGGACCGGAGCAAACATCAGGGATGTCTGCCCGTCTTTATTCTACTTCTCAGAAGTCTTTGACCAAATAAGGAGCTAAGTTACTGACCATCTTATCACTATCCCCAAACAGGGAGCTAAACTGTCGGCCATCTTATCCTTACATAACCTCTGATTGTGAAGGAAGTAGATGGTTAGTTGTGATAGAAAATTATTATTTACAGTCAGAACAAGAAAAATATTTTAGAAATTTAGAGGCAGAACTTTTAAAAAAAAACCAAATCAATATTGGGAGAAATTAAGTAAAAACTATCTCATTTACAGTCACTGTGGCAGAAAAGTATTATTTACAGTCAGGGATGTCCGGCCGTCTTTATTCCACGTCTCAAAAGTCTTTGACCAAATGAGGAGCTAAGTTACTTACCATCTTATCATTACGCCCAAACATTGTCGGCCATCTTATCCTTACGTAACCTCTGATTTTTAATTCCAAACCACTTTGGCCAAACCATGGAAGTCAACAAGAACATCTGGAAGTCATTAATCAGTGCCGGATGATTCCAGGTCATGATGATCTGCCGAGCCAAGCAGTGTCACATCTCCAACGGCGTTAGAACATCCAAGGACATTGGGCATTTCGCTACAGGAACAACAGGGATATAGGCGCAGGGGGTGGCGGGGGGGGTCATTACAATGTTCAGCGTTGGTGTCGTTGGTAGGCACTAACCACTGCAGACCAGGAACACCCAACAAGACCTACAGTTGTGGAGATGCTCCGACCCAGTCAATGCACCAATATGGACCTGGTCAAAGTCACTCAGCTCCTTACGTTGACGCTTCCAATGCAGCACCTTCAACGACTAAATGTTCACTTGCCTAATTTATCCAAACCAGTGAAAGGTAACAATGGAATGAAATAATCAATATTATTAACACTTCTCTTGTCAGTTTTCAGAATGTTATGGCTGATCGGTGTATTTTGCTCGGCGATGCAATAATATTTAAAGGTGTCATATTTATCTCAACCCACTTTTCTTAGTCTTTGGTTCATTTCTTTGTTGGAGCCTAATAGTTCATACAGTTTGAATTTGAACCCTCCAGGTGCCGCAAAGCTGTCTTTATATTCACTTGGGCAAAAATCAAGTGGATTTCTACAAATAGTTTTAATTCCTTCTTAATTTGTTACATTTTATAACTAGTTGCATCACGACATTTGCACATATAAGGTCCAGACTTCTGACGAACATTTCTCAGAGTTCGACATAATTGTTTGTCAGCAGCAGCGGTCGGAGTAAAAACTGAAAATATGTCCAGACTTCGAGCCGATTACCTATAATGTACAGTTGTTGGTTGTATTAATGAGCAGAAGTGGCTGAACGGGACAGAAAGCACGGTCAACAACCTGGAGGGGGCGGGGCCTGAAGTGGGTCATGTGCATTTAAAGGGCCAGCGCTCCAAACCACCTTTCTGGTGTCATTACTCAGAAATAGGGT
>JAPQRP010000015.1:471421-488311 GCA_037367295.1 Apogon hyalosoma
AAATGTGTCTAAAATTAACGTTTATTTGCAACATAGCATAGCAAACTATTACATGATCAAAAACAAATAAATTTTTGCCAAAAAAAAAAAAAACGTCTCTGTTTTTAATGTCTGTGGTTGCCAGATTTTTGTAATGTTAAAATGGGATCATGAGCCAAAAAGAAGTTTGGGAACCACTGTTGCAGCATATTTCGATTAGCTGATTAAAATGACCACTGTGTCACATTAAACCTCAAAAGCGAATGCGTTCAGAACCAAGTCTCTGAGCCGGCGACGCCAACAAAAGCCGAATTCCCGTATCGCAAAGGCGCTGCCGTCCTGCCCGCCACAAAGCGGAGCCCTAAACAGATGTTATCTATCCAGTCATCTATCAACCTGTCCAAACAAAAAGCCGCCAGGGTATTGGAAGCAAGTGGAGTGGAATGCGCGTGTCAGTACTGTAACTGATGATCATACTGCTTAAATGAGTTAACATTTTAGCTCTAATGGCAGGGGAAGATGAACTCGCATGTGCACCCAGCTTTGTAACTAGACTGATGCAGACATCCACGACAGCGATGACAAATGGTAACACCCCTAAACGCAGCAACAGCAGCAGCAGCAGCAACTCTGGCAACAATAATCCCAATACCGAAGAGGCTTCAGTCAGATCATGACAAAGAGATACTGCGCTACGACGGAGGGACCGAAAAAGAGGGGGCAAAAGAAGACGGCAAAAGAGAAAGCCATCTTTTCTCTCGGATGTGACTGTGATGAAAGGCGCACGAGGGAGATTAATTTCCTAGAGGCGTGCCACCTTCTTGCCTTTTTTGACCCCGGCGAAGGGAAGATTGAATAGATAATTCTGCAGGAGCTCGGCACATTCTGCCCTAGACGGCGTCTGAATGAGCTCCGGCATTATCTCATTCACACCCTTTTGCTTCTTCTCCAGGGCGCGCTTCAGTGACTCTCTGACTGAACACGACGGCATGCCAGTCATAAGCACCACGGAGGACGATAATGAAACAGTCATCAAACATTATCGCTGAAGTGAAGCCGGTGGACGGCTCCGGGCCACACTGAATATAGACGCAGGCGGAATACTAAGCACGTTTGACGTACGGGTACTTGAACGTACGACGGAGTACAGTTGGGTCAGGGGTATCCGAGGCCACCGAGCGCGTTTAAGGCCACCGGGTTATTCTGAATTCGACGGGCGTTTTCCCAGCAGATACGCCGAATTAGGTTGTTTTTAGAGCGGTGAAGACACGTGGGATGTGACGATATTATCTGGTTTTATGACGATTTTTATCTCACCGGTCAATTGGCCATAAGCTGTAGTGTCTGGCATTGTCTTCACGAGCAACTTCGTCAAACACCTTCTCTGAAACTGCTGCTCGGATTCAGTTCAAATTGTACATGTAGCGTCCTTGGAACATTGACGACGACGTTTGTTCGCAGTTTTTTTTAATGTTTAGATGATTTAATTGTTGGCAAATTTTTTTTGAAATATAAAAAAATGTGCCTTATTTTACTGATTTCACTACTGATTGGCTTGTAACATAGAAATGGTCACAGATATCAGTATAGTTACTGTTGAGCAGTGACAGGAAGTCGTACATGGACTTTCATTTTGGTCCATGACCTTTGACCTTGAAGGGTCAAACTCAGGGTCAACAATGTCTACGTTTCAAGAATCTTCTTCTCTGAAACTACTGGATGGATTCATTTCAGACTGTATATGTATCTTCACTGGGGCAACATCTATGAAGTTTGTTCACAGTTTTGAGAAATGTTAGATTTTTGAATTTTTCACACATTTTTTAAATATAAAAAATGTGCCTTTACTTATAATGGGCCATATTTAGATGGTTTATAACTTGGAAATGATTACAGATATCAATATAGTTACTATTGAGCACTGATAGGAAGTCATATATGGACTTTCATTTGGGTCCATGACCTTTGACCTTGAGTGACCTTGAAGGGTCAAACTCAAGGTCAACAATGTCTACATTACAATAATCTTCTCCTAAACTACTGGTTGGATTAATTTCAAATTCTGTATGTAGATTCCTCGGAACACTGTGTATAAAGTTTGTCCGCAGTTTTGAGAAATTATGAATTTTTAATTTTTGACAACTTTTTTTTGGAAATCTTAAAAATTTGCCTTCACTTATAGTCAGCCACATTTTGACGGCTTAAAACATGTAAATGATTACAGATATCAATATAGTTACTATTTGAGCACTGAAAGGAAGCCGTATATGGACTTTCATTTGGGTCCATGACCTTTGACCTTTACTCACCTCAAAGGGTCAAACTCAAGGTCAACAATGTCTACATTTCAAGAATCTTCTTCAATTTTCGTATGTAGCTTCTTTGGGACAATGGCTACAAAGTTTTGCGAAATTTAGATTTTTGAATTTTTGACACATTTTTGAAATCTTATAAATTTGCCTTTACTTATTTTGAGTCATATTTTGATGGTTTAAGTCGACATTTGTAGTTGGAAAATAGAAATACTCCTACTATTTATTCTGACAATTGTAGGACAGTTTTATACCAGTTGTTTTTTTTTTAATGGATTTGTATGAAAAAATAACCATTAACCTACGTTGTTAGGAACATACGACCACCTGCACTAATAATAGTTGCAGTTATACATGTAAAACTGTTTTTTACATGAAAGACATGTCTGCATTTTAAATCATAAGAAGAAATTCCCCTACTACTTATAAAAAATGTTTTTGCACGTGAGCCAACAGGTGTTTTAAGTAACACCTGCCACCGATGTCAAAGGAACATTCTGCAAAATACGACTTTTCATTGGTGACGTGAACAGCTTATTAGGGTTTCTGTCTTACGCAGCGGTAGCACCTGTCCGTAGAGACGTGGACACAGTCTTTACAATCTAAGAGCCTTTTTGGACTCGAAACAGCAGAAAAGGTCATTCTACAGCAGTAAAAATATGAAATCCCCTCTGTGTTTTACCTCTGCTGTTGCCTATTTATGACTTCTCCATTATTTCCATATCAATTATGCAACGTATGGTGCACTTAGGAAATTATACAACTAAAATAAATAAAACACATTCTCATTCATTATGTTAATGACGTGTAGACTCGCTTAGAAATGGACTAACTATAAAAAAAAATACATATTGAGTTCATTGAGTTTAGCAAAAGAAAAGACCCTAATGTAGTATATGATGCATATTTTGGTTAAAAAAAAAAAAAAAAGCTTTTATTCTGCATATAGGCTGCATAATTTTACAGATGGGCAATATAAGAATGGCTTCAGGCCTATAATAATGATAGCAAAATGTTCAAAATAAGGTTTTTTTTTCCGTTTCCATATGTTCTTTATGGTTTTCACTTCACAGACCAAAGAACCATCTGGATCAGGATCCGACGATTGCAAACCTCTGTGATGTTACAGGAAAAATTAATGTAAAACACTGTTATTTTCATTAATTTTTAAACCTTCTGTTGATTGAACCCATAAAGAACCAGTGCTACTTTTTGTGGCAGTTCCAAGCTAATTTTTTTTCTCTATATTTGACTTTTTTTTTTTTTTTTTTTTAAAGTGATTTATCACCATTTATTATAATATTATCATCTGTATTTTGTGTTTTTTCAGTGAAAATCATGTATTTTCTTATATTTAATTCAATCATCATGTAGACATAGAGTATATTCAAATAGTTATATCAAAAACCGGAAAAAAAATTATAGCAAAAGTGACTTATTCAACAAAATATATCACTAACTGAACATAAAACAAGTCTCCATTGTTGTTTTTAGTGACTGAAAGACTGCAGTCAGAGCTGTAAACATCACATATCTGTTTTAACCCTTACAAACCCACAAAATACAAATGGTTCCTTTTGTCTTTTATTGTAATATTATCCTTTCAGTGTAAATCATGTATTTTCCTAAATTTAACTCACTGATCATGTAGATGTCCATTAAAGCTCAGAGTAAATTCAATGGTTAATTATATAAAAACAGACAAAACTGAGGAAAAAGTGATTTTCAGTAAAACATATCAACTGAACATTAAAAAATAAGTTTCCACAACCTTTTTTTTGTTAATCTTTTATTCATTTTATTTGTTTTGTTAAATTTTGTTGCTTATTTTGTTCATTTTTCCAGATTTTGTTGCCTGTTTTATAATTTTTCCATCAATTTTGTTCTGTTTGTGGCTTATTGTGTTCATGATAATTATTTTGTTTTTGTTCAATAAAATGAATAAAATTGAACTTAGGTCATTTTGGTTTAGTTTAATCTTTTGCATATTTTTGTTGAGTATAAATATAAAAATGAGTGTCTCCATCTACTGTCTAAAACCCATGGAGTTGGATCAGTGAGAGTGGATTGAAGTACGTGTTTTTATATTCAGTTATTTATTTTGTTGAAAAATACACTTTTTCTTCAGTTTTCTGTCTTTAGATATAATATCCATGAATTTACTCTGAGCTCTAATGAACATCTACATGATCAGTGAATTAAATACAGGAAAACACAGGATTTTCACTGAACAATGCATGGGGGAAAATAATGAATAGTGATAAACCATTTAGGGAAAGTTAAATATACAGTACAATTGTCACAGGAAATAGTTGAAGGTCTTTAAGGGTTAAAGGTATTGATAGGATTTGTGGTATTAAACAGTTTAGATCAGTAGATGCTTTTGGTCGCCGGTGGATGTTTGGGTCTTTACGGGTTAATAAAGAAAACCAATTACTCTCACAAGAAAAAGTTTTTTATCAGGAAATGTAATTTATGCCATTTACTTGGGTAATCCTAGAGTGGATGCGCGCCGCTATAAGAACTCTTCTTTAATTGATGCCAAATCAAATCTCTCATCAACATGCGCCGGTCTTGGCAGCCTCTCTGGAACGCAAATGTTCGTAAAGTAAGAGCACACTCATTGGTATTGCATAAGAAACTCTTCACACTTTCCACATCTCGGGAAAAGGACACACTTGCCATATTAATGTCAGCGAATCTGCAGACGTGCACATGGTCACATTGTACAAAACGCTGCACTGGGGCTGATTATTTCTGGCAACCTTTGAATTTTCCCCTTCTAATTACGCTCCGGTGATGTCAGCATGCAGAGGTGCTGAAGACTTTCCTCTTCAGTCTTCATTCTGGTGCTGAAGCGGGAGAGTGCGCCGAAAAATGAAATTATACATAAATTAGAAATGTATGGGTTCACATGGGATAAGCATCACTAGTGGAACCGGCAATAACTGCAATTATAGGATCTACTTCTCTGGCCTCATCCCATCGAAATACTGCGAAAAAACCCTCAGATATGATCACATTAGTATGTGCGCGGCATTCCAGGAGAGGCTTTGATGTAATATTCTAATTTGTTTGCACTAACTAACTTCAGTGAACTTAGAGATTTGTACTGAAGTGGGTGATTTTCTGTGTTTTATTTCAAGAACTTTAAAAGTACTTCCTACGTTGACAGGTTGAACGTGGAAACACCGTCATCTTCTACAACATTAGTCGCTTTTCCATTGACCCTAAAAATTGCGTGAATATAAATTGCGCGTAATGGGAAAAAAACACGACAATTTTCGTCAACTCTCTCGTTTTTCCGTTAAAAGTTTTTGCACTGGCAAGAGGTGGCTTCTAGGGCGTAACGCAATTGGTATATTACACAAAACTGCAACGGGAAGACCTTTTTCTGTAACTAGAGTCACGTGAATAACAAAAAACAAAAAAAAAAGGATGTTGACGAACGTTACAACAAGCGAAGATGAAGAGTTTTAAAAGAAATATGGCGCGTTATATGTGGACACACCAGGCAACCGAAAAATGTTTTAATTTAGTACGGGATAGAGGGGTAATATTTAATAATAATGAATACATCTGTAAATCAACACGATATTTATGTTTGTCGCTATGTTTATGGAACGACTTCTCGTGTCATCTCACAATCATACATAAACAAATTATCGCATATATTTTTGTTTTTTTGCTTTTTTTTAATTAAACCATTTCAAAGATTACAGATAAAAACCAAACATGCAATTGACAAGGTCACAAGAACGAACAACTATTTTGGCATGTAAACAAAAAAACAAACAAACAAATACAAAGGGATTCTTAGACACTAGTTCTCTGTAAAAAGTTTTTCATGTAATTTGACTGTTTTGTCACATTTTGGGGGAAATCATGGCGTTTGTGATTTAATGGAAAAACCGACATTACGCGCTTCTGTTTTTTCGCCGTTTAGTAAATATCGGTAAAGTTCTGGACACGTGTTCACCGGAAAAGCGACTTCTGAGGCATTTTAAAAACAAAGATAACAATTTAAATCAAACTAACAGATGCAATGTAATGATATTTATCCCAATATAAAACTATATTATAATATTTGTCATTATTGAAAAAAGAAATGCCTGAATTCAACACGTCCACATACTTTTTTCCATATAGTATATATTGAAACAATGTCTGTTTTGCAAACCAAGGATGTAAAACAGCCCCCCCCAATAGGTTCACTCATAGTTTTCTGTCTTCCTGGAGTCAATACAAGGCTGTTTTTTCTAATTAAAAACTATTTTACAGGTTTATTTGCCCAAAAAATGCTGGATGGTTGTTGTTCAGTGGGAAGTGAAGTGGGTATAGGCCTGGTTTCTGCTTATACAGACCCCATCAGAAAAAGAAAACTCCGAAATATAAACATTTCTTTACAGTTCTTCTGCCGATGCCGTAAGTGAATACAAATCACAGCGGTCCCATGTTGTCCACAGCAGCAGACTGTCAATAGAAGCTGGTGTAAACTGTGGAAAAGTTTACCGAACGCTGGAAAAATGTCAGAATGCACTGTGTTAACCCAAGCAGAATACTAACGCAGAGGCTGAAATCCACAAGCATCATAATGAGTGGATCTATGGGGGGATGGGAGAGGGGTTTTACATCCTTGGTTTGCAAAATCATTAAGTAACATGAACAAAGTAAGCCATGAACTGAAAAATATTAAAGACAAAATAATAAAACAGGCAACACAATCTAGAAAAATCAACAAAATTGAACAAAACAAATAACATGAATTTAAAAAATTACAAAAAAGGTTGTAGACACTTGTTTTTTATGTTCAGTTAATGATATATTTTACTGAAAAAGTCACTTTTTCTTCAGTTTTCTCTGTTTTGATATGATTAACCATTGAATTTACTCTGAGCTTTAATGAACATCTACATCGGGGGTGTCAAACTCATTTTAGTTCAAGGCCACATTCAGCCCAATATGACCTAAAGTGGGCCAGACCAGTCGATTAATAGCAAGGAAAGAAGTTAACTTACATGCTAATTATGTGTACGTCTACAAAGTTTCATTAAAAATGTGAATAATGTGAATAACATTAAATATCTGAGGAAAAATAAATGCAATTTTAACAACGTTGTGCCCCTGTTTATCATTTACACATGTAAATTACAACTTCACAGTGGATTTACAAATACACGAAACATTTAGTAACAGGCAAAATATTGGTAAAATTGCACTTAATTCTCTTAGGACATTTCATGTTGTTCATATATTGTTCAAATTATTCACATTTTTTGTGAAAGGATAGTTTCTAAATGGAAACATTTTCATGTAATTTTACTTTTTTATACTAAAACAGACAAATTTGGAATTGTCCTTATTTGTAGGTTATTATGACAGCATTTTACTGGTCTGATCCAATTTAGATTAAATTGGTTTGTATATGGAACCTGAACTAAAATGATTTTCACATCCTTGATTTTTAATAACTTCAGTGTAATTTTTGTATTTCACAAATTCGTCCCACGGGCCGATTTGGATCCTTTGGCGGGCCGGTTTTGACCCGCGGGCCGTATGTTTGACACCTGTGAGCTACATGAGTGAATTAAATATATGAAAATACACGATTTACACTGAAAGGATAATATTACAATGAAAGACAAAAGGAACCGTTTGTGTGTTGCGGGTCTGTAAGGGTTAAAACTAGGATACGTGACGATTACAGCTCAGACAGCAGAATTTCAATCAGTAAAAACAGCAACGGGCGCTTAGTTTTAAGGAAAGTATTGATCTAGTTCATAACATAGTTCTCAGAACCTGTAGAAGCAAATATGATACAAATGGTGTTACTTAACCCTTAAAGACCTAAACATCCACGACGACCAAAACCATCTACTGATCTAAACTGTTTAATACCTGATGATCCACTAATCTTATCAATACATGTAAATAACTGGTGTAAATACAGTTCGTCATCTTTTCATGGTCATCAGATGTGACCCATTTGGACGTTCAGAGGCTCCGTAGTTACCGTGGAAACACCGTCATCTTCTACAACATTGATTCACCAGTAAAACCCATGGAGTTTGACAAATGACAGTGGATGGAGATACTTGTTTTTATGTTCAATTATTGATATCTTCGCTGAAAAAGTCACCCTTTCTTCAGTTTTCTTTGTTTTGTTTTTTTTATATAACATTATTCAACGTTAATCTGAGATTTTATGAACGTCTCCGTGATTGGTGAATTAAATACAGGGAAATACACAATTTCCACCGAAAAACCACAAAACATAGAGGACAATATTACAAAAAATGGTGCTAAATCGCTTACGAAAGGTCACATGGAGAGAAAAAAAGCATTTTGGAACTGCCACAAAAGTAACACGGGGTCTTTAAGGGTTAAATAGTAAAGTTCTCTCAAACTCATCTCATCCCAGATCTGCATGTCTTTTTAAAGCTACTTAATACGTTTTATTACATTTTATCCTCAGTAGTAAGAAATTAACTGCCACAGCCCATAATTATCTGTGTGGTTGATTGAGTACAGTATAAATTCACTGAGACGACAGCGGTCTTGTACTCCTCTCCAGTCCAGCCTTTCAGATCCAGTGATATGTATCTGTTACTTAAACTGCATGGGCTGTAATTATAGTAATCGTAAGAGGAAAAGAGGGAGAGGGTTGGAACTGTGCCCCTGGAAGTTTCAACATCATGTCTCAACTCCTGTAATTATACTTAGACTGTTATTAACGAAGCTGCATACGATAGAGCTGCAAAAGAGCTCAAAACAAGAACAAACTTTAGAAACTCACGATAATTACATATATTTATATATATGTATACGTCGAAGTCATTGTAGTTCAGGGGCCACATTCAGCCCAATTTAATCCCATACAGGCCAGACGAGTAAAATAATAACATAAAACCCTTTAAATAATGACAACATGAAAGTTTTCTGTTTGTTTTAAGTGCAAAAAAAAAATACAATTAAAGTATGAAATGTATGGTACAGATTGTGTCCCTTTGTATGACTGTCTGTCGGTTTGCTTTAAATAGAATGTGATATCACTTGTTTTATTTCAGCGTTTATTTCAGTTTTAACCCATAAAGACCCAAACAGCCACAGGTGACCCCAAGTATCTACGGATTTGTAAAACGCTGAATAACTTCCGAACCCCTAAACCTTTCCATCCATGTTAGTAATTGGTGTAAAATGCGGTTCTTCATCTTTTCGCGGTCATCAGATATGACCCATTTGGACGTTGAGAGGCTCCGTAGTTACCGTGGAAACACCGTCGTCTTCTAAAACATTGGCTCACCAGTAAAACCCGTGGAGTTTGACAAACGACACTGGCTGTAGAAACACTTATTTAACATTTAGTCATCGATATATTTGCCGAAAAAGTCACTATTTCTTCAGTTTCTTCACTTTTGATCTGAAGTTTTACGACCATCTGCGTGATCAGTGAATTGAATACAGGAAAATGCACAATTTTGACTGTAAACAAGGCAAAATACAGACAATAATACTATGGTAAATGGTGATAAATCACTTAGGAAAAGTTAAATCTACTGAAAAATTAATTTGGAAACTGACACCAAAGTAGCACTGGGTGATTATGGGTTGAACAAGCGATACTTTCGTGAATTAAGGCAGTGTGTGTGATACTTTAGCACGGGGGGGGTAAACATAGGGCCCGTGGGCCAAAACCGGCACGCCAAAGGGTTCAATCCGGCCCTTGGAAGGAATTTGCGAAACGCATAATTAATAATGAAGATATTTTACAATCAGTCAAATGCATTTTTAATGCAATTTAACTCCATCTCTAGAGGGTCGGACCAGTAAAATACAATCATAATAACCTATAAATAATTTCAACTCCAAATTTTTCTCTTTATTTTAGTGAAAAAAAAAGAAAATGCTTACATTTACAAACTCTCCTTTCACCCGAAACGTGAATAACCTAAACGAATGTGAGCGACCTGAAATTTCTTGAGAAAACTAAGTCAGTGTTAACAATATTCTGCCTCAGCTCGTCGTTTACACATGTAAATTGCAACCTACAGATCACAGTGGATCTACAAATGCACAAAATATTTAGAAACGGGCAGAGTGTTGTGCAGTTTGATAAATAACAGTGGATGGACACGCTTGTTTTTACATTCAGCTGTTGATATCTTTGCTGAAAAAGACACTTTCTCTTCACTTTTCTTTGTTCGTGCTCACCTCAGGTTAGATCCGCACAATATATCGTTTGAGCATCGTCATCGGGATGTACGTGTGCGCAGTAGTCACGCGGCAGATCCTGCAATGTAGGAGGCAAATGAACTCGACGTGTTCTCATCTAATTTCAACCTGGGTACCCGACACACACTGCGCACAGCGATCCACCAATCACAGTCGTTCTTAATCAGTTTGGAGCGAGCCGCTGGTAACAACTTTAAAAACTGAGCAACAAACAAGAGAAAATCACCGTAAATGAAGACATGGCGCATAAAAGAAAAGCAATGTCGGTTATCGGGAATTATTTCGGCTACAAGAAGGATGAAACTGAAACACGTGTTTGTTTGACCATGTGTCCTCCGGAGTAGTTTTTCATATCGCAGGGTTAAAAAAAAACAATTGCAGTGTCAGTTTTTTTTTTTTTCCCAATATCGTGCAGGTCTACCTCAGGTTATCGTTTCCAACTTGAATTACAGTGGATCTATGACGGCACAAAACATTTGGTAACAGGCATCGAAAACTAAAAAATACAGGATTTTTTACATATGTTCTTCTGTGCTTTGTAAATTCATCCCATGGGACGGATCGGACCCTTTGGAGGGCCGTTTTTGGCCCGTGAGCCCCTTGTTTGCCACCCCTGATGTGTCTAAAATAACAGTTTATGGTCGTTTATTAACAGTACTGAACACTGCTTCTGGAAATGGAACAAAGAGGTAAAACAACAAAACGCCAGAGCGGTTTCTCTGCCGACCTGTCGCCGCTTAGACGACTTATTTCTAATCACCTAGATGAATTCACTGGGCTGATAAATATAAAGTCAATTGGATTATTTCACGAAATGCGCCTGAATGCAGCAGACGCATTTGGAGCCCCCTGTTCAAAGACAGTGACAGAACGCTCGCTACTTCCTCGCACGCAGGTCCTGAAAGCTTCTTTTTTTCTGAAGTCCGAGCAGAAAAGTGTCGTATATTTTACCTGCTGCTGCTGTAAACGACCCCCATCCATCATCAGCAGGCTTTCTTTATTTCCACTCCATCAGCTCAACAACCTCCTCCCTACTTCAGACATGAAACATGCCGTGCCACGGCTAATGACTTTGCCGGCAATCCTGTGGTTAGCTGTTGGCGTTGTTTGTGTTGACATATAGTCTGGGGCCGCTGTCTTTAATTTCCCCCTCCCCCCCGGCAGAAATAATGATGTGAAATATAAATCCTGCAGTATTTCTTTGTTTTGTTTGTTCTTTTTGCTAAAAGGTTGTGTTGTGTAGGTGTGCGCCCACAGCCTCTCCATCTTTTAATGTGTCTTTTTAGTTCAGTTCCACGTTCAGCCCAATATGATCTCAAGTAAAATAATAACCCTAATATCCTACGAATAATGACAACTCCAAGTTTTTCTTTTTGTTTTTCGTGTTAAAAAGGAAAATGACATGATCAAAGTGTTTACATTCGCAAACTGTCATTTAAAAACTGTGAATAACCTGAACAAATGACGAACAACTTGAGATTTCTTAAGAAAATTAAGTGCGATTTTAACAATATTATGCCTGGGTTTATCATTCACAGCAGTTAATTGTAACTTACAGATCACAGTGAATCTACAAATACACAAAACATTTAGTAACAGGACGAATATTGTTAAAATTGCATTCGCTACTCTTAAGAAATGTCAGGTTTGTCATATTTGTTCAGGTTATTCATATTTTATTGTGACAGAGTAGTTTGTAAATGTAAATACTTTCATAATGTAATTTTACTTTTTCATATTAAATCAAGAACAAAATTTGAATTTATCATTATTTACGCAATGTGTAGAACAGGCATTATATTGTTAAAATTGCACTTATTTTCACAAAATCGCACTTGACTATTAATATTTTCAGTGTAATTTTTACAGTTCTGAAATTCATCCCGTGGGCTGGTTTTAGCCCGCAGGCCTTATGTTTGACACCCCTACTCCAAAATTTTAAAAAAGTGCAATTCCAACAATATAATGTTGCAGCTTTTTATTAACACAATGTACAGAACAGGCATTATATTATTAAAACTGCACTTATTTGAGCAAAATTGTACTTAATTTTTCTTGAGAAATTTCAGGTTTCTCATATTTGTTTAGGTTATTCATATTTTATTGTGAAAGGGTAGTTTGTAAATGTAAATAATTTCATAATGTAATTTTACTTTTTCATATTAAATCAAGAACAAAATTTGAAGTTGTCATTATTTATGGGTTATTATATTATTATTTTACTTGGCCCCTGAACACCCTTGACTATAAATATTTTCAGTGTAATTTTTACACTTCTGACATTTATCCCGTGGGCTGGATTGGACCATTTTGGGGGGCTGGTTTTGGCCTGCAGGCCTTATGTTGGACACCCCTGTTTTAAAATAAAAAATAAGTGCAATTTCATCAGCATAATGTTGCAGCTTTTTATTAACACAGTTTATACAGAACAGGCAGTATATTGTTAAAATTGCACTTATTTTTCTTGAGAAATGTCAGGTTTCTCATATTTGTTCAGGTTATTCATATTTTATTGTGAAAGGGTAGTGTGTAAATTTAAATATTTTCATAATGTAATTTTACTTTTTCATATGAAACCAAGAACAAAATTCAAAGTCATTATTTTTCAGGCTATTGTGTTATTTTATTGAGTTGTATGTGGCCCCTGAACACCCTCGACTATTTATATTTTCAGTGTGATTTTAACACTTTGGAAATTTATCCCGTGGGCCGGATTGGACCATTTGGCGGGCCGGTTTTGGCCCATGGGCCTACTGTTTGACACCCTTTCTCTTAAAGACCTGATTGTTTCATCCACATAGATGCTAATGGACGCCGGTAAAAAAAGACTTCAAACAAGCGAGAAAAACCAACCTCTTTGGTTCGACACCACAAACTAACTCTAAAGAAAACCTCCCGGTGTTTCTCGTATTGATCAACAGGGTTTGTGTCGGTGAAAGGATGTTAGATTTTCCCTGCTGGATTTCTTCAACCTTTGCAAATGTAATCACATTTCAGCTCATTTTAAAATGATCAAAGTCTGATTATTTGACCCGAATCCCTTCGTCGGACTCTGAGGTTCACGCTTTAGTAGTGTGTTGAAGTGTGAGTGTGTTGGAGTGTGAGTGTGTGTGTGTGTTCACCCCCGCCTCCTACAAATGTAGCTCCTACTCAGAAAAGCCAACAACAGAAGAGCCTACACAAATGTTTTATTCCACTGATGCTGTAACTAAATCCCCAGGAGAATCAGCCATGCACATTATTTGATGTTTATCCGCCGGGGTGCAGACGTATGAAGTCAAGTCGACTCTAAGCAAAAGCACAAGAGTTTGTACCTGCTTGATGTCGCCGGTCAGATTCATAGATATGAAAACATGCAAAGGTTACGTATTCCATTTAATGTAAAAGACATGAGATGCAGATGTGCCGTTGCATGTACACAGAAAGAAAAGAAAAGCATCTGAAACCAGGCTCGGCCCCATTTCACCTCCAACAAAATAACACCCATCCACATTTTTTGCTAAATAAAGGAGCGTTGCTTCATGCCCATCCACAATTACACTGGTATTTTACAAAACAGACATTTTTCCATACGTTTCGGACTCTCGTCTATATATAAACAGCAATTTAGTTCATGAAAAAAACATGTAAAACGTATCAAAACACAGACTGCAGATAGAGACGCACAAAAAATATTAGAAACCAAGCTCAACCCCATTTCACTTCCAACTGAGCAACAATCATCAAGTATTTTTGTCAAAGAAAGCTGTAAAATAACTTGTAGTTAGAGGAAAAAAGCCTTGTTTTGACTCCAAATGGGTGTTAATATGAGTGTGTGGTGTGAATTTAAAACTATGATTCGATCTATGGGCAGATAGGAGCGTTAGTTTATTTCCCATCCATGATAAATGATGCAAAACACATTTTTCCATATGTTTCAGACTCTCGTCTAGCAATTTAGTTCAGGAAAAAACATATAAAATGTCCCAAAACATAGACTGTAGATAATGAGATACACAAAAACTATTAGAAACCAAGCTCATCCTCATTTCACTTCCAACTGAGCAACAATCATCAAGTATTTTTGTTAAACAAACTTGTAAAATAACTCGTAGTTAGAGGGAAAAAAGCCTTGTTTTGAATCCAAATGGGTGTTAATCTGAGTGTGTGACAATGGAAAACTGAGTCAATATGAGTAAATAGAGTTAATGTCCCATTCATAGTAACACTAGTATTTTGCAAAACGTACATTTTTCTATGTGTTTTGGCCTCTCGTTCACATGTAAACAGCTTTTTGGTTCATGGAAAAACATGTAAGATGTTCCAAAACATAGATTGTAGAAAAAAAAAAAAAAAAAAAACCAAACCCAAGCTCACCCGTTCTGAGTAGATCTATGGGTAGATAGGAGAGTTAGGGCCTGTCCCAAAGTCCCCTCCAGCACTCGTTTTTGGAGTCCACTTCGGAACGGAGTCGCAAATGATAGGGATTCAAAAATTCTAACCAACACAATGGGACACCGACGTCATCGCGTATACGACGAGGCGGAAGTTTTGGTTCTAACTCAACGTATGTTTTCGTTTTGCAATAAACTAAGATGTGCCACCAGATTTCCAAAGAAGACCGCAGCTCTTTGAAAGGAAAACTTACATTTGCGATTGATTCCTTTCCAGCTCCGGTTGCCATTTTTAAAATGGGGATGCGGGAAAAAAAACGGAAGTGTTCCCAAAGCATTATGGGCGGCAAATTCTTCCCCTCCGTCTCGAGCAACCGTCGCAATATCCACACCCTACCCGCCGAAACATGACTCCAAATGTAGGGATAGGGACGAATTGTAGGGCCAAGGGGGGACTTTGGGACCGGCTCTTAGTTTATGTCCCATCCACCATAACACTAGTATGTTGCAATGCTAACATTTTCCTTTGTTTTGGCCTCTTGTCCACATGTAAACAACATATGCATATGCATTCACTGCGCCTGGTCATAGGTCATGACTGATGTGTACGCGTCACCTTTTCATGGTCATCGTCATGGGAAACAGTGTAGATCAACTGTAGATGGTAAGACGCAGAAAAACAAAACTACCGCCGCCTTTTTATACCAATTCCCGCCGTTACTCGGACAACTCCACGACCAAATCTCTGCTGAATCCCAAATGTGCAGATGAATTCTGTTCCAGGTCTGGCGTCACATCGCTGGAGTCCATTAGGCATCACTTTCTCCTCCGATCGATCAGTTCTTCAGGTGCAGAGGATAATGTGTAATCATAAAACACGAGTTCCAGTCATCATTTTGATCATGATGATGTGCCTTTATCAGCTGCTGTGTAATTACCCGGCTGGTGCCGACCATAAGGGAAAACTAGACTATGCAAATATTTAATATTCTCACAAAGGCTCCTCAGGGATTGGTTGTGTACACTGCCGAGGTAATATCTGCCAAACTGGATCATACCTCACCACGGCGGAGGAAACTCCATATAATTAGCCTGAGCTTTATCCTGTCTATTCAGAAAAGATCTAGGACTGAAAATATTATTTTAACCCATAAAGACGCAGTGGTACTTTTGTGGCAGCTCCCAAGTGGATTTTTCTCTCTATTTAACCTTTCTTAAGTGATTTATCACCATTTATTGTAGTATTATCCTCTTTATTTTAACCCTCATATTATACTTGGGGTCAATTTGAGCCCATTCAATGTTTATCATCCAAAAAATAATCGCTGACTTTATTTATTTATTTATTTTTGCTTCTTATTTTATGACTTTTCCTACTTTGATAGGGACAACTGATTAACTCTTTAAAACCTGATGTGTCATCGCTGACACACTCTGCGCATATGCAGTTTGGATGGCTGTAACGCTTTCACTGTTCCTGCAGTTGGAAAAATTCCAACAGTTTCTGAAACCTGAGATGTTGCGGTTTATATGTTTTATTGGGTCTTTACGGTAATTTCACTCACGCCCGTACTAGAAGCTGAAGAAGAAGCCATTTTAGCAGAATTACAACATGCAGTAAATTGTAAATGACTGTTGGAATTTGAATGATCTTGGGGGAAAAAAAAAAAAGTGCTTTGGAAAAACAGGTAAATGGACTTGCATATTTTCTAACCTTTTTACAGTCAAAATCAAAAAAAAAAAAAGTCAAGGTGGACCATTTTAGGCTCAGGGTTTAAAGGGTTAAAGCAGTGTTTTTCAACCATGGGGTCTCCTGAAACTTCTAGTAATTAATATAAAAAAACTTACTAATAAACAATATGTGATGAGTTGATAGACAATCACAATCCATAAAAGACATGACAAACTGTGAGTCTGAAACTGAAGCGCTGTGGTACTGTTTATCTGTCAAATGTTCAAACTGAAGCGCTGTGGTACTGTTTATCTGTCAAATG
>JAPQRP010000015.1:500044-510062 GCA_037367295.1 Apogon hyalosoma
CCTGATGTATACAATTAGATACATGCAATACACAGATAATCCACCAGGGGGAGGAATTCATTCACCAGAGGCCTTTACAGTGACACTACAAGACTGACATTAATGAGGAAGGAGGGAGAACTTTGACAATTTAGAAAAGAAAATAGCAATTCGTTAGACATGTTTGTGTTATATTTTGTTTTTTTGTTCAAAAATAATATTTGAGCACTGAGACCTGATGTATCAAATATGATACAAAATTGAAACTCACACATGGAAATTGATATTTGGGGGAAAAAAAAAAAAAAAAGCATATTTGGGCCGTTTAGAAAGACCAGTAAAGGCTCTAGTTTCAAAGAACTGGAATTTTCTGTCAATGATTTAATGGTCCAGACTTTAAAGGGTTAGTAAGAGGCGAAATATTGTTAAATTTGCACTTAACCTGACATATCTTAAAGGAATTAATTATATTTGTTGACTGGAACAGGAACGAGTCATTTACTAGGTTCAGTCCCCAGATATCGGTATTAATATGACCCGTGGTCCGCGTGCTTGTATTAACATAATAACCTATAAATAATATGAAATCCAAACTTTTCTGTATGTTTTACAGTTTAAAAACTAAAACTACATTCTGAAAATGTCTACAAACTATCAAAAAAACCCCAAAAAAAACATGAACAACCTGAAATTTAAGAAAAATAAGCGCAACTTTAACAATATTATACCTCAGTTTATCATTTTCACATGTACTTTACAACTTCCAGATCACAGTGGATCTAAAAATGCACAAAACACTTAATAACAGGAAGAATATTGATAAAATGACACTGACTTCTCTTAAGACATTTCAGGTTGTTCAGGTTATTCACATTTTTTGTGAAAGGATAGTTTCTAAATGTAAATATTTTCCTTTTTTACACTAAAACGAGAAAAATTTAGAGTTCTTATTATTTTTTGGTTATTGTAATATTATTATTTGAGGTTATTATTTGATTATTAGATTGAATGGGGTTATTTGTGGCCCCTGAACTAAAATGAATCTGTGTTTTACTGAATTTTTAGTGACAGACATACATATTGTTTTTCAGATATCTCAGGTTGTTCGTATTTGTTCAGGTTATTCGCATTTTCTGTGAAAGGATAGTTTGTCAATTTTAAATTTTCAATTCATTTTAATGTTTTTACACCAAAAGAAGAAGAAAAATCGGAGTTTTCATTATTTAGAGGCTGTTATGTTATTATTTTACTCTTTTTGACATCCTTGGCTGTTAATATCTGTAATTTTTATGACATTTTTTCAATTCATAAATTCTGCTGCTTTTCTTTTTTCCAAATCCTTTCCCCACTAACAGGTCAAGGTAGAGTTCCAAGTTTTTTCTTCTGTTAACAGGATTTTTAGACGTTGCTTTCAATGGATTTTCTGAGTCTGGGGTGTAAATTCAGGGGGGGTTAATGCCTTGCTCAAGGGCGTATCAGCCAGTTATTGCCCTTCAAGAAGAATTCTTTAAGCAGAATTGCTCCAGAGGTGGAGAACAATGTACATCCACCTCTTTTTTGTGCATTTTTCTTTTTTCCTTACTTGTATTTGCTTTGCTGTCCTCTTCAGCTCATTTCTATCGGCATGTTTTCGTCCACCTCAGTTTATTATTTTCACATGCACATTAGAACTCTGGAAATGCACAAAACATTTAGTAACAGGCAAAATATTGTTAAATTAGCATTTAATTCTCTAAAGGTATTTCAGGTTGTTCAGGTTGTCCACATTTTTTGTGAAAGGATAGTTTGTTAATGTAAATATTTTCATCTTTTCTCACTAAAACAAGAAGAAAAAAAATCAGTTTTCATTATTTATAGGCTGTTATGCTATTATTTTACTCTTAGTGACATTCTTGACTATTAATATTTGTAATTTCTGTGTAATTTTTACCTTTAGCAAATTCTACTGCTTTTCTTTTTTTTTCTAAATAATTTCCTCTCACCCCACTGATGAGGAAGACAAAGATGAAGAAGATGAAGAGGGGAAAATAAAAGAAGATAAAGACGAAAAAGATGATGAAGACCGAATGGAAAACAAAGAAAATGAAGATGATGAAGACAAAGAACGCAAAGTAGATGATGATGAAGAAAATGAAGAAGAAAAAGCAGAAGATGGAGATAAAGGGAACAAAGATAAAGACAAAAAAGAAGATAAAAAATAAGACAAAGATTAATTTAGATCATTTATCAAGGTAGAGCGCCAAGTTTTTTTCTTCCATTTTCTGAGTCTGGGGGGTAAATTCAGGGGGGTTTAGTGCCTTGCTCAAGGGCGTATCAGCCGGTAATTGCCCTTCAAGAAGAATTCCTCAAGAAGAGTTGCTCCAGAGGTGGAGAACATTGCACATCCACCCCTTTTATGTACATTTTTTCTCTTTTTTCCTTGCTTGTATTTGCTTTGCTGTCCTCTTGCTCCCTCGTGGTCTTCGGCTCACTTCTATCTGCATGTTTTCGTCCGCTTCCTCGGTAAAATAAACAGAAGGTTGCGCTTGGAAAACACAACATTCATTGTTGAATCTGTCTGTGTTTTCATTACAGCATCTATGCATATTTCAGCCGCAGAGTCTTTTAGCTTCCGCTGGTCAGACAACCTAAAAAAAAAAAAAAAAACGGAAATAAAAGTAAAAAAAAGGCATCTCAGGGGAAGGTCATTGGAAGGTTTTTGTTTGCTTATCTGTCATACCAGCGCTTAACTTGTTTTTCTCAGTTGCTGTGTTCCAAAATCACCCCCAATACTAAGTCTATTTCTGCACCGCACAATGGATTTCCTGCAAAAGCTGGAAGTTTCCTCTCAATCCTTTACTCATCTCTCAAAATATATGTGAATATTTATGTCGGTGATTAAAAATGACAAACCCTCGTGTCATTGTTTACCAAGACAACGATAAAAATGCATCGGAAAAGGTTGAAGATTGCCCATAACTGAAGTGGAAGGTGGACTATAAAACTCTGAACACGATTCACACGTTGTTGATAAAACATGTCATTTCAGTACAAAAGGAGATGAAGATGAGATGGTTTAACAACAGGGAGAAAAATAAGATTAAAGAAGTAAATGGAGGAGAAACGCCTTAGACAGAGGTGAAGAGGATTAGAGTGATCAACCTACACCTGCAGGAGCTATGGGACCATAGGGTCACATGGACATCACAACTGAGGAGGAGGAGGAAGAAGATGAAGATGACGAAGAAAAGAAGAGGAAGACGAAGGAGATGATGAAGCTGAAGATAAAGATGAAGATGATGAAGATAAAGATGAAGAAAAGAAGAGGAAGACGAAGGAGATGATGAAGCTGAAGAAGATGAAGATGATGAAGATAAAGATGAAGAAAAGAAGAGGAAGACGAAGGAGATGATGAAGCTGAAGAAGATAAAGATGAAGATGAAGATAAAGATGAAGAAAAGAAGAGGAAGACAAAGATGAAGCCGAAGAAGATAAAGATGAAGATAAAGATGATGATGAAGATAAAGATGAAGAAAAGAGGAAGACGAAGATGAAGATGAAGCCGAAGAAGATAAAGATGAAGATAAAGATGATGATGAAGATAAAGATGAAGAAAAGAGGAAGACGAAGATGAAGATGAAGCCGAAGAAGATAAAGATAAAGATGACGATGATAAAGATAAAGATGATGAAGAGGAAGACAAAGATGAAGATGATGATCGCAAATGAAAATGATGATGAAGAGGAAGATGAAGAAGAAAAGAAGAGGAAGACAAAGATTAAGAGGATGATGAAGCTGAAGAAGATAAAGATGAAGATGATGAAGATAAAGATGATGAAGATGAAGATATGGATGATAAAGAAAAGAAAGATGAAAAGAAGAGGAAGACAAGGATGAAGAAGATAAAGATGAAGCTGAAGAAAAGGAAGAAAGAGGAGGAAGATGAAGACAAAAATGAAAACAAAGATGATGAAAAAGACAGAGGAAGACAAATATGAAGAAGACAAACAAGGTGAAGTAGATGATGAAGATGAAGAACAGGAAGAAGGCAAGTTTGAAGAAAATGAAAATGAAAGAGCGGAGGATGAAGATAAAGGGAACAAAAAAGAAGATGAAGACAAAATGAAGATGATGAAGAGGACAAAACAGAAGATAAAATGAAGATGAAGAGGACGATGAAGGCAAAGAAGAGGAAGATGGAGATAAAAAGACGACAAAATAGAAGATGAGGATGAAGAAGACAAAGAAGAGGAGGAGGAGGAGGAGGAGGAGGAGGAGGAGGAGTGAGGATAAGGCGGTAGAACAGCTCGAGGTGGAGAACATGTACGTTCCACTGTGACGGACCATTTTCAGTAACTGGTTGATCTCATGCTCGTCACGTTTTCCTTCATTAGTGAAAGTGAAGATTCACCTGAGTGACTCATCTATTCAGCCCACGTCCACAGAAGCAGGCGCACAAACACGACCACGTGGAAGACCGCGGACCTTCTACCACTGTGGACGGAGCGACTTCAACAGACGAGCCTTCACCTGTTGGAGGTGTCAGGACCAGAGGCAGAACTGGAACGGAACCCAGAACTGGTTCCAGGACGTGATCGGGAGACGAGGATGGGACGGTGGAAGTTCAGGGTTCATTCAGCGTTTGTGCTGCTACTGGAACCTCAACGTCCTGAAGGTTCTGCCCAAAGGATCAACAAAGTTCTAATGTCATGTAATCTAATGCAATGTAATGTAATCTAAAGAAATCTAATCTACTGTAATCTAATCTAACATAATCTAATTTAATGTAATCTAACCTAACCTGACCTAACCTAATGTAATCTAATCTAATCTAATGAAATCTAATCTACTGTAATCTAATCTAATGTAATATACTGTAATCTAATCTAATGTAATCTAATGTAACCTAACCTGACCTAACCTAATCAAACAATGTAATCTAATGTAATTTAATATGACCTAATGTAATTTATTGTAATCTAATGTAAAGTAATCTAATCTACTGTAATATAATCTGTTTTGTAATCTAATGTAATCCAATGTAATGTAATCTTATCTAATCTATTTTAACCTAATGTAATTTAATCTAATGAAATCTAATCAAATTTACTGTAATCTAACCTAATCTAATGTAATGTAATCTAACCTAACCTGACCTAATCTAATCTAATGAAATCAAATCTAATGTAATCTATTGTAATCTAATATAATGTAGTCTAATCAACTCTACTGTAATCTAATCTAACCTAATGTAATGTAATCTGACCAAACCTGACCTAACCTAATGTAATCTAATCTAATCTAATGAAATAAAATCTAATGTAATCTATTGTAATCTAATATAATGTAGTCTAATCAAATCTACTGTAATCTAATCTAACCTAATGTAATGTAATCTGACCAAACCTGACCTAACCTAATGTAATCTAATCTAATGAAATCTAATCTAATCTAATGTAACCTGACCTAACCTAATCAAACACAATGTAATCTAATGTAATTTAATCTGACCTAACCTAATCTAGTGTAATTTATTGTAATCTAATGTAAAGTAATCTAATCTACTGTAATCTAATCTAATGTAAACTAATTTAATGTAATGTTTTATAATCTAATGTAATCCAATGTAATGTAATCTAATGTAATCCAATGTAATTTTATCTAATCTAGCCTAACCTAACGTAATCTAATGTAATCTAATCTAATCTGATGGTACAGAAAACCAGGACAGTAAATTGGACACTTATCAGAACAGAGTAACTGGTCACTCGTGGAACCGTTCCTCGCCCCTTCGCGCTGTGACTCTAAATAACGAGCAGAACCTGGAGATGACGGCCACACGTCGGGGGCCATCTTGTTAAAGCGGTGAGCGGCTTGGTAGCAGGATGTGAAAGCTGGCACCTTCACAGCCGACAAGGTGAAATCCAGGTGTTGGAGGCATTTGAGCGAAAACGATGCAGGGCACAAACAGATCCAGCCTTTTACTGCCCGTGCGAGTGGAAAGAATTCAACAGCCGCAGAGGAACGGGCTCCGGAGTCAGGAAATCCAATCAAACGGCTAGTTTCTCCGAAAATCCACCATCGGTTCCATTTTACGGCTCTGCTTGGCCCGTGGCCCGCACGTATTTTTACATAAAACAAATACAGGTGGAAGCATAGACTTTTGATGTCATCAGACCATTGAACAGGTCTTAATAAGTGCGATCATCTACTGATCTAAAGTGTTTAATAACTTCTGACAAACTAGTCCTATCTTTGCATATTTCGTCCGTGGAGTCTTTTAGCTTCCGCTGGCCAGACACAACCTAAAAAAAAAAATAAAAAAAAAAAAGTCCTCTCATGTGAAGGTCATTGGACTTTTTTTTATTTTTTTCTCTACATTTAAACTTTCTGAATTGATTTACCACCTTTTTTTGTACCATTATTCTCTGTATTTCGCATTATTCGGTGTAAATCATATATTTTCCCCCCATATTTAAGTAGCCGATCACGTAAATGTTCACGAAAAGTCAAAGTTCTCTCTTCAAAGACTCGTTTTTTCTGTGTTTTACCACCGCATTTTCACTTTTTCACCATATACTGTGTAAACGTAAAGCATTATTCCTCATCTCGAAGACCTCTCTGTGGACATATTGCTTTGTTTACGCCCAAGTGCTGGAAATTACTTCTGAAATGTGCAATTTACATCTTAATAATGCAACTTTAACCCATAAAAACCCAGTGCTACTTTAGTGGCAGGTCCAAAACAGTTTTTTCTGTATATTTAACTTTTCTTAATAGATAGATCACCCTTTACTCTATATTATTCTCTGCATTTTGTGGTTTTTCAGTCAAAATCCTGTATTTTTCTATATTTAATTTACCGATCATGTAGATGTCCATGAAAAGTCAGAGTAAAGTCGACAAATATTTTATCAAAACGGAGAAAACTGAAGAGGAAGTGACTTTTTCAGCCAAATCTATCAATAATTAAACATAAACCAAGTGTCTCCATCCACTGTTGTTGATCCAACTCGATGTTGTGGAACGTGACGGCGTTTCCACGGTAACGGCAAACCGCATTTTACACCGGTTATTTACACGCGTTGGTAGAAATAACGGATCAGCAGGTATTAAACATTAGAGATGAGTAGATGCTTTTGGTCACTTTGTGAGTCTTTAAGGGTTAAACAGGAATATTTGACACTGAAAATGAAATCGGTGTTTGCGTAATAACACGGAGTGCAAGCCTGACCTCCATTCTTTTTTTTTTTTTTTTTTTTGTGAAATGATAAAAAAAAGGATTCAATCCCATCCAGGAAGAAGGAATAAAAGCAGATTTGACAAAGGAGTGAGCGGCCCACGGCAGTGATGTCTCCTCACATAATCAGGTCTTAATGGAGCAGGTTTTATTCCAGTTAGTTCAGATGGTTAATTTAGAGTAATTCAAATTAAACAGACCTCCGATTACAGCCCGTGACGGGGCTTATTTCTATATTATTTCGGGAGATTGTGTTTGTGAAGTGCGGGCCGTGGTGTTTGTCGTGTACGGTGCTGTCATGTATATATACGTGGCTCCTGCATTATTCACCGCTCCAGTTAATGGACGGCACTATTTGTTTTGCTAATTAAAAGCATCAATCTCATCTCTGCCCTTTTACACACTGAACAGCTCTTATTTTCTCCGCCCTGGTTTTTAAGGAGCTATTAGCCGTTGGTGCAAACCCCAAACCATGTTTAAAGGGCTGATATTTAGCTAAACCCACTTTTATTAGTCTGTGCTTCATTTATTTGTGTATTTGGACCCGAATAGTTGATAAAGTTTGATTTTGAACCCTCCAGGTGCTGCAAAGCTATCTTTATATCCATGTGGGCAAAAATCGAGTGGATTTCTACAACCTGTTTGAATTCCTGCTTCATTTGTTACGTTTTATAACTAGTTACGTCACGACATTTGCCCATATAAGGTCAAGACTTCCGGCGAACATTTCTCCGAGTACGACATTGTAGTAAAAACAGAAAATGTGTCCAAACTTCGAGACGATTACCTAAAATGTTCAGTTGTTGGTTGTGTTAACGAACTCTAGTGACTGAACAGGACAGAAAAGCACAGTCAACGACTTGGAAAGGGTGTGGTTATGTGCATTTAAAGGGCCAGCGCAAAAAAAAAAAAAAAAAACATCCTTTCTGGTGTCATTACTCAGAAATAGGGTTGAAGGAGTAGAACGAATGAAAATTCAGACCCAAGCAGAGCATTTACAGTTTATGGAGACCACAGGTGAATGTTGGAAAATGAAGAATTCTATTTAAAATCAAATCTGTAAAACCCGAGTCACAGCCTAAGTATCACGAATCCGTAAGTCTTTCCGTGATTACGCACCTGAATCTCTTCCCTCACGGGCAACAATGTCTAAGTGTACTCCACCATAAACAGTCCATTCGCTTACAAACGGAGTCGGTAGGTCACTCTGGCATTTTCGGAAATTTGTCGCAATGTGTACTGTAGGAAGCGAAGCTAGCCGCGGAGCTAGCCACATTATGGCTGCAGCGGCAACAAACACAGAAACGGCTTCGTTGCCTCTTACTACTGCAGCTGCGTGGAAATCAGGTGTTTTCCTGTATTTAATTCACTGATCGTGTAGATGTTCATAAAAACTCAGATTAAAGCTGAGGGATATTATATCAGAAACCGAGAAAACTGAAGAAAACGTGATCTTTTCAGCAAAATCTATCATTAATTGAACATAAACCCAGTGTGTCCATCCACTGTCACTGATCCGACGCCATGGGTTTTACTGGTGAATCAATGTTGTAGAAGATGGTGGTGTTTCCACGGTAACGACGGAGCCTCCGAACGTCCAAATGGGTCAAATCTGATGACCACGAAAAGATGAAAAACTGTATTTTACACCATTTATTTACATGTATTGATAGGATTAGTGGATCAGAAGTTATTAAACATTTTAGATCGATAGATGCTTTTGGTCAGCGGCGGCTGTTTGGGTCTTCAACGGTTAAACACGTGTTCAAATGCATCTGGTTTAATCGTCAAACATGTGCTGATGTTAAAGGTTAATGCATCGCTGAGTGCGTGAACATTCAGTCGCATTAATTTGCCCCCCGAACATCTAATGAGCAGTCTGGGGAGCAGAATGTGTCGAGAGATAGTCAGCCGCAGACTCGGTAAACAAACTCTACCTACAAGCCGTCATGTCGTCTTCCGCCGGCTCTGGTTCAGCTTTTGTACGACTCCCTGTGACTTCGACCAAGCAGAAAGGATCGCACCTGAAGCAGAACGAATTTCAACTTTAGATGCGCATAAAACTACTGAAGTAAATAAACACTGCAAAGACTCTTTACTCTGGACAAGTTTATCCGTATTAGCTAAAGACGTGGGATCTGTCGAAGCTTTGGAGGTTCAACGCTCTAAAAAATATGTCGAGTTTACTGTTTTTTGATGCGTTTCATCTGCGTTACGTTGTTGAAACTTTGCCTCACCCAGCAGAAGCTCCAGGGTACGCTAAAGTCACTGAAAAGCCATTTAAGCAGCTCAAACCGGGACACTAACATAATTGCTTGCAAACAAAAACCAGACTGACAATCTATAATAAATGCTGTTTATTTGTTGTTACTTGAGCTCGTGTTTTGACACCGTCGAACTCAACGTCGGTGAACTCTCCTATGTTGCTCATTAAGGCGCGTTGCATTGCTGAGGTTACAGAATTGTCAAAAGGCTGCTTCAAACACACTGGAATGACTTTCTTTCTTCAGATTACAGCAATAACTGTGGGCATTTTACATCGGCAGAGCGCTGAATGAACGCACGACAAAGGCCGTCGGTAAAATAATCATGGCGCAGCTTTGAGCGAAACAAGGGGAACGCTCATATAAAGAGGTTCGATTATTTATAAGCCTGTATAGAGGTACGCCAAATCAGAAAACTGGACTCAAAGCGTACCGATATTTACTTCAACCCATTCACTGGAAAAAATCTACATCGTACAAAGTGTATTTTTCTCATTTCTAGTCCAAATATCTCATCACACTTAAAATAAGACAGAATCACCTAAAGAGTAACTTT
>JAPQRP010000015.1:512509-529172 GCA_037367295.1 Apogon hyalosoma
GGGTTTTGTTTTGTCTTTTTTTTGTCTCAAGTTGATTTTAGTGATTGTCGTTTTGGTTTGTTTGTACTCATTAAGGGTACATGTCTTGGGTTTGTGAAAATGAAAAAGGTTAAATAAAATCATATTAAGAAAAAAAAAAAAAAAGGAAACAATGTGTGTTTTATTATATAACTTGTATGACATCCATTCCATTGACCCCACAAATAAACGTGGGATTTTTATGAGCTTTTGTCAGCTTTTGCAGCTCAGTGGAAAGATATTTCTTCAGAAGCGAGGCTAAAACATCAGTGCGACGTCGGCCAGAAGATGCTTCGGAATTGCTGTTAAAAGGTGTTTTTTGAAAGGACACAGTAGGGTTTGAAGTCGCTTTTAAACACCGGAGCTTTTAACTCGTCTAATGGAGCCTAAATGCAGCTTTGAATGATGATTTTGTCATATCTGTACCTGCGTGAACCTCAGAGGATCCAAGCTCGTATGAATATGTAATTACTTTTAGCTTTTTACCATTTTGTAATACCTGACGAACATAAAGTATGGAGGTGTGTGGTTTGGGGAAGTGTGTTTTATTGTATAACAACAGACAAAAGTGTTTATTTCAACGCGCATTTGACGGCGTGAGAAAATAAAAGCACCTGTCGCTACGAGAATAAAGTCGGAAAATATCAAGATAAAACCCGCAATTTTGTGAGAATAAAGGCCAATACAAAAAGTCACAATTTTACAAGAATAAAGTCGTAGTTTCAAAAAAAAAAAAAAACAGAATTTAAGGAAAATAAGATCATACTTTTTCCATTTTTTTGTAAAGCACTGTGAATTGCCCTGTGTATGAATTGTGCTGTACAAATAAACCTTGCCTTGCCTTTTATGAGATTAAAGTCGGCGAATTTCAAAAATAAAGCCATAATATTATAACAATAAAGTCGTAGTTGGGAAAAAAAAAAAAACACAACAAAAAAACGGAAGCAATGGTACTAATGTAAGGAATGATGTTCAAAGGGATCATGTGGATGTGGACAGGGCTCTGGACCAGCACTGATGTTGGTCTAATGTTCAAAAACTGATATTCTTTTCACTTTACATGTGTTTTTCTTCTATTTTTATGACCCCGCCCCCTGAAGCGGAGGCAAGGGGTATTATTTTTGGTTCTGTTTGTTTATTTGTTAACACTTTAGCAGCAAAACTATTGGTTGAATTCAGACCAAATTAGGTTTGTAGATTACCAGTGACCCAGGATAGATGTCATTACATTTTGGGAAAAATAGGTCAAACTTTCAATTTTTTATGAAGTTTTCAAATCTTTTTTTTTTTTCTCCCATTTACTTATAATGGGTGAAATTTCACGTGTCTATAAAAGCATCAATTTTGTTTCAGTTTATTTGCCACATATTTAGAGGCAGTTGATATGCTGACATCAACACACGCACAGACATGATGACATCAACTGGATCTACGCCAAAATGAGATACAGTATGTGTGAGGGGCGGGGTTTGTTGTGCCTGGAACCACTTGTTTCATAAATACATCTTGGATTTTTTTTTTTTGCTCGTTTGTTTGTTTTTGCCACTTATTGGGAAGGAACTAAATATGGTAGCTTCGTTAACCTTGATTTTCTACAAAGTAAAAAAGTTTGAAAAATGCCTCAAAAGTATTACATTCTTCTTACGTCCTCCAAAAATATAGTAAGGAGTGTTTCTATAAGTGTTAAGTTGACATGAAAATCCTGCAGTTTTCACATCCTCAACCCCATCTTCAATCGTCAACTATCGAGGACTAACAGGTTTAACCTTTAAAGACCCAGAGCTACTTCTGTGGCAGTTCCCAAAGGAATTTTTCTCTCTATTTAACCTTTGTTAAGTGACTTATCACCATATATCATAATATTATCCTCTATATTTTGCATTTTTTCAGTGAAAATCAAGTATTTCCTACAATTAATTTACTGACCATGTACTTTAAATCACCATAATCAGATTCCATATAAGGGTAATTATATAAAAAATGAAGACAGCTTGAGAAAAAAAGTCAAATCTGTCATTACTGAACATGATTGAAGTAAAGATATCGATCGGTCAGCCTATCAATCAAGTGTGTCCACCCGCTGTCGCTGATCCGACTCCACGGGTTTTGCTGGTGAATGGATGTTGTAGAAGACGATGGTGTTTCCGCGGTAACTACGGAGCCTCTGAACGTCCAAACGGGTCACATCCGATGACCGTGAAAAGACGACAAACTGTATTTTACACCAATTATTGACACGCGTCGACAGGATTCGCAGATCAACAGGGATTAAACGGTTTCGATCAGTGGGTGGTTTCGGTCACCGGTGGATATTTGGGTCTTTATGGGTTAATTCAAGAAAAATCAAGTCTGAGGCGCAGAAATCCTCAAGTGCACCGTCCTCCTTTGCGGATACAACAATAGTCTCCTTACAGATACTATTTCCCTCTGACTGTCACACTGCACATCATCCACACTGTACCTCAGATTGATTCCTCTCCACATTTGCTGCAGAACATATACAGTACGGAGCGTCTCGCCCGTGACAGATGGGTTATCACTTCAGTTTTACTACTCCTCTATGACTCACCAACTCAAAGCACTACATTAAACATGCAGGCGAAACGCTCGGTCAGCACGAACGGGGACTGAGTGGCATTCATTTTACTACGTGATCCTGGCTCTCAGCAGTCCTTCCAAAGGGATCTGGAGCGTCTCGAGTACACCGACTGGCCGGGAAACTCCGGCGAACGACTCGGCTTCTCCATTCCAACCTCTCAGTCGCCGTTAAATCCGTACTTTGTGCACGGATGGAAAATGCCTTAAGCTATTTTCATGTTTCAGCTAATTAAGCAACCCAGCGGGCTGATGCTACTGTACTCTCTGTGGACGGGATGAAGGAGCCAGGAAGATAAAGTTACTTTCATAACAACTGACTATTACATGTGTATGTGTCACCGCCGCCTAACTGCTTCGGGAATGCACACAACGTCAGTCTTTCAAGTCTTTCACGTAGATCTTTCAACAGATGCTCGGAACATATTCAGTTAACTCTTTGGACACTGGAGTTTTTTTTTTGTTTTTTTTTTTCTAAAACTATTACATTTTGATTTTTTAATTCATTTCTGGACGTTTAGTGGCTCAGATTTAGTTTTATTTTGACTTTCAGCACTGCGCAAAAGACTCGGGCTACCTTTGGCATTGTTGATTTTGCAGGGTTTGAAATGTGCATATGTATTCAATTCTCATTCTAGTTTCTTCAGATACAACAAGAAAATACAGGGAATATGTGCACAGCCTTAAAATACACACACACACAAAACTGAATTATAAATAGGTTGTAAAGGTTAAAGTCATTATTTAATGTGACCTCTGACCCCGATGATGATTAACCGGCTCCGGATGTTGCAGAAAACAGTGTAGTCCTGTTCAGCCTGTTCCATCTCCATTTAGCCTCATCCACCTCTGGGTTTTACATTAATTCAACACATTAATGAAACAAAACATCACTTGGTTATCCAACTACTTAGGTGATAAAGCACTTAATTATAGCAGGTTATCGGTTCCAGTCCTACAAAGAATAATGCCCAGCAACAACAACTTTAAAATTGGGGCAGGACAATACAAGGTCTGCTCGGCTTTGGACATAAAGTTAAGTAATGTAAGTCGTACTTTTTTTTTTTGTTTTTCGGTCAACTCATCGCCTTTAAACTATAAAGACCCAGAGCTACTTTTGTGGCAGTTCCCAAATTAATTTTTCCTCTCTATTTAACCTTTCTTAAGTGATTTATCACCGTTTATTATAACATCAACCTCTATATTTTGCATTTTTCACTGTGAATCATGTCTTTTCCTATATTTAGGAATTCATGTATTCATGAAAACGCAGAGTTAAATTCAAATGTGATTACATCAAAACAAAGAAAACTGAAGGAAAAGTGAGTTTTTCAGCAAATAAGTCTGTAACAGAATGTAAAACCGAGCATCTCCGTCCACTGTGTGTGGGCTTTACTGGTGAATCGGTGTTGTAGAAGATGACGGCGTTTCCACGGTAACTATGAGCATCCAAATGGGTCATATCTGATGGACATGAAAAGATGAAAAACTGCATTTTACAACAATTATTTACGTGGTTTGATAGGATTAGTGGCGCCGAGGTTCTTAAATATTTTATATCAGTGGATGGTTTCGGTCACCGGTGGATGTTTGGGTTTTTATGGGTTAATGTCAGACTCGAGGAACATTTTCGCCTTCAGATTATGTGTAGCTCATCCTAGTGTTGAAAAGTTCCCCTCTGGAATTGAAGATGAACGCTATTGATAAGTTACTTTTCCGTTTGATCTGTTTAGTTCGGACAACATTCTCCTTTTTAAAGAAACAGAGGAGCAGCTGTAGGAACGAACCGCAGCCATTTAAAGGTTAAATGTGTTTTCTTTAGTTATATTTTATGGTGTAGCCGCAGATTGCACCACTCTGCCCTCGTCCTACCCTAGTTTGTTTGGTCCTGGTCTGGCCCGTATTCAACATGAACCCTGAATATCACCTCACACTAAAAAGCAGAACTTTCTGTTACAAAATAGCGCGGATTTCTCTAATTAGATCGTACAAAGTGGAGCTTCTAGAGGACTTATTATGCATATTTTCTGCCCCATGTTTTTAATCAGGGACTCTGCTAGAAGAGTTTTGCATAATACATAGTTAAGAAAATCCTTGTTTATCTCTGGACTCTTAATTTAACCCCAGTTCAGCCTCTCTGCTATGGCTGGATCAAAAGAACTTGATGACTCGTGAATAATTATTAATGTCAGTGAGGCAACGTTAGTAACGGTTGCTACAATAAAAAAAGCTATGGCTCCAAAATGAATCCATTACCGAAGTTTCTTAGGGTGTGACTCGGGTGTAGGGGGCGGCTGTGGCCCAGTGGGTAGAGCAGGTTGTCCAGTGACTGAAGGGTCGGCAGTTCGAAGCCTGTCTCTGCCCGAACCCTAACTTGGTCCCAGAAGAGTGTTGTGTGAATGGGTGAATATGAGGCTTTGGAAAGCATTGGGCACCATAAAAGTGTGGAAAAGCGCTACGTAAGTACTGATCATTTAATACCACTGATGGCCACTAGATGCTGCCCCCCCCCAAAAAAAAAAAACACAAAAAAAAAACATAAGGGATGGGACTTGAGAACCGGTTCCCAGTAGTTCAATTCCTTGGAATCGTTTGCTTGCCTGCGTATCGATTCCGCGTTCGTTGCACATGTGTGATGACGTCACACGTACGCTGCATTGTTTTGGTTTAGAGCGTAGCCAGCACGGCGTCGAGGCAGAAACCCTCCGAAGTACGGCAATATTCCACGCGAAAAGACGACGCCATTTCTTCACATCCCTCCAATATGCTCAAACATTTGTCCATACAGCATGAAGTTCATTGACAGGAATGTCCTGTGTTTGATACGCTACTTAGCGACGCTTGGGAATCTAGCAGCAGAGATAATCCATAAGAGAATTGATAAGGAATCAGATCGAAAAACAAAATCGATAATGGAATCAGAATCATTAGGCTATTTATCATTATTACTATTTTGCTGCTTGTTTGTACTAGTACTTTCCACTGTGTACACTTGCCATTTTTACACTAGTTTTTTTTTTTTTTAAATAGTATTTTATAGTAATTATTTTGCTTTTTTATTTATTTATTTATTTTTTTATTGTCATACTTCTTGTGTGTATATTCGGTGTTTGTGCCGCTTTTGGATGCTCAATTTCCTGAGGGCTCTGACCAAAGGATAAATAAAATACTATCTAATCTAATCTAATTACATTAACTGGGTTGCAACAAGGTTTGCCTCAGGACAAGTATTACTTACACAAGTGCATGTATTATTGTTATAACTGAGATTTGTGCAAAATTCTAAGGGTGTCCAAAAACATTATTTCATTACTGTCCATCATCAGAACATCACACCTTAACGACCATGAGAACTGTACTTACAAATAAACGAATCACAAATGCACTTGAGAAATTTGTGCTTAGTGTGTAAACAATCAAAACATACGGTAGTGGAAAAAAAGTTTTTGAACACCCTTAAAATTTTACATAATCTCTGACATTATGATGAAATAATTGCTTTTTGTGTGTGTGTGTGTGTGTGTGTGTGTGCGTGTGTGTGTGTGTGTGTGTTTCAGGTGTGGCTGCATCAAACAGACACAAACAAATGTTTTGGTTTTTTTTTGTTAATTGTTAATAAGAAAAAATAACCAAACTAAATTCTTGACAGTTTCAACGTGTCACATCCTGGATGTGTTTGATTATCTACTGAAACATCCAGTTTGGACCTTGACAGAACAGCGCACATGCAGAAGGAGGCATGTGGGTTTGGAGAATGGAACAAAACTGGATAGAGTTCAATGACTGAAGAATGTAATAGATTACAAACGCATGGGGCGTCCAAACACTTTTTTCCACCTCTGTATATGCGCCTGTTTTTGAAGGCGAGGGAAACGGCGTGAAGAGAGCAGGTGAACTCAACACAGCAAGACTCCGGTCGAACTGATCCGAGGTCTGTGTTCATTCAAGTGGGAGTTCACCACTGCGCCACCTCGCCGCCCGATCCGACAACATCAACCGTAAGAAAAGAGAAAGACCTTCTCGATCCACCGTCCCGGTCAAAGTTCAGGTGAACATCGGCAGAGGAAACAGACCCGTATTAGCGATTCAACGGACAAAGTGACACCCCTGTGGCAGCGCTGAACCCATACCTTGTGTATATGCTCTTGATCTGTGTTTGCCTTTCAAAATCCTCAAGTGGACTTCAAGGCCACAGTTATAAAGAGGAGATAAAGAAGCGGCATGAGTGATCAGAGGGGCCAAGCAAGTGATTGTGAACGAGCCCTAAGGCACATGCCAAGGCTCCCCTCGTTAGAAAACCAGAGAGACTGTCAACAGCCGCTCCGCCGGGACACATAACAAAGCTCACCCTATGCAACGCTTCAAAGACACGCTCTCATTTAAATAAGTTTAGATGAGCTCCGTCCTGCCTTTTCCCATCCCGTGCATAAGGTATCGCAGCCGTGCATGGCGATGAATCCCGAACAGGTCAACGTACTCCCAGACCTCCCTCCCAATAAATCCTAGCGCATCTCCCCGGAGGTATTGAGCCAGTTCGCTCTTAAATAGCAGGTAAGGGACAAGCGTGAAGATTGTGTTTACCGGCCAAGGACAAGGAAGGCAAATCTCAGCGGGCGGAGAAGGCGAGGCAGGACAGATCATGGCAGAACCTGTTAAAACATTTAGCGGGTAGACTTTTCAGAAGCCGTTTCTTTACTTGAAAGGGTTAGTGTAGATGTCAGGGAAGTGGAGTTGGAGGAGGATGGTGCAACAGACGCACGGCAGAGGTCTCCAGTTGAATATTTAATTGAAAACATCGGGATAAGGATCGTCGTCGTTGCTCTTATCGTTTTTCTTTTGTGATGTGAAGATAAGATGCAACATTTCCGCGGTGAAAATTAATTCTGGCTCCGTTGGTTCTTCGTTCTTACATTCCAACTTAACCCCTTACTGCCTACATTTATTTACAATTACATAGAGATTTTTTTTTTCTTCTTTTTCTTGAAGTTTTTGTTTATTAGTTGGAAAACTGGAAAAACTGGACATGTTTATACCAGTGCTGAGAGGATATGTATACTGAAAATGTGTCCTAATTAAAAAAATAAATAAAACCCAAAGAACTAAAAATGAAATATGTATGTGGAAGTTACCAAAAATAGTCACTTGCCCGATAAAGGGTTAACGGCAGGTGACAGCCGCTGGACTTTAAGGCCAAACCGGCCCACGTCGCAGCCGCCGGTTCAGTTTTAAAGGCTGCTTTACTGTTGTCACAGTTATGAGGAAAATCCCCCCCTCCCCCCAGGAGGCACGTTTGGAAGAACGGTCTATACAAGGTCACACCTATCGACCCACATCTGATGGATTTGATATTTAACTCACATCTCCTCCACAGCTCTATTCACATCACGGCCGTCTGAAGTCCTGCTGCACTCTGAGTGGAAAAATATTCCTGGAAGAGTGGCATTTCCATTTAAATAAACCATGCAACACTAGAGGGCTGCTGTCATTTGGCACCACTTCACTTCATTCTCCAACCGTGTCTCCTGCATTATGGTTTTTTTAATGTCATAATTAATTCATCTTATTTACAAGTGGAAGAAATGTCAACTCTAATCCAAATACAAACCGCCTGTTTAATATGTTCATAGTGTTTAATTGTATAATACGTCAACGTCACCTCCATCTGGATTTTACGCCCGTTCTCCGTTAGAATGTCCAGCGTCTTCACCTGCTCGGGAAGCTCAGATCCTTTCACTTCAGCACAGACATTTTAACCCTCGAGCACAAGTCACTCGTCGAATCCATCCTCACCTGTAACATCTCAACCTGGTTCGACTTTCCCACCATCAAGCACAAAACAAAACCGTCCCGAATAATAAACCAGGCCAGTAAAATCCCTCAAACAGCCCAACCCCCTCTGTTCTCTGAGGCTCTGAGGACCCCTCCCATCACTGACGACCCCTCCCACCTCCTCCACCACTGCTTCATATTTGTTTTTATCCATTGTATTGTGCTTTTGGGTGCGTTGCGTTGGGGCGTTTTTAATTTGTCTGAGTGCGGTTTTTAAGTTTTGTCTTACAGCCGTGACAAAAGAAGAATTTCTGTTTTTACTTGGAACAGACGATAAAGTTTCTCTTATTTATTTATTTATTTATTATCCACCTGTCTAATATGACTATAATCTGTATATTATGTCCCATTTGGATGTTCAGAGGCTCCGTAGTTACCATAGAAACACAACTTTTGTAACATATTATGTTATTATTTTAAATCTGAACCTTCTAAGCTGTTTTTTTTTTTTTTTTTTTTTTCTTTCGTTAATGGTGGTTGGTGTAGTTATTTTTGGGTTTGTTTGCTCATTTGTTTGTTTGTTAGCAAGAGAACTCAAAACTTTCTGGAAGGATTTTGATGAATTTTTAGGAAATGTTGATACTGGCACAAGGAACAAATTATTACATTTTTAGTTTTTTTTTGGTTTTTTTTTCAACCTTTGTTTATTTGGAGTTTTGCAGAAATTGGGCAATACAAACACTGTATCATGTCACAAAACAATTGAAAATGAATTGTTGCACAGTTTCCTTTATGTATGTATGTAGGTATGTATTTATTTAACATGTGTACAAAAACAAAACAAACAAACAAGGAACAAATGATTACATTTTGGTGGTGATGGGGAGGGGGGGTCTATTCTACTTGTTTTGTTTTTTTTTCAACCTTTGTTTATTTCTGTAAATGTGCTAATATTAGCAAAGAAGCTATTTTTCAACTGTTGTCTCTGGGCATGAAGTAAAGTGCCAACATTCTTAAAATTAGAAACATTTTAAATATTAAGATATACCCATACACTTCATAGCATTAATTCACATACACAGTTAACCTTTAAGTGTAAGATACTTTTATAGAGGGTTATTAATATTGATGTTTATATGCCAAATCATCATGAACAGGATATCTTACAGCTGTACACTGGGAAAAAAAATGCCCCTCTAAATACAGGTAAAAATAAATAAAAATAAATAATAATAATAATTATAAAACAAGATATGTTTGCTTGAATTAACAAAAAAAAATCTGCCAATGGAACAAGTGAAAATTATCTTAAGTAAAATTTTCCAGATCTATTGTCTATAAATCAGTTCTTATATCTCACTGAAAAGTTCCTCTTTAGGTGATTCTGCCTTATTTTAAGTGTGATGAGATATTTGGACTAGAAATGAGGAAAAGTACATTTTTTTTCCAGTGTGATGTCTCCCAATATTTTTGTCCGTATAGTTTATAAACATCACTATTTCCTTGAAGTTCTTGCTATGTGAGATGTGAAGAAAGTTGATGGTTAGCTGTGGTAGAAAATTATTATTATTTACAGTCAGAGAATGAAAACTATTTTAGAAATATAGAGGAAGAGTAGTAGTCATGGATACACAAAAAAAAAATCAATGTTGAGAGAAATTCAGTAAAAACTATCTCTGAGGCATTTTGGAAACAAATAAGCAAACAATTTAAACCCAATGCAATGATATTTATCCCAATATAAAACCATATTATGACGTTTTTGTTTTTTTTTTTTGTCCCAAAGCAACACCTGAATTCAACGTGTCCCAATACTTTTGTCCATATACTGAAGGACTTAGGCAATGACGCTATGAGTCTAACAATCTGTGGAATAATAAATACATGTATTTATATTTTCTTTCCTGCTGCAGAATCTGTTCAGATGGAAGTGAATGACTGATGGAAGTTGGAGAAAAAGTGAAGAAACATTTCCTGAGAGTTTTTTTTTTTTCTTTTTCTGATTTGTAATCCAGCTGTTATCCTCATCACCCTCAGCGCCTCATAAATAATTTATCCCAGACACAGAGCAGTACTTTTGCACCCTCGTATTTCACCTGAAACTGCAAATCTACGACACATTTTGGCTTGAAGCTGAGAACTGAAAACAAAAATAAAATACAATAAAATAAGAAGGTAAGTATATAAAGTATGAGGGTAAAAAAAAAAAAACAACAACAAAAAAAACTCATATTCTAATATATTTAACAGACGTGGTCATATGGAGTCTGATTCATATTATATAAAGGATAAAAGGCTCAGGGCACCTTTAGCTCTGTTCTTTCTAGAGTTTTCGTAAGTTTACATGTTTATTTCTCTGTCTTTGTTAAGAATTAAAAACAAGACACTGCAGAAAATATGTGCACACTCAAAACACTTCACATGTAAACGTCTCCTACAGGTGATGTCTGTATTTATTGTGCTTTTTTTTTTTTAATTATTATTATTTTTTTAAAATTTAGTTCATCTTTGATTCTCCTGATGAGGATTTTGTCATTTCTGATTGTCTTACGCACTAGTATAAAGGAACATTTTCACTCGTGCACGGTCTGGAAGAACCTTTTCCCGTTTAATTTTTTTTTTTTTTTTTAATTTATAATTAAAAACAAATAAATAATTAAGATATTAATAAATAGTTTTAAAAGTAGGCTGCAGCTCCACATCAAGACTCATAAATGATGATGGAGTTAAAGTAAAAACTGTGAATATTATTACGACAATACGATAAAACCTGTATTTATGTCACTTACGTGCAATCAGTAGTGCAATAACAGTTATTACAATAACAATGCAATATTTATTCAAACACAAATTCACCTGTTTGTAGACTTTCATAGACATACACACTGTTAATATTGTAAATGTTGGGTTTATTCATATTTCAATTTTTATTCAACTTTTTCTTCTATTCTTATTTTAATTGTGTTAAAATTTATATTCTGTTTTCTTATTTAACTTTTTTTTTGCTATTTTATAATTGCTCTATTCTCTATTTTCTGACATATTGGTTTTTACTTATTAAATTTAAACGATATATTTATTTATTTATTATTTAATTATTCAAATTAAATTATTAAAAGTGACACTGGGTCTTTATGGATTAAACGCATTATTAATCCTGTAAAGTCTGAACCATTAAATCATTGACAGAAAATTCCAGTTCTTTGAAACTGGAGCCTTTATTGGTTCTTCTGAACAACCCAACTTTTTTTTTTTTTTTTCAAATATCAATTTCCATGTACGAGTTTTAATTTTGTATCATATTTGATACATCGGGTCTCAATGCTCAAATATTATTATTTTTGAACAAACAAAAACAATATAACACAAACACGTCTAACAAATTGTTAATTCCTTTTCTAAACTGTCAAAGCTCTTCCTCCTTCCTCATTCATGACAGTCTTGTAGTGTCACTAAAGGCCTCTGGTGAACGAATTCCTCCCCCTGGTGGATTATTTGTGTATTGCATGTATCTAATTGTATACATCAGGTTTTTCAAGACAAAAATGTCACATCGATCACGTAGAGGGCTTCACAACTCATGCAACAAATATGATACGTTTGGCGTTATTGGGTTAACATTATTTTTTGGCCACTGAAAACAGGTTTGTGACCCACGTTTGAGCCATGAATCACCAGCTGAGAATCCCTGCTATAGACAACATATCATAAGTTGCATATGCACAAATTTAAATCTTAAATCTATTTGTATATAATTACAACACAAATTCCAGACGATTCGATGCTTTCGCCGACAGAATAGGTGTGAAAACACTGCTCACGAATGACCACAACTTTTCGTATTCGCCTAAAGCGAGTTTGATGGTCCCTCGGTGAGTCCAAACGGAGGATCGGTGCTCTCTTGACTCAGATAAGTACCTGGGCTGAACTCTGACTGCGAGGTTTTTCAAGGAAAAAAAAAAAAAAAAATCACACTGATCACGACAAGGTCTTCAGAACTCACGTATCAAATGTGACACGTTTGGCGTTATGGGGTGAAGATGTAAATTCCACATTTGAGAGGTAATTTCCAGTAAACCAAGCAACCCTCGCATCAAAGACGTCCATGGAGAGGTCTTCAAGACGAGGAATAATGCTTTACGTTTACACAGTATACGTTGAAAAAGTGAAAACGCGGTGGTAAAACAAAGGGAAAACGATGAGTCAGTGTCGTGTATTGAGTCACAGTCAAGGGCAGGACGTCGGGGAGGGGGAGGAGAGAGGCCACTGGACCCTGACCGCTCACACAAAACAAGATTCATTCCACCTCTGTGAGAAACGCATTTCATTTTCCCTCTGCAGTATTACAGCCGTGCAATTACAGACTCATCTGAAGCCTAACCATCTGTAGGGCAGAAGCAGGAACACAACATTATGCTCTTTTTAGCTCAGGCGTCTTTGAGCAGGAGTGATTACAGAGGAATAAACGTCCAACAACATGTTAATCAATACGATATTTCTGTTTGTCGCGATAAATGGGTCGGAGGGAGAATAATCTGAGATGAGAGCATTGATTCAAATAAGAGGTAGTTATGAGGAGTTATTTTTCACACGGTTCCACCTTATTATTATTATTATTATTATTATTATTATTGTTATGGATCCAATCAGGATGAACGTGCTCAAAAAAAAAAAAACCTCAATATCAGCTCTGAAAATCACTGGATTTAAAGACCCGAACATTCACAGAGGAACGAAACCATCTGCTGCTCCAAAGTGTTCAATACACGTGGATCGATTAATCCTATCGATACATGCAAATAACTGGTGTAAAATACAGTTCTTCATCTTTTCATGCTCATCAGATATGACCCACTTGGACGTTCAGAGGCTCCGTAGTTACCGTGGAAACACTGTCATCTTCTACAACACTAGTCGCTTTTCCATTGGACATCCGCGCAAACTTTACCGACATTTACTAAAAGTTGAAAAAACAGAAATGCGTAATGTCGGTTTTCCCATTAAATCACAAATGCGATGATTTATTTATTTATTTATTATCACGAGATGACACGAGAAGTCATTCCATAAACATAGCAGCGAACGTAAATATCGTGTTGATTTACAGATATATTCATTATTATTATTATTATATATTACTCCTCTATCCTGCACTAAATTAAAAATGATTCAGTTTCCTGGCGTGTCCACACGCACCGCGCCATGTTTGTTTTACAACTCTTCTTCTTCACTTGTTGTAACGTTCGTCAACATCTGTTGTTTTTTTTTTTTAATTCACGTGACTTTAGTTGCAGAAAAAGGTCTTTCCATTGCAGTTTTGCATGATATACCAATTGCACTATGCCCCCAAAAATCCACCTCTTGCCAGCGCAAAAACTTTTAATTGAAAAATGAGAGTTTTGGCCAAATTATCGTTTTTGCATTAAGTACATTTTTATGCGTGAGTTATATTCGTGCACTTTGAAGGTCAATGGAAAAGTGACAAAAAAAAAAAGAGAAAGGGATAAAGTTGTATAAAATGAAAATAATTAATTATAGCAGAAGTACCTCCAATATGTACTAAAATACAGAATGACTACAAGTACTTATGTGCAGTTTAATTTCCACTTAAATCATCTTTAATCAGTCCATGAGTTTCCTCCACAGGATTTTCATTTTCTCTGCACAATCTTCACCCTTTTATGAAAAGCAATTATAACCTGACAGAATTTTCAAAGGTAATAACACCTAGCAAAAAAAAAAAAAAAAAACAGGTTGTGTGAAGAAAAGCATCTTTTTAACAGCAGTGTGTTTGTTTAATCTATCATCCATCATCCTAGCGTCTACAGTAAAACCGGTAACGCAACGTGACACCGCCGATACGAGGCTTTAAAGGGAAGTAAGCATGCCGGGTTAGAGTGTGACAAAGCTCCCGGTTCCTCAGCTTCCAGTCTTTATGCTGAGCTCAGCTACCTGTCTACAGGCTCCGGCATAATCATACAGTATCTGACAGAAACATGTGAGAGCGCTATTGATTTTCCCAACTCTTAGCAAGAAAGAAAATAAGCACATTCTCCACAATGGGAGATTTTCTTCTTGGTTCATGTATTAGTGGTATTTTTTCCCTAATCTTATGGCCATTGTAAAAAAAAAAAAAAAAGGAAATGGAGAGAAAACAATAGGAATGCTGCTTCTGTTGGTTCACCTTAGACTGCAGAAAAATCTGGCCCAAATCCAATTCTTTGGCCCGTACGTGACCTGTATCCGACCTGTTAAAGGCCGTATGAAATCTGATTTTTTTAAATCCGACCCAGGCCACTTTCATGAGGTCCTAAATCCAATATGTATCTGATATTTTGCAATACCACTTCAGTCTGAACGGCCAGGTCGCATGTATCCGACCTTTACGTCATTGAAATGCGACATATGTCACAATTCTGCGTCCCAGGAGGAGGAGCAGCGGGAAAAACACATTTCCTTTCAGAAAAACAGTGCGTGCCTGCGTAGTTACGTATTACGTCAGGACCTGTTTTGCGCATGCGGGTCACTTCAGGGTTGATAGTGGTCCAATGTGTCCAATGTGTGAGCCTTTATCTAAATCAGTGTTGCCCCCAAGAAAAAAAAATAAAAAAAAATCAGTCTTTTCCGATTTGTACAAACATCTCACAAGTTTTTAGTCCAATGACCCGAGGGTCCGACGGACTGTTAGTATCAATTATTGTCTGTCCATCATCTGTAAACAATTTTTCAACAATCTTCTCCGAAATCATCAGTCACAATGACGTATTTGTTGTACTGGGACATCTTTGGGGTAGGGTCTACCATGTTTGTTCAAAGAATTGAGAAATATTGATTTTTGAATTTTTTTTGAATTTTTGAAATTACAAAAATCCCCATTGGTTTATAACGGGGCACATTTCAAAGTGTTATAACTTGAAAACAGTTGAAGATATTGATATAATTACTGTCACAATCGATACGAACTCACATATGGGCTTTCATTTGGTTCCATGACCTTTGACCTTGACTGACCTTGAAAGGTCAAACCTAAAGTCATCTATGTCCAGATTTCTACAATATCCTTCTCCAAAACCATCAGCCAGAATCAGTCCAAATTCAGAGCAGAGGTTCTATGGGGTGAGGTTGACCAAGATTTTCAAGAATTGACAGATATTGATTTTTTAATATTTTTTTATGACTTTTTGAAATTTTAAAACCCCCCATTTGTTTATAATGGGACACATTTTCAATTTTCAAGTTCAAGTTGACATAATTACTATTGGCAGTAGATAGGAACTCACATATGGGCTTTCATTTGGTGCCATGACCTTTGACCTAGAGTGACCTTGAAAGGTCAAATGAACGTCATCTAATGTCTTTAAATATCACTACAGGACCCTTGGTGTTTCGTTTTGTTTTTTTTTTCTTCAACTAGGACTCACTCAACATCAAGCCCCCACCTCTGACACTATTGAAGACGAACCATTCCACTGAATTTGCTCTGATTGGTTCAACTGTGGTTCTACACCATTCACAATAGACTGACTTCTTCCACCATATGCAGAGGTGTGTCTCGTCTCACTCTTACTTTTCTATTGCACTTCTTCTTTCTGAACACGTAGAAACACAATCTACTATAAATGATGCGATATGCAGAGGGGTGTGCAAAAGTCATCCAGCTTACGTCCCTGCATGAGAAGACTTGGGGAAATGTCAGCTTGGCCATGCTGAACCACAGATGAATCATAGTACTCACGCACGCCGAGGTTCAGCAAAAGTTCACAGTTTTCGGAAATACCAAAAAAGTTAGTAATAAAGCTCCTTTTGGCCTTTGTTGAGCGTCAGTGCAGATCCTAATTAACGGACTCAGCCGCTTGTTGCAGCCGCGTGAAGGACGTTTAAGTGCATTATTCAAAATTTGGTCAGATATGAAAAATAGCCCACAGGTAATAGTGTTTTACATTTTTAATGCCTCCTGTCAACCTTTTCCTTCCTGGTTATCTGTTTGAACGATGGATGTATGGATGGATGGATGGACGGATGGATGAACAGATGGATGGATGAACAGATGGATGGATGAACGGATGGATGGATGAACAGATGGATGGATGAACAGACGGATGAACAGACGGACGAACAGATGGATGGATGGATGGACGGACGGACAGAGGGACGGACAACTGGATGGATGGATGGATGGATGGATGGACGGACGAACAGATGATGGATGGATGGATGGATGGATGGATGGATGGATGGATGGATGGATGGATGGATGGATGGATGGATGGACGGGCAGATG
>JAPQRP010000015.1:529272-540042 GCA_037367295.1 Apogon hyalosoma
TATATATATGCATCCACAATAACAACACCAATTAACCCCCACCCACAAACAAACAACCCCAGCATCATCACACCTGGACTTTTTTCGTTTTTACAATTTTTTCTAACACTTTTCCTCATATAATTTCAAATTGGGTTGATAAATTGCCTTTTCTATGTTCAAATAATGACTCAACTCTCATTTCCAGTGTGACAGTGAAGGCGTGTATGTAGATTTCCGGCGCTCACGCGTTGTTTCCATTTCATGACGTTTTCCTCCAGAACTACTTCGTGTTCGACAGGTTTTACTAATAACTAAAATTAATTAAATATTCATACGAGCTTGGATCCTCTGAGGTTCACGCAGGTACAGATATGACAAAATCAACATTCAAAGCTGCATTTAGGCTCCATTAGACGAGTTAAAAGCTCCGGTGTTTAAGAGCGACTTCAGACCCTACTGTGTCCTTTCAAAAAAACACCTTTTAAAGCAATTCCGAGGTCTTCTGGTCGACGGCGTGCTAATGTTTTAGTCTCACTTCTGAAGAAATATCTTTCCACTGAGCTGTAAAAGCTCCACTTGGAAGCTTTACCTCGTCTGAACCGGGCTCGCCGGACTCTTAACTCGCCTGGTTTTGAAATATATTCAACCAAAGACCTTTTAACTAAATTGCTTTTATTTGTGGACAATTACGGCGAACTCCTCCCGTTCGGTTCAGAAGCAAAATTCTGATAATTGAGGAATACAGAACATTTAATTACATTTTCAATGGACTCAGTAAGGCATCAGCCGCTAATATTAAGCCCACCAGACGGAGTGTATTTACCGCTGGCATTTAGGTTTTTTTGTTTTCATTATCACTAATTGCAAATGTGCAGAATTACCGTATGAAAAGGTTGACATTAGAAACAGAAATGACTTGACATGAAAACAAAGGATGACACACTGTAGTTGGGAAGTTTTCAATACAAAAGAAGTGACATCCCATAAATGTTTTGCTCCATTATATGAATTATTCAGCTGTTTTTACCACCAGCAGTACCTGAACTCACCCAGCTAACAGCTCTGAATTATTTTCCCTTCTGGCTCTTCCGAAAAAGTAAACTGCATAAAGTTTGTTGCCCGAACTTGCAAACGCTGAATTAAAAATGTACATCTCCAGGGATCTTTGTTTTGTGTATTCAATAAAGGAATATGTTGAAATTTAAGACACTTTCTGTAGAGGAGGACTAATGCGAGACTAGGGGTGAAGGCACACACTAATGCTGCCTTCAAGTGCTATGGGAATTATGGTAAATACTACTTACGAACCCGAAAATTGCACACGAACGCCCCCTTACATTGTATTTTCGACTGGGGAACTGGGAAAAAAATCTTAAAACACGAGGTCAAAATAACCTTTGAACTTTTCAATGTGGCGCAGAGCAACAAAGGATTCACTGCGAATGATAAACACTACTTTTATTAACATTCTGCTGCTGTTAGCTGATGATTTTGTGCATTTATCCGATAAATAATTTGCAAAAAAAACCCAAACGTGATATTATGAGTTGCGTACAGATAACATGCCACTTTTAATTGTGTTGTCTGTACGCATTAGAAGCTTTCTACATGTATGTTCACGCCGCGTAAAACACCACACGATTAGCACGATTAGCGGTTAGCACGATTAGCAGTTACGGGTTAAAGGTTAGGTTTAAGGTTAGCAGTTACAGATATGTAAATCGGAGATCTTGGCGTACACTGACACGCGATCAAATGGCATTGAATTACACACGAAAGGATGAAAATGCATATGTATAGCACGCCAAATGCCATAAGAACTTGAATCTGGAGACTTTTAGTCCTTCTTAACAACAACAACAAAAAAAGTTTTTTTCATATATCAATTTACACGAGTTTCAATTTTGTATCACATTTGATCCATCGGGTCTCAATGCTCAAATTGTATTATTTTTCAACAAACAAAAACATTATATAACACAAACATGTTCAACAAATTGGTAATTCCTTTTCAAAATTGGCAAAGTTCTCTCTCCTTCCTCATTAATAGTCGCTTTTCCATTGACCCTCAAATTGTGCAAATATAACTTGCACATAAAAATTTACCAAATGGAAAAACGACAATTTCGCCAAAAACTCTCATTTTTCAATTAAAAGTTTTTGCGCTGGCAAGAGGTGGTTTATCAGGCGTAGCACAAATGGTATATCACGCAAAACTGCAATGGAAAGAGCTTTTTTCTCAACTAGCGTCAGCTGAATTCAAAAACCAAAGGTTGACAGACGTTGCAACAAGCGAAGAAGAGTTTTAAAAGAAACATGAATATATATTTAAATCAACATGATGTTTATGTTCATTGCCATGTGTATGGAATGACATCTCGTGATAATAAATTAACAAATCATTGCATTTGTGATTTAATAGAAAACCCGACAATTACACACTTCTGTTTTTTTGACATTTAGTAAATACCAGTAAAGTTTTGCGCATATATCCAATGGAAAAGCGACTTGTGATGATCTTGTGGTGTCACTGGAAAGGCCTCTGGTGAACAAATTCCTCCCCCTGGTGAATTATCTGTGTATTGCATGTATCTAATTGTATACATCAGGTTTTTCAAAACACAATGTATCACACTGGTCATGTCGAGGGCTTGAAAACTCATGTACCAAATAGGATACGTTTGGCGTTATAGGGTTAACATTATTTTTTGGCCACTGAAAACGGGTTTGTGACCCACGTTTGGGTCACGACCCACCCGTTGAGAATCCCTGCTATAGACAACATATCATAGGTTGCTTAGGCACTAATTGAAATCTCTTCACATTTGTATATATTTACAAGAATTCCAGACGATTCGATGCTTTCGCCGACAGAACAGATGTGAAAACACTGCTCACGAATGATCACAACTTTTCGTATCCGCCTAAAGTGAGTTTGACGGTCCCTCGGTGAGTCCAAATGGAGGATCGGGGCCTTCTTGTCTCAGATGAGTATCTGGGCTGAACTCTGACTGCGACAGTGAGGTCCTCGTTTGATCCCCGGGGCGACTTTGCAATCGTTTCCCATTCTGGCTCAATTGGACAGCTGCAAATGGGTTTTTTTTTTTTTTTTTTTGGTCTGTGTCGGGGGCAACACGGAGCATGGCTGAAAGCAAAATTGTTCCGGGAGGTGATGTCTTTGCAATTATGTACAGTACACGTCAGGAAAGAGCCGCTGTTTACAGTTAACATAAAAGACTTGCTCTGCTGAGGCTGTGCTGTTGTCGTCGGCTGTGCCCTTCTTAGCGACCATCTGTCAGGCGATGCGTGCGGCGACAGTTTGATGTCTTTTTCACCGGATTCCCCGTTAAACTAAAAGCTTATTTACTGAGGGTAACGCGCTCTATCGGCTCCTCCTTGTTCTTTTTTCTTTCTGATTGTTTGCTTGAGTCTTTTCCTTTACTTTCCTTTACCGCACACACTTCACGTCACTTTTGTATTCTGTCACTCGGCATGACGGAGAGCAAAACTGACAATTATATTTATATGATAATAGAAGCGATTACTCTTAGGATCCTTCACAACAACCCAAGGAAGTTTGATTGCTTCATTTAAATAAGTTGTGTCTTGAATATGTGAAAAGGCCGATTGAGTATGCACGTAATCTTTTGAGACGAACACAGTGTTCGTCAAAGGGTCCACCAGCGACTTAAAAGCACAATGAGCGTGGAGCTGAATTCTCCTCCTAAACCGTGGGGAGCATTTCTTGATTGTTTTCTTCGTGTGCGAGGCTCCACATGAGTATTCTCTTTGGTCGCCTCTCTACAAAGACCCCTACTCGAAAGACAGAGAGAAAGGAAGATAAAACGAAAATACAAAGTCCATTTCTTCGCCGCTCAGTGTAAAGTTGTCAGTTGTTATTATGTGGATTGCTTGTGCGCTCTTTGAGGAGAAAATAAAAGGTTTAGCGGTGGTCAGTCCTTTTGAAGTGGCACAGGCCAGCGCTAAGGAAGGAGGCGCAGGAGGAGTGAATACTAATTAGGCCTGTTTGTTCTTTCTTGGAATTTCAAGGAGAGCCGAGGAGTTGCGAGATGCCGGCGGTCCGGTTGCAACAACCTGCGCCGAAACGAGCAAGACGAGCCCAATGGGAAATACAGGGCGTCCGATCCAACGCATTTATTACAAAAGCAAATGAATAGACAAATCTGTGGTAATTCAAGTGTTTTTGCTTCATTTAACCCATAAGGACCCAGTGTGACATTTGTGTCAGTTCCCAAATTAATTTTTATCTATATTTAACCATCCTTAAGTGATTTATCACCATTCATTGCAATATTATCTTCAGTATTTTGTGTTTTTTTCCAGTGAAAATCAGGTGTTTTTCTACATTTAATTGACTGATCGTATAATTTTTCGTAAAAGCTCAGAGTAAAGTTGAGGGTCATTACGTCAAAAATAGAAAAAAACTGAAGAAAAAGTGACTTTTTTCAGCAAAATCTCTCATTGACCGAACATAAACCAAGTGCGTCCGTCCACTGTCACTGGATTTTACTGGTGAATTGATGTTGTAGAAGACGACGGTGTTTCCACGGTAACTACGGAGCCTCTGAACGTCCAGATGGGTCATATCTGATGACCGTGAAAAGACGACAAACTGCATTTTACACCGATTATTTACATGAATCACGTGGATCAACGGGGATTAAACAGTATCAGTAAATGGTTTTGGTCGACGGAGGATGTTCGGGTCTTTGTGTTAATAAACCTCTACATGGGCAAACCCAGATGGAAGTGGATTTGTTGCCATGTTAGCTGTAGCACAGACTCATCAATGGTGTCAATGATCTTTAGCGTCAGGTCTTTGTTCAATACACGATATCTTTAACATAACCCAGTCATTTAAAAGATCGATGCTCTTGCTTAATTCCATTTTTTTCTCGGATACTGCACCTGTTCGGTCCAAACAGGAGGTACGGGGTGTCCGTAAAGTCTCTTCACAATTTAACGCATTTATTACTAAAGCTAATAAGTAGACAAATCTGTGGCAGTTATTACAAAATGGAAAGCAACTATTGAAGTTGAGTTTTTTTGGCCTCATTTAATCCAACTCTATATGGGTACTGTTAGCTGCATGACAGAACTGGAGTTGTTTCCATAGCCTCGTCGATGGTATCAGTGATCTTTAGCTTCAGGTCGCTGACGTCCTGTATCTTTGTTCAATACACGATATCGTTGACGTAACCCAATCATTTAAAAGATTGATGCTCTTGCTTTTTCCTTGGATACTGCACCTGTTCAGTCCAAGCAGGAGATGCAGGGCGTACGTAATGTCTCTTTCCAATTTAACACATTTATTACCAAAGCAAATAAGTAGACAAATCTGTGGAAACTATTACAAAATAGAAAGTAACAATTGAATTTTTTGTTTTTTTTTGTTGCCTTATTTAATACATCTCTATATGGTTCACTGTTAGCTGCACGAAGCACGTCCAAATGGAAGTGGATTTGTTGCCATGTCGGCTGTAGCACAGATTCGTCGATGGTATCAGTGAGCTTTAGCTTCAGGTCGGTGATGTCCTGTATCTTCGCTCGATACACGATATCTTCAGCATAATCCCGTCACTTCGATGATTGATGCTCTTGGGTGCAGCCGTGGCCTAGATGGCTTAAGAGTCAGCTAGTAACAGATGGGTCACTGGTTCAATTCCCTGGACTGGCAGAGAATTGTTGGCACCTAACCCCCCATTTGCTCCCCAGGCACCCGATATTGCTCCTAGTATGCAGTGTGTGATGCATGCATGCATGATCTAGTGATGGGTTAAAGGCAGAGGACAATTTTTTTTTTTTTTGACTGATTTCCCCGTCCTTTATAATGGTGGAGGTAAATAAAAACTTTACCCAAAATGTGAAAAAATACCTATACTTTAGCTTTATGTCAGTGATGTATAACAATTGCCGCTACATATGTGGCAAGTTTGAAGTAAATTTAAACAAAATTAATGTTTTTATAGACGTTTGAAATTCCACCCATTATAAGTAAATAGGAAAAATAAATATTTAAAAAAAAATCATTAAAAAAAATTTACTTTGACCTACTTTTCCCAAAATGTAATCACATCTATTCTGTGTCACTGGTAATCTATAAACCCAATTTGGTTTGAATTCAACCAATAGTTTTGCTTCTTACAGACTTTTGAAATTTTGCCCGTTATCATAAAATCATAAAAAAATCTGAACTTTGACAGTTTCCAAAATGTAATTAGATCTATTCTGGGTCACTAGCAATCTATAAACTCAGTTTGGTATGAATTCAATTAATAGTTCTGCTGCTACAGACATTTGAAATTTTGCCCATTATTAGTAAATGGGGAAAAAAAACACATTTAAAAAATTCATAAAGATTTTTAACTTTGACAAACTGCTCCCAAAATGTAATCAGATCTGTTCTGGGTCACTGGCAATCTATAACTCCAAGTTGGTATGGATTCAATGAATAGTTTTGCTATTAGTGACATTTGAAAGTTTGCCTATTATAAGTAAATGTTTTTTTTTTTTTTTTTTTAAATTCATAAAAAAATTGAACTTTGATCTATTGTTCCCCAAATGTAATCAGATCTATTCTGGGTCACTGGCAATGTAGAAACCCAATCTGGTATGAATCCAACCAGTAGTTTTGCTGCTAAAGTGTTAACAAACAAACAAACTAAACCAAAAACATGACCCCTTGCCTCCCCTTCGGGGGGGGGGGGGGTTTTACCAATGTTTTCAACTGTAAATAGCCTTTGTGGACAGCCTGTACTCTGATACCGACGAGCCGCAACCGAACGCACACGAGGTCGACTCCCGCTCAGAACTCTCCTTCCTGCAAACCTATTTGAAATACAGCTCCCATTCGAGCGTTTCCTCACACATGCACGCTCTGCTCTGTAGATAAAACACAAATCAAACCCACTTTCAAGCAGCTCCAAGACTGCGAGCAGAAATCCCACGGACCTCTCTACCTGCAAAAACACAATTTAGACTCGCCATAAAGGGTTTTTGTCGGCGGCAATCAGTCACATTTGTCGTAACATGTGGGTGGGCTGCACAAGCGGTAAGATTAGTGCTCTAAAATTCATCCCGACTCCGCTTGAGTCCGTATATCATTTGAGGATAAAAGGCCTTGAAAGAAGAAGGAAAAAGAAAAAGGAAAAAAAAAAAAAAACATCATCCAGTTGAGTTAAGTGGCTTTGGGGGCGCTACAACAATAGACCGAAGCACACGGAAACAACCAGCAAACAATAGAAAGGAACATGTAAAGAAGCATAGTTTCTTTTTCCATTCATGTAATCAGAGTGAAAGAAAATTCGTGTAAGATGGTACTTTATTGGTTTCAAGATAGATGGAATTGCACCAGCCCAAAGTCTTAAAGTCGCAGTAACATATCGTTGATTTAAAGCAGTTGACATGTACAGTAGGTGGATCCACTCCAAAGTCATCATGCACAAACCATTGACACATTCAGTTCACTGTTGTTTACAATCCAGTTTTAATATTTAAATGAACTATAAAAAGCACATTAAAACATTTTCTCATTTTAGTTACAAAAATGGGTCACCTAAAGGGCTTCTCATTGCATTCACAGAAGGATCTGAACAGTGGATGTCTAAACAGTTACGTAATTCTGTCTTTTAAAAAAAAAAAAAAAAAAATCCCCACCCAAAATATATAAACTTAATTGTTTAACCAAGGTATATACAGGGCATATTATCCTTGCATCTTAAAGGTTATCAAGAAAGTTTGAGGTATACAACCGAAATAAAAAAAAAGCCTGTCAGAGAACAAAAACAGAAAAAAAAAAAAAAAGACAAATAGAATTAAATAAGAGAAAAAAAATGAATGCCATGGTTGCTTCCTACAAGCACAGGATCACAACATTAGTGGGAGATGTTGCCGTGTACGTGCTGATGCGATACTTCCAGTTGTTTCACCGACGGTCACAAGGGCAAAACAGCAAATAACCTCAAGCTTCGGGACTGTCAATATATACAAAGGGCATACAGTCTAATTTAGCGATAGAGAATTGTTTGGATGCTCACTTTATTTGCTTCATGACAGGTACACATTTGTTTGAGCACAACAGAGTAACAAATTTATTGGATTTTAATGATATCTTTTAACTTACACTGTATTTCTTTGAACCGACATTGAAATTAGAAGAGCCAGAAGCAGAATCTGATACACATGCAAGTTTTGAAAGTGGATTCAGAAATAACAGTATTGTACAAAATAATAATTACAGTTTTTTTTTTAAAATTATCAAAATACACCTTCTTTCGTAGCACCTCTATATACTTTTTTGTGTGTTTTGAACAAGCACCATTGTAGTCGTTTTCATACAGCACCTGGAGGATCCAAAGAGGAGGCCCGTGTCCCCCCATGTTTGCCCGACCCCCCCGCCTCTGTTACCTCCGATTCACCCTCCTCTGCCACGCGTTCCAATGTCCTTCACCTTTGCTCCGTAACGTGGTTAAGTCATGTGGTTCGAGCCCTACAAGGGCAACAAGTATTTTCCTGGGTTACATGTACATACATGGAAAGACATGTTTTGCTACACCATCTCTTATTCAAAACTTGCATGTGGCATAGGAAAAGGGTGGGGGGCTAGAAATGGGGTTTGGTGGTACCCAAAACGTCTCAACTTGACTTTCTTTGCTGGCCCCATCGAGTCCTTTTTTTTTTTTTCTTTTTCTTTTTTTTGTTTGTTTGTTTTATTTAGCCAAGGAAGCAGACGGGCCCAACTTCGAACCCAAACTTCTGGTTGGGGTCCCCAAAGTCAGTCAACATGACGTCGATGATTGGAACCTGATCAATTTTGGGAGTATTAATCTCCATCACAGTCTTTCCATATCCACTCCTCGTCTGCAGCGAGAAAAACACAAACACAGAGGAATTGGTTAGATGAGTGAATGGTGATGCATCACACAGGGCCCCTCCCACAGGGCTCCTCCCACAGGGCCCCTCCCACAGGGCCCCTCCCACCCCCTGCGCTGAAACGTCAACGTCGTATCATGAATTGAGTACAGATAACAGGCCAGTTGAAAGTGGCTTTCCATGTGTATGTTCACGCCACGTAAAATACCAGGCAATTAGTGGTTAGGGTTAGGACTAGGTTTAGATTTAGGACTAGGTTTAGGGCTAGGGCAGGATTTAGGGTTAGGGTTAGGACTAGGTTTAGATTTAGGGTTCGATTTAGGATAAGGTTTAGGGCTAGGTTTAGGGTTAGGTTTTGGGTTAGGATAAGGGTTATGTCTAGGTTTAGGGTTAGAATTAGGGAAAGGTTTAGGGTTAGGTTTAGGGTTAGCACAAGGTTTAGATTTAGGGTTAGATTTAGGGTTCGGGCTAGAGTTAGGGTCAGGTTTAGGATTAGATTTAGGGCTAGGTGTAGGATTAGGTTTTGGGTTAGGGCTAGGTTTAGGGTTAGATTTAGAGTTAGCGGTTACGGATCTATAAACCAGAGATCTTGGCGTACATTGACACGCAATCAAATGGCGTTGAATAACACGTGAAATGATGAAAATGCGCACTTATAGCACGCCTAACGCCATAAGAACTAGCGTGACATATAATGCGATTTCATGAGATCAGTCTGGATACGTTCAGCTACTAGCATCAGCAGGGTTCCCGCGAGGTCTAAAAAAAAAAGTCTTAAAAGTCTTGAATTTACAAATCTGCATTTAATACCTTAAAAAAGTCTGTAAAGGTTATTATATTTTACATGGTCGATCTTAAGTTAGGTTGTCGTAAACTTGTTCGCTGTGTTGTGTTTAAATGTTTATGTTAAATGTCCCAGCTGCAAAGAAAGGAACATTAATCTACTCGGTTCCACCCGTTCCAACCCGACAATCTATATTATAAAAGGGAAGTGGACTCTGTGTGTCTCGGGTATCAAACAAAATTCGTACAGAGTTGACTGCTGCAGTTTGGCATCCTTATGTATTTTTGGTCAAGGAACAGACTAGTGAAAACGGTATTTTAGTTTAGTTTATTTCAGACACAAGGATTTTGGGTATTTTGGGAAATATTCGCAATTTTGGAATACAATAGCCTTTAAATCACATTGCTGTGGCCAGAATCATAGAATCATCATTGAAGTGGGTTACCTAGCAACAGATAAAATAGGGCCACGTTGCCATGGTGTCAAATTTCATTTCATGTGCATAAACAGACATGTCAGCTGAGAGGTTATTCAACTGAAAATGCCAAGAAAGTAAAGGAATGACCCGGATCAGAGGATCTAGAAACGCGCTAGTTCATATTGAAATGAGGATAAAAATGATCGCTAACTTGGCAGAAATGATCGCAGAACATTCCGCCCTGCACACGTGCAGCCAGTAGTCGCCCGAGAAAGCTGACGTCGCGAACTTTAAGGGACGCCTCGCGAGTGAAAAGTAACCGTGGGTAAGCGTAAATGTAATAACGCCCGGTTGGAGCAAAGATCGCTCTCGACCTTGTTGACACGAGCGGAGGGGAACGGCTGTGAAACGGGCATTAAAGTGCGTTCCGTGTCGTCTCAAAGAGGTCTCAAAGTCTTAAATTGAACCTGCATCGGGTCAACGCCACAAAGTCACACTGACCCCGAGAAAACATATAGAGAAAACCCTCTTATTCCCACCATCATCACGACCCTAAAACAAACACATCCTTCATTTTAGTCCCACCCACATGCACCATATCTGTGCATGTTCTGGAATATTTTTATGGTTCTGCTCACTAACACGAAAAAGCGACTTTAACCTTTACAAGCAACTTACTTGGGTATGTATGTTC
>JAPQRP010000015.1:622073-643465 GCA_037367295.1 Apogon hyalosoma
ACACTGTCATCTTCTACAACATTGATTCACCAGTAAAACCCATGGAGTTGGATCAATGACAGTGGATGGACACACTTTATTTACGTTCATTTGATGATCCATTTTGCTGAAAAAGTCACTTTTTCTTCAATTTTCTCTCTTTCTGATATAATAACCCTCAACTTTACTCTGAACTTTTATGAACATCTATATGATCAGTAAATTAAACATAGGGAAAAATACCTGATTTACACTGAAAAATGCGAAATCCAGAGGATAATATTTTTATAAATGGTGATAAATCACTTAAGAAATGTTAAATAGAGAGAAAAACTCATTTGGGAACGGACACAAACGTAGCACAGTTTTCTCTATTTCATGTAATAACTTTCGAATTAACTTTATCTCATCTACATTATCAGCGAATTAAATGTAGAAAAATACCAGAGTTTCACTAAAAAATAAAAAGTACTGAGGATAATATTAGAATACATGGTGATGAATCACTTAGGAGAGGGTGACTCATTTGGAACTTGCCACAAAACCAGTTCGAGGTCTTTGAGGGATCGTTTCCAAATCACCAGAGGTCTCCAGGTTGTAGCGGTCCCATGTGAATTAGGCTTCGCACCCCTGTAATTCTAACTCAATTAACAAAAGCTATTAAATCCGGTGACACCGCTGGGAGGCTTTTACTCTAACGCAGCTGCAGACGTCGGGGACTTTGAAAGGCTGAGTCGCTGCTTGACAAAACCTCCTGCAGATTCCAGACTCCGACATCAGTTCCAAACTGTAAATCTGGAATAATCCTTTTCCATTTAATCACAGAACTCTTAGGTTCTATAAAATCAAGGTTTTACAGTATTATAAAGCCTCATTAAGGGTTGAATGCCATTTAACAGCCGAAGCAGAATGCGTAATGTAAGGCTGACAATGACAAACTGCAGGTTTTCATATGTACATTAACCCTTGAAGACCTATACCTATTTTTGTGGCCACTTCCAAAAATAAATTTTTCCACATATTTAACCATTTCTAAGAGATGCATCACGTTTATTATAATATTATCCTCTCAATTTAGCCTCGTTTCCAGTGAAAATCATCTATTTTCCTATGATCATGTGGATGTTCATTGAAGCTCAGCGTAAAATCAAAGGTTATTACATCAAAACAGAAAAAAAAAAAACCTGGTGAAAATGGGACTTTTTCAGTAAAACATATCAATAACCGAACTTAAACCCAGTGTCTCCGTCCTCTGCCATTGATCCAACTCCATGGGTTTTACTGGGGAATCAATATCGTAGAAAATGACGGTGTCTCCACGGTAACTACGGAGCCTCTGAACGTGCAAACGGGTCATATCTGATGACCACGAGAAGACGATTAACCGCATTTACACCGATTATTTACATGTATTGATAGAATTAATGGATCAGTGGGTATTAAACACGTCATATAAGTCGATGAGTTTGGTTGCCGGTGGCTTAAAGTTTGCGATACGGTATAAAGCACCTCCGAAACTGTCCTGAGAATGAATGAATGAATGAATGATATGGACTTACTCTTTCACCGGGTGGACCTGGGGGGCCGTCGTTCCCTGCTGTGCCCTGCAACAAAAACCAACATATCATCGTTACTGTGACCAACTTTCGATTCGCACATCGTCGGTAGAAATGTCGTTTTAAAGTTAGAATTACAGGGTTTCTGCAGGTATCAGCAAATCTAATGTGAGGCTCTTTTTTAATGCCACTTTAAATAAATGTAATGCTCACGTCCACCTGCAGATACAGTTTTATTTTTAGTTCCGTGTCGGTTTACCGTCCACAGGCTTTCACCGGGTTCTGAATAGTTCCTCCTCCGATCACGTCCGCTCAAACTTCTATTTTCCCACATTTGCTAATATTCCCTCCGCTCTTTCGCCACGGCATGAGCACGCTACGTTCCAAGCATCCGGTGTAAACAGCAGCCAGTTAAAGGGTTCCGCCTGTCAATCACCGCACTATACTTCCCATCAAAATTATTAAGTGTTTATATAATCAAAATAAGTCGTGAATAACAATGTTTTTTGTTTTCCATCAAGTGTATTACATTTTTTTTAATGCCTCTAGATATCGCTGCCATTTAAGGCCGTAATTTTCACAAAATCACATGTAATGACTTTTAATGCTTTTAATGACCCGTAGAAAGCCTGTTGAAACTTAACAATCATCTATATAATCAACAGATTGAATACATTTTCAATTTTTTTGCATCAAATTCCAGCTATGGCAATGATGTAAAAAGTACAATCGTTAAATTCGGTTATTTTAAACACACTATACTATACAAGTGTATTTAATTCTCTAATGCCTCTGGACATCAAATTTAATGCTTTTAATGCCACTTAAAGCCTTAATTTTCACTAAATATATTTAATGACTTTAAATGCTTTTTAACGACCTGCAGAAACCCTGAGTTATTCTAGACTAGCGGGGAGGAGTAGTGGCTTCATTTCGTGCACAACCCGGTCGGAAACTTCAAAAACTTCAAAAATTCTATGTGAAACCTGTGTTTATAGCGGCTGTACCTTAGGACCTGGTTTTCCCGTCGGACCTCTGGCTCCCCGGGCTCCACGAGGACCCTACGAAGACACAACACCCTCAGACTCAGGCATTAAACATAGCGTTAGAGTTGAATTTAATGACATTTAGTAAAAGCTACGCACCGTTGGACCCCTTTGACCTCTCGGACCAGGTTTCCCTGCAACGCCCTGTTAGAAAACCAGCAAAAACTTTTAACAAACTCACAGGTATTGCTGTTTTTTTTTTTGTTTTCAATTTCCAATATTAATATACATCTAAGAGGATGCAAACCAGTAGTTTTTCATCAGTTACTTCCTACTAACAGTAACATGCAATAACCCTGTTAAATGTGAATTAGGTGGAATAAGTCACGCTATAATCCTCTGTTCATACAATGAAAATGAAATATTTTTTCAGTATTTAATTTATTTATTTAGTATTTAATTCAAACACAAATGCTCTGGTTCTACAGACTGTCATAGATATACATGCTGTCAATAATGTAAATATTCTGTCTATTCATGTTTTATTCTATTTTTAGTTCTGTTCTTATTTTACTTTTGTCAAATTTTAAATTCTATTTTCTTATTTTACTTTTTACAATATTTTAAGTATTTTTATATTTTCTAGAAAAAAGTTTGTATTTTCTCTATGTTTTAGCGTAAAAAAGTAAAATGACATGAAAATGCTTACATTTACACACTATCCTTTCACAAAAAAATATAAATAACTTGAACTAATATGAACCACTTGAAATATCTAAAGGGGACTAAGTGTCATTTTAATAATATTTTGCCTATTAGTAAATGTTTTGTGTATTTGTAGATCCACTGTGATCTGTGGATTGTAATGTACATGTGTAAATGATAAACCGAGGCAGAATATTGTTAAAATTGCACTTATTTTTCGTAAGATGTTTATGGTTGTTCATAATATTCACTTTTTTTTCATTTTCCCTTAATTTCCTTAATCCTTTCATGCATGACGTCGGTGGACAAGAGGTTCCCAGCTTTATAAAAAAAAAAAAAAAAAAAAAAAATCGTCCACAGCAAAGGTCATTCCATAAAAATACATCTGAAAAACTGTTGGATCATGATGTTTCCAATATAGGCAATTATTCACTTAAAAAAAGCCAAAACTTGTACTTTCATGTGATTCAGGAGGTTAAATATCTTCTTCATAAAACCATATTTAAAAAAATAAAAAATCAAAAAATCAAAATGCATTTCAACTTTAGCCTTATTTTCTTTTTAACAAAAAAAAAGAAAATCTGGATGTTTTTCATAATTCAGGCATGAAAAGGTTAATATACTTTTTTTTTTTTGCACTCTAAAACGTGCGTAAAGTTTGGAGTTTTTTGTGAAAAGACGGTTTGTAAATGTAAACTTGTTTGTGTAATTTTCCTTTTTTTTGCACTGAAAGACAAAATGTGTAATTATTATTATTTATCAGTTATTATAATAGTATTTTCCTGGTCTGACCCACTTGAGATCATACTCGTCTGAATGTGGAACCTGAACTAAAATGATTTTGCCAATACTGTATCTTCAGTGTCATTTTAAAATGTCCCGATTTTGTATATTTAAAAACGATGGACATTATTTTTCGTGCTAAGAACAAAAGTCTTCCTGTTTGTATTAAGAAAAAAAAAAAATTAAAGTTAAGAGAACAGAATTGTAATTTAAGAGCGCTGTTTGTGTTTGAAGCGTGTAAAGTGAGAACAAATGTTAAACATCGCTGTGTTTCTGTTATCGGTGTCAAATTACGGAATCAGTTGAAGGACGAACTCAAATTGTGTCGCTTTAACTTGTCAAATTCTCAAGGACTATAAAGGTCAAATAACCTCTAAGTGACTTAAGGAACTGGATGTAGATTCATTTGGGTTAATGTTTTATTTACCGCAAATTCAGGTCATTCAAAAGAACGGGAGCAGGAGAAGCAGAAATAAGAATCTGGCTTCAGCTTCTTCCTTTTTCGGTTATTAATTGTGTAAATTTCACGCTCTCTTTGTTTGTGTTTTGTACTTAATCAAAAAAAAAAACAAAACATTCATTCATTTTCATCCCATGGGCCGGATTCGTACCCTTCGGCGTCCGTTTTTTTGGCCCACGGGCCTTATGTTCGACACCTCACCTCTAAGTAAAAACTGCGTGAGTGCTGCTTTTTTTTTTTTTCCCCCCCGACTGTTTCTCTACCTTTTGTTCTCTTCCCAACATTGATTTTGTCGCTGTTATTTCTCGTGCCGAGTCACCGTAATAGGAATCAATTTTCCTTTATGCTCAGATATGACGGCGCGGTGACTTTTTGTACTCAAACGCCGGGAGTGCGTGTCGGCGGTTCTTACCCGGGCTCCTTTCTCGCCGTTGGCTCCAGGGAAGCCGGGGAAACCACTCGAGCCCTGTTAATGACAGAGGGAGATATCAGCCAGTGACAGAAACAACCGAGCTGGCAGACCAGGCCAGGACTCGCATTCTAATGGAGACATATCCTGTATTTATCTGCAGCGTTTTTCACCATAACCTCTGATCCTTCCTCATTTGTTCGAATTATTCTCCGTCCAAAAAAAAAAAAAAACCTTCTGCTTAACCCGTAAAGACCCAAACGTCCACCGTCCACCAAAAGCATCTACTGATCTAAAGTATTTAAAAACATCTGATCCACTAAAGCCTATCGGTACACGCATGGTGAGTATGGGCGGAGTCAGGGGAAGAGGGCGGAGACTTTTCAGTTGAGAGGGGGAGGGGCTTGACACAAAGACAGGAAGTGAGGATGAAAAAAAAAAAAACAAAACAAACTTCAAAGACCGATGTAAACTGTTTAATACCTGTTGATCCATTTGTAAATAACTGGTGTAAAATGCAGTTTGTCGTCTTTTCGTGGATATCGGAGGCTCCGTTGTTACCATGGAAACACCGGCGTCTTCTACGACATCGATTTACCAGTAAAAGCCGCGGAGTTGGATAAATAACAGTTAATGACGATGTTTGTTTTTATGTTCAGTTAAGGACGTATTTGGCAGAATAAGTCACTTTTTACTCAGTTTTCTGAAAAAAAATCCAAAATACAGACGATGATATTATAATAAATGCTGATAAATCACTTAGGTACAGCTGGAAGTGGTTATAAAATTAGTTATAGGTAGTTTTTTTGTGTATATATTGCACTAAATAGCTCACTGTGTGAAATATAAGCTATGTTATCCTGCACTATCGTTGTATAGATACCTCTGTTTTTACTCGTTTTCTCTATAACTTTTGAAACATGTCCATCTCATCTACACGATCAGTGAATTAAATATACGAAAACACCTGGTTTTCACTTGGAAAATGCAAAATATAGAGAATAATATTGTAATAAATGGAGATAAATCACTTTGGGAAGATTAAATGTAGAGAAAAATGAATTCAGACAAATGAAATCGGACGGAAACGCTTGTTTTTCTGTTCAGTTATGAATATCTTTGCTGAAAAAGAGACTTTTTCCTCACTTTTCTGTGTTTCTGAACTAATAACCTATGGATTTACCCTGAGCTTTTACGAACACCTACGCGATCGGTGCATTAAATACAGGAAAATACATGATTTTCACCGGAAAAACGCAAAAAAACAGAGAATGATATTATAATAAATGGGGGTAAATCGCTTAACGTCATTTGGGAATAGACACAAAAGTAGCTCCGGGTCTTTATGGGTGAAATTAGATTCCGTTATAGTAATACCAGACTGAATCTCTGAGGGGAAAATGACAAAAATAAAAGTATTTTCCTTTGACGCTCACAAAGCCGACCAGTTAATTATACTGTAACATGCACACAAATGAACACAAAGACGACAAATGTGCTGCACAACACAAGGAAATATCATTTATTCATTAGTCAGAAACAGCAGCTTACCCTTTTTGCAGCACCTCGACACGATGCATTAGGAATATTCGATAAAAAAAAAAAAATCAATCAGATTCACTTCCGACAGTGTGCGTTACTATCATGCAGAGCTGCTACGATTAACCATTTAGTTGATCCCTATTGAAATCATTTGATTCTAGCCTTTTAAATATCGATTATTTACTGGTTTACTTTCGTTTCTGTCGTTGTAAAGTGGACATTTTTGAGTTGTAACTAAACGAGACGTTCAAGGACCCCATTTTGAGCTTCGGGAAGAACTTTTTTTTATTATTTTCCAATGTTTTACAGCCGGAAATATTAATAAAGAACGAAAACAAGCCCTGTTATGATGTTATAGATCTTTCATTGACGAATTTTGGAGATATTTATGAAATCGCTTCAGGCTCAACAACACAAAATCCGATACTTCGTTTATGTTAATGATTAAAACACTGATTAAAGAGTACGTTGCACAGATGCATCGTATCACGTTTTATTTGTTTTGGTGCATTAATATTAAATTTAGCTGCACCGAACAGATGAAGTGAAGGTTACAGAATGTCTAAGGCTGGTATTAAACAGTAATAAAAATGATTTAGCTGAATAATCTTGAAGAAAAACAATAGTAAAATGAGATATTGACTGGTTCAAGGGATGGTTTTTAAGTAGAGCCGCTTAAAATGCTCGATTTTAGTCACATGTAACTGTCGTGTACGTGTCCAAACACAAAATATAACATGTTATATTACAAAATACAGTGTAATCTCATGAAATAATGATGCGTCTGGACCCTCCGCTCTTCCATAAATGGGACAAAAATGACCCGTGTTAAAATCAATGAGTTTTTAAGCCATTTTGTCATTAAAAATAATCATTTGTGTGATATTTTGGTCCATAAAAGAATAATTTCCTATTTTGATACATAACAACGTTTAAACATTTTTTTGTTTATATGTATATTTTGAAAATTTGAAATGCGAAGTATAGTATATAACAGTGGTTTTAAACTTTTTATAGTGGAGTACCTCCTGAAATATACTTTTTTCGCCCAACTCTTGCTTCAGCATTTTTGATTGAAAAAAAAAAAAGGCAATTTTTTTTTTCCTGTGCCAAAGGTGTGTGTTTATATTTTCAAAACTTTGTAAACAAACAACATATATTTAACTGTAATATATAAAAGTAACATTTTTTGTTTTTACAGTAAATTTTGTGAAAAATATAAACTGCAAAGTGCCCTCTTTTATTGATAAGAAAATAAATAAATTGCTCATTAATTAATACATGGACCTTTCGTCAACAAAAAATAATTACTTATCTACTCAAATAAACTCATTAAATAGAAATGTTCTTAAAATGTTACCAAAGCTAAAACAAGATGATTAACAATAAAACTATTATATGGATGTATTTATTGCGTTTTATATTTCAGCATTAATTCTAATTATTTATTTCGCATTCAGTACACGATGACTTTTTTATTTGTATTTTTCCCCAAAAAAATTAAATTGCCCCCCAGGGTTTCTTCCAAGTACCCCTGAGGGTACGCACTTCAGGAACCCCTGGTCTATAGTTTATAATATTTAAGAGCAACAGAACAATGTCAACAATGTCAACTTAATGTAAAATGAATCAAAGGTTCAGATGAAATTCCACTGAAAATGATCCACGGAAGCTTGGAGTACTTTATTTATTTATTTATTTATTTAATTCAACCTTTATTTAACCAGGTAAGCAAGTTGAGAACTGACTCTTATTTTTTTACAATAAGTAAGTAGTAATACAATATAATAATACAGTAACAGTAGTAAGTCGTAATCATCTGTTAAATCACTTCTTAAGACGCATTTGTACAGACTTGCTTTTATGTGATGTCGTCTCTTTTTAATGTTGGAATATTTCGTTTTACCCTGTTTTGTTTATTCATTTATATTAACATATACATGATGTTTTATTCCATTCCTTCATTTTCACATTGATTTGGCAGCATCATGTCATGTAATCTCTGCCCTCTCTACTTCGACACGTTTAAATTTATTCATGTCATGTTTTCGAGTTTGCTGTAAATATGTCTTTTATTGTGTTGAGCTGTTTTCTGTGTTTAGTGTCTTTGCTTGAGTCTTGTTTTTTTTTTAGTTGTATCCTGCTGTTGTGCCCTTCTGCTTTGTCTGCCTTATTATTATTATTATTAATATTATACAAAAACTACACTTTCAAAAATTCTACAAAAGGTAATTTAAAAATTGAAATGGCACAATGTCAGCAACATCTTTTTTGAGGGATACCTGGAATATGAAATAAAAACAACTTTCCATTCCAAAGATATTGCAATAAAATAACCTGACCGGGTCATTTTAGAGCCGTTTATGCATCCAAGGGTTAAAAACCCATGTCCCAGACTCACCTTAGGTCCTTGTCGTCCTGGATAACCTGGTAATCCCGGGACTCCCAGTTTACCCTGAAAGAAACCAACAACAAACATCAGCCCCGAAACACGACTACTTCAAAAAAACAACACAGGATTTTGTTGTCGATACCTTTTCTCCAGCGGGACCGAGGGGACCAGATTCTCCGGGAGGTCCGGCTCGGCCTTTAGGACCCTCTGGACCGTCTTCTCCTCTGGATCCTAACAAACCCAACTCACCCTAAAACACCACAAATCAAAATAAATAAAAATAATAATAAAGTGTTATGGTCGCATCCGTGTTTATCAATGGACGTTAGCTGTGGTGGACTTTCTTACCCGGTCTCCTTTTATACCCATGTCTCCCTTGAAACCTGGGAAACCATCCTCGCCCTAAAATAAGACAAAAAGAACTTATTAGATTTGTATGAAATTGCGTCGGGTTATTTCATTAGACTTTGTTTATTTCCCACCCAGAGTCTGAGACGGACGGTTTCTTCATTTCACCCGGGAGCTCATTAAATCTCCTGATATTTTAGATTTATTGAGTTGGAAATTCAGCTCGCTCTTGTTTACTGTAAGGGGGTCTATGCGGACCGCAGGATTGATGCTGCTATCTGCTGGTCAGAGGCTGAAACAGCACCTGGATGTGACTTAAAGGGGTTGAACAGATGTGATCTGCACTATATGGACAAAAGTAATGGGACACGTTGAATTCAGGTGTTTCTTTTCTAACAGGGGTCTGGGATACAAAACAATAATGACTAATGTTATAATATAGTTTATATTGTCATAAATATAATTGCATTGGTTAGTTAATTCTTAACTTTGCTTCCAAAATGCCTCAGAGACGGGTTTTACTTAATTTCTTTCAACACTGATTTATTTATTTATTTATTTTTTATCCATGACTGATTTTAAATGTTCTTCCTCTAAATTTCTAACATATTTTCCATGTTCTGACTGTAAATAATACTTTTCTTCCACTTCTAACCGTCTACTTTCTTCACATCTCACTGAGGAAGAAGAATCTCCCATTAAACTTTTAAGGAAATATTGACGTTTTTATCTCAAATCCTCATGAACAGGACATCCGACAGCTGTAGACATGATGTGCCCCATGACTTTTGTCCGTATAGTTTAGAGGCAACACTCGTTTTTGCTGACTGTTATGGTAACAGTGTCAGCTGCAGCACAGCATTTGTCTTGTGCTAGATATTTATGTGGAAAAAGTTCAAATAAAGTATGTAAAAACAAATTTTAAAACACAATGGATTATGTGTCACCTGCAGAATCCCAAATTCGAAAACAGTCCGAACCAATCCACCAAACACTGACGAGCCCTTTGCGGTCAAACCAGACCTCTGTCTCTACTTTGACACTTTCTCTTTCTAGTCTGTCACCTGTCTGTGTTTTTTGCGTTATCTGATGCCAAAAAAGCCTAATGTATCAAATGTGATACAAAAAAAAAAAAACTCCCCCACCCCCTCCAAAAAAACAATATGGCAAGTTTTTTTTTGTTTGGATCATGTTGAAAGGGCTAATAAACCTTTCAATTAAAATAAATAAATAAATAAAATGATTTTGTAGCTAGTTTTGAATGGGTCAGGTTTTACAGGGTTGGTGCAATTGCATTTTTGTTTTGTTTTTTAGCTTAAAAAAAACATACCTGACAATTTTACATGTTTTGTTAGTTGGTGTAATTATTGTAATTATTTTTTAAGCCTTTTTTTTTAGCCTTTTTTTGTATTTTAACTAATGTTAGCTGCATTAAATAGATTTTTCTTGTAGTATATGTTAATGTGAAAAAGTTCAAATAATGCCAGCACTGTATAAGTGAAATTGAGTGTTTAAATTATACTTTTCCTCCCAAGGGTTTGTTTAAAAAAGAAAACATACCAACATACATGACAATTTTGCTGGCTTGTTGCAAGTTGTTGAAGTTGGTGTGATTATTGTTTTACTCTGCAAAATATATAATTTTTTGAAGTGCAGTAGCATGTTCTTGTACTACATGTTTATGAAGAAAAGATAAATAACATATGAAAACAAAAAAAAAAGAAATAAAATAAGCGTAACCTGTAAAATCCCAAATGTCCAACAGCCAACGTATTGAATGTTAAATATCCCAAAAGAAAAAAATTATATGGCCAAAATTTTCGTTTGGCTTATGTTGAAGGGCTAATAAACATTTCAGTTCCAAAAAACTTTGATTTTGTGGTAAGTTTTGAATTTACAGGGTTGGATGCTATCATTTTTTATTCTATTTTATTAATATTTTTTTAAGAAAACATACCTGACAATTTAGCTAGCTTGTTGGTGTGATTGTTGTAATTACTTTTTAGCTCTACAAAACATAAGTTTGTGAAGTGCAGCGGCATATTCTTGCAGTATGTTTATGAGGAAAAGATAAATAAAATATGAAAACAAAGAAGAAAAAAAAAAAAAAAAGCATAACCTGTAAAATTCCAAATGCCCAACAGCCAATGTATCGAATGTGATACAAAAAAAAAAAAAAATATCCCAAAAGAATAAAAATGATATGGCTGAAATTTTTGCTTGGATTATGTTAAAGGGCTAATAAACATTTCAGTTCCAAAAAAAACTTTGATTTTGTGGTAAGTTTTCTGAATTTACAGGTTTGGATGTCATCATTTTATTAATATTTAAAAAAAAAAAACCAAAACATACCTGACAATTTAGCTAGCTTGTTGGTGTGACTGTTGTAATTACTTTTTAGCTCTGCAAAACATAAGTTTGCGAAGTGCAGCGGCATATTCTTGCAGTATGTTTATGAGGAAAAGTTCAAATAAAATCTGAACAGGGAAAAAAAATAAAAAATCTAAAACTGTCCAAATCAATCCACCGAACGCTGACAGGCCCTCTGCAGTCAAACCAGACCTCTGTCTCTCTTCTTTGACACTTTCTCTTTCTAGTCTGTCACCTGTCCGTGTTTTCGACCTTATCTGTTGCATAATGCAGCGTTGAGCGTGCCTTTTGCCAGCCGCTCGCATCACAAAGACCACACATCGCAAACGCGCGCGCGCACACACCAGAGGTAAAGCGAAGCCGCATCCTTTATTCATAACAAACCCTTTCTCCTCAAGGTTTTGGCTTTTGAATCCTTCGCTATAAATTATTCAATAAAAAACCGAACTGAATAGCTGTCATTGTGCTGAGAACAACATCCCTCAGTCAGATAATGGATTTCATAGAGAAGCATAACTGTATCGATCTTAAATAAACGCCATGCATATTAAAAGGTGCTTAGTTGAGATTCTACATAGTGCCACACACACACACACACACACCTAACACTTCAAAAGTACTCAAGGTGGATTGTAGTGTTCTCTGACAGCCAGAAGCCTGGAGCGCATCTGCTTTACATTTGACAGCTGATTGAGGGTCACTCCGACAAAAAGGCTGCGTCTCCACTGAAGCCGGCTATCGACTGACCTCCGCGTGGCGCTTTCGGGCGGCGCGGAACCGTCCACTCCGGCACAAAAGAGGCAAAAACAAAGCAGGGGTGGCAGGTAGACAGCCGCGGTTACAGACAGAAGATTTGTGACGGGAATATATATATGTGTACCCGCCGTCCTCGAGGCTTCAAAAGTTTGTTTGTGCTCTCCTCACCTCCGCGACAAAGTGAAGTTTAGACGAAAACTTTGGACTTTTGACACCTGTGAACTCATCGGTGTTATTTATTATTTAGCGGCGCAAGACGCAGGTGTCAAACATGCAGCCCGCGGGCCAAAACCGGCCCTCTAAAGGGTTCAGTCTGGCCCCAGGATGAATCTGCAAAGGCTACACAGAAAACACTGACAATTATGTTGTATTGATAACGAAGCTAAATTCAAGATTTTTCAACTCCGGACGCCTGTTACTAATGTTTTGTGGTCTGTAAAACCCCCTTTACAAAGGCGTGGAGATCCTTGAGCGATGAAAAAATGGCCAGATCTCACGACGATCTTTCGACGAGCACCCAACGATCAACGAGATCGCTCAATGATCTCCGCGGTCTCCTCAAAGTTTTGACTCTCGACGGTCGCCAAGGGAAGCCATCTCTCAATGAACGCTCAATGAGCCCTCAACGATCTCATCCACCTCAAATGATCTCTCAGCAGTCTTTCAATGAACGCCAAATGTTTCCACCCCGAAGTTAGAGATGGTTTAGAGATCAATGAGGGAATGGGTTCAACTGCCTCTATGACCCCCACCCCCACCACCCCACCCACCTTATCCGACTGACCAGACAGTTTAAAGTAGGGGCAGACACAACGAGCGCACAAGGATCTCCTAAATATTTACACAGAGACAACTTTTTTGAGGCCCTACGGGGCCCTCTGTTCTTATTCTTAATCTTACTCTTAATCTCACTCTTTTTCTTACATTTATTCTTACTTTTATTCTTATTCTCAATCTTACTCTTATTCTTAAGACTTATTCCTTTTCTTATTTTTAAACTTAAGCTTACTTATTCTTTTTCTTATTCTTATTTTATTCTTATCTTCACTCTTATTTTTATTCTTACTTTTATTCTTAATCTTACTCTTATTTTTAGACTTATTCCTATTCTTATTTTTAAACTTACTCTTATTTTTAAACTTAATCTTACTTATTATTTTTCTTATTCTTATTTTATTCTTATCTTTACTCCTATTTTTATTCTAATTCTTACTTTTATTCTTAACCTTACTTTTATTTTTATTCTTATTTTTATTCTTCTTAGCTTTACTCTAGTTTCATTCTTACTTTTATTCCTATTTTTATTCTTATTCTTACTCTATGCAAATCTGCTTGTGTGTGAGGTGACTAAAAAAGTGTACGTGAATGGTTTGAATGGATGCTTTGTGTTATTGTTAAAATATACAGAAAAAAGCTGTTTTAACAAAGCAAAGGAGGCAGAATTAATTTAATTATTAGTTTGTAAAAAGGGGGTGGGAGTCTATACGTTATACTTCTTCCCACTCCTTTTCGAACGCGCCGAAAAATTTTGTTTGACCACGTTGTATGGATCTGTGTTATCTGATGATTCTATGCGCTCGAAATAAAACTAAACTAAGTCATAGTTTTATTCCTATTTTTAATTCTTATTCTTGTTTTTATTCTTATTCTGCTACACAATGGAAAATATTAGATCTTATTTGAATCATTTCCACTAACTCTTGGCATGGTTGATAGTTTCCTCATTATTTCTTCCGTTTTAGATTTTAGATGAACCCGTTCCGTCAGATTTCCCTCCACTTCAGGCTGTTCAGTGAACAGATGCTGATGGTAGAAGTTCTTACCTTCTCTCCCTTTGAACCCTTCAGACCACGGACACCGTCAGCGCCCTGTTGGACAGAAAACGCCACTAAATAAGTCCCACAATACAAGGAAAAAGAGTCTTAATGAGGAACAGGAGGCCGATTTAGCTACCTTGACACCACGAGGACCTGGATACCCAATGGGACCCTGTGGACCATGTGGACCCTGGTGGGAACCAATATTGCATGATTACTACGGTTCTGTCGCATCACGTCTACACATTTTTTGCACAAATGCGAAAATGTAAGCATATCAAATAGTACGTAGTAGACGCACATAGAATATAAAGTCTAATGCACTTACTTGACCTCCTTTTTCTCCAGGTGGACCCTCCTTTCCAGGATGTCCCTGCAACAACAAAATACTTTATGAGGTGAAGCTCAAGAAGAACGTGCTTGTGCAAACAAAACCAGCGTTGTGTTGTTTTAATAATGGATGGTTTGGAGCCGTGGAGGACAACTAGTGTTCACCTGGTCAAACAAAGACGTAGGTGTGACAAAAAAAAAAAAAAATGTCTCTGAATACCTGGTTTTATTTGTTATAAGATAAGACAAGATAAGATAAGATAAGATTAGTTAGACAAGATAAGACACGATAAGACAAGATAAGACGAGTTAAGATAAGATAACAAGACAAGTTAAGATAAGATAAGATAAGATAAGACAAGATAAGATAAGATAAGATAAGATAAGTTAGACAAGATAAGACACGATAAGACAAGATAAGACGAGTTAAGATAAGATAACAAGACAAGTTAAGATAAGATAAGATAAGATAAGACAAGGTAAGGTAAGGTAAGATGAGATAAGATAAGACAAGTTAAGACAAGTTAAGATAAGACGAGATAAGATGAGATAAGACAAGGTAAGACAAGTTAAGATAAGATAAGACAAGTTAAGATAAATTAAGACAAGATAAGACGAGTTAAGATAAGATAACAAGACAAGTTAAGATAAGACAAGATAAGTTAAGATAAGACAAGTTAAGTTAAGACAAGATAAATTAAGATAAAATAAGATACAATAAGACAAGAGAAGACAAATTAAGTTAAGACAAGTTAAGGTAAGTTAAGACAATACATGTTAAGATAAGATAATATAAGATAAGATAAGAAAAGACAAGATAAATTAAGATCAGTTAAGACACAAGTTAAGATAAGATAAGACAAGACAACTTAAGATAAGTTACGATAAGACAAGTAAAGATAAGTTAAGACAAGGTAAGACAAGATGAGACAAAATAAGATGACAAGTTAAGATAAGTTAGGACAAGTTAATTTAAGATAAGTTACGACAAGATAAGACAAGTTATGACAAGATAACACAGGACAAGACGAGACAGGAGAAGGTGAGACAGGATAAGATAAGTTAAGACAAGATAAGACAAGATAAGTTAAGATCTCTCAGAGCACAAGCATAAAAGATACAATCAAGAATAAAACGCTATAAGATATAAACTGTATCAAAACAACTAAAAGAAAATAACACAGTGAATTGCAATAAATATCTAAAAATAAATCCTCTCAACAAATTGCACCTAAGGATATTGTAGAGCAGTAACATATGCAAAAGTGTGGGTTTTTTTAGCATCAAATAACTAATGAATGTCTTTTTCTAAAAACAGGCGAACGGTAGATGAGTAGGGATTGGTCCGGTGGAAAAGTGGGCGTGTTAGAGCGACGGGGCAGGTCGGCAGGCATCGAACAGGTCGATACACAACCTCCGACGCACTTATGGAAACCTTTATCTGCGAACACCTGGCACTTCCAATCGGAGGTGTGAGGTCGAGGTAAAAAGCTGTAAATCAGCGAGCTCCGGAGCCTAAAGGCGACTCCTGAACTACACACACCCCTTCACCACAAGCCTGGAACGGCACGAGTCAACGGCGCATCATTACGTCTGCGCTTGAAGTGATTTAAGTCTACACGGTCTAAGGAAGAGGTCTCAAACATGCTAACCCGGCCCAAAGGGTCCGGTTTGACCCCTGGGACGAATTTGTGAAATGCAAAAATGACACTGAAGATATTAATCATTTTAGTGATTTCAGGGTGTTTTTCCTCATTTCTCGTCCAAATGTCTCATCACACTTAAAATAAGACAGAATCACCTGAAGAGGAGCTTTTCAGTGCGATATAAGAACTGATTTATAGACAATTGATCTGGAAAATCTGATTTCAAGAAATCTAACCAAGATCATTTTCACTTTGTTCCACTGGCAATTATTTTTTTTTTTTTTTTCTTAATTCAAGATTTGTTTTTGCTTAATTCAGCCAAAGTGGAACAAGTGAAAATGATCTTGGTAAGATTTGGATTTTTGAAGTGTGGTGTAGTTACGCTAGTTATGGACTACCCCCCCCCTGCTCTGACAAATCGAAAAGATACTAAATCTTATAAAGACCCATCGCATTTAGCTTTCATGGGACCCACCATTGCTGGTGGCACCCCAAACCCTGCCAGCGTGTCCATGTGGGCCCCAGACGGGTTACATCTGGGCTTCATATAAGGGTCGCAAGTGGGTTTGTCTGCAGTTTCCATGGTAACCCCACGTGTTTGTTCAGATCAGAATCAGAGATCTGAATATGTCATATTATTTATTTTTCCCACTATTTACCCCACGATATTTAACTTTCATGTTATTTGCACTCCTTAAATTCTATGTTTTACAAATATCTTACTATTTATTTTTTAATGTAAATAACTGTGCCTTTTGCTGATATTTATTGTTGTTTTACTGATATTTGCTGTTGTTTTACTGATATTTGCTGTTGTTTCACTGATATTTGCTGTTGTTTCACTGATATTTGCTTTTGTTTTACCGATAATTGTTGTTGTTTTACTGATATTTGGATTTATTTTTCTGATATTTGTTGTTTTACTGATATTTGTTGTTGTTTTACTGATACTTGTTGTTGTTTTACTGTTATTCGCTGTTGTTTTACTGATATTTGTTGTCTGTAAATTCTTGCACTGAACCTGAGAGCTCTACCTCAATTTCGTTGTACTTGGTATAATGACAATAAAGAGATTCTGATTCTGGTTCTGATCTGGGCAAACACGTGGGGTCACCATGGAAACCGCGGACAAACCCACTTGTGACCCTTATATGCAGCCCAAATGCACCCCTTCTGGGGCCCACTTGGACAGGCTGGCTGGGGACTAAAGCAAACTATCATTTCACAAAAACGTGAATAACCAGAACAGATGTGAACATTTTGAAATGTCTGAAGTGCAAGTTTAACAATATTCTGCCTGTTATTAAATGTTTTGTGTATTTGTTGATCCACTGTGATCTGCAAGTTGTAATGACACTCATTCAAATTCAACTTTTAGCATTTAATGCATTTTTACAGAATTTTTGACCGAAAATCTTGACGGTTTTACGTGTAACGTTTCTATCTAGAGATTAAACAATTCGTTTTCGCTGTGAAACTACCTCAAGTCTATCAGTAAGATGTTAAATTAATATAAATGTACTTTTTGCTGATATTCAAACAGAAGCGCCTTCATATTCAGGTAGAAAAGAAGTTCTTTGAAGAGCTGATATTCTTCCTGCATGTACATGAAGGCGTTTTAAAGTCACTCACAGGTGGACCGTCAGCTCCAGGTAAACCGGGTAGCCCAGATCGACCCGATGGTCCCTGCAAAAGGAAAAAGAAAAGGTCAAAGGTCACACACTTAGAGTACCTGCGACACTTAGTCAATGACATGATGAAAATAACACTATTATTAAAAAAAAAAAAAAAAAAGTCAGTATACCTTTTCTCCGGGTGGTCCGATGGGGCCTTGAGGACCAGGAAGACCCTATAAGATACAAGGACACACGTGAGGCTTCGCTGCCATGGCAACAACACGCACAAAACACACACACGCAGGATGAAGCGAGGAGTTTGTTGGAGCTGTAAATAACTGAGCCAGTGAAGGAATGTTCAGCTTGTGTGTCTGTGTGAGTAATAGGGTGGGGGGGCAGTAGACATATTAGCATGTAGGTTACTGATGGGTCTGAATACACATTTGGAAGCGATCCCATGTGTGCCAGTGTGTCTTTATACGCGCGCGCGTGTGTGTGTATATGTGTAATTTGAGGCGCTGAAGCTTGCTCCGACAGGTGTGGCAGCTCTGCAGGAATTCCGACATGAATAAGATGCTTTCAAACAGATCAACCCCTTCCCAAGATAAACCCCTGAAAAATATTTGAAGAAAAACGTCGATATGTACGTACGCGTGTGTGTTTTGGTTTTTTTTTTTTTTTTTTACGTCTCATGGGAAAAGGTGGGAGGAATTTGCGGAAAGATGGGCACAAGAGAGAAGCGTATTCCACTGGAAAAAAAGTCTAAATCTTACTTTAAAATTACAACTTCCAGATCACAGTGGATCTACAAATACACAAAACCTTTAATAACAGGCAGAATATCGGTACAATTACACTTAATTCTATTAAGACAGTTCAGGTTGTTCGTAATTTTTTTGTAAAAGGCTAGTCTGCACCGGAAAAAACCTAAATCCTACCATCTGTATTTTTCTCATTTCTAGTTAAAATATCTCATCACACGTAAAATAAGACAGAATCACCTAAAGAGGAACTTTTCAGTGAGATATAAGAACTGATTTTTAAACAATAGGTTTTCAAAATCTTATTTCAAGAAATCTTACCGAGATAATTTTAACTTATTTTTTTTTTTTGCTTAATTCAAGCAAAAATATCTTGTATTATTATTATTATTATTATTATTACTTTTACTTGTTTTTCGAGGGGCATTTTTCCCGGTTTAATAAAAATGTTGGCGATGTGACAGTGTGACAGCCTGTGTTGTACCTGGAACATAAGTGAAAAACAACACTGTCTGTAACACTCAGACTGATAAATAACATTAACGCTGTCGGAGTATAGCCGGTATTAATCAAATGCAGCCCTGAGGTCGTAAACTGTCAAAAAGTCAATCCAGAGTAAATGTGCTCGTCGCGGCGGCGGCTGTTTGTTGTATGTGGTGTTTGTGCTACAAATAGCATCCAACGCTAAATCAAGTGTGCCCGTGGCCGTTACATTACATCTACACATCGCGGTGTGTATGTGTGTGTGTGTGTGTGCGCATCTACACTGCGCTTTGTCTTTGTTTTCCGCCTGAGTGGTGGAATGACAGGTGTGATTGATTCGTTCACCTGTGTTCCAGGGATTCCCTGCTGACCGGGTGGGCCTGGTTCTCCTTGTGGTCCCTAGGAGGGAAAAAAAAAAAAAAAAAAGAAGAACAAGGAGGCTGTCAACTCAACGTCTACTTGCACTTAAATTATAAATCAGTGCACACAGCTTGAAGGGCTGAACGCTGTCTGTGATAAAACACTAAAGCACTTTTCCGCCTTTTTCAGCTTGTTACAGTGACTATTTTAGGATGATTAAAGATGAAACTAATAGAAAAGTCGCAGTTTTTCAGCAAATTAACAGTTATATTTAACCCATAAAGACCCAAAGCTATATTTGTCACGACTTCCCGAGTGATTTATCACCATTTATCCTCTGCATTTCGGATTTTTGAGTGAAAATCTAGTGTTTGCCTATATTTAACCCATATATTTATCCCAACATCCACCAGCAACCTGAAGCATCTGCTGATCTAAACTGTTTAATACCTGTCGATCCACTAATTCTATCAATCCATGTAAATAATTGATGTAGAATACAGTTCTTCATCTTTTCATGGTCATCAGATATGACCCATTTGGACTTTCAGAGGTGTCATAGTTACCATGGAAACACCATCATCTTCAACAACACTGATTCCCCAGTAAAACCAATGAAGTTGGATGTTTGTTTTTATGTTCAGTTAATGATATATTTAGCCGAATAAGACACTTTTTACTCGGTTTTCTGAAAAAATCCATAATACAGATGATAATATTAAATAGATGGTGAAAAATTACTAAGGTAAGGTTAAACTCGGACAAAAAATTATTTTGGAAGTCGCTATAAACCTAGTTCTAGGTAGCTTTTTGTGAATATATTGTACTAAATGTCTCACTCTGGGACATGTAAGCTGTGTTATGCTGCAGTATTAATGTATAGATAGTTCAGCGGCTCCGTAGTTACCGTGGAAACACCGTCATCTTCTACAACATTGATTCACCAGTAAAACCCATGGAGTTGGATCAATTACAGTGGATGGAGACACTTAGTTACTGATACAGTTGCTGAAAAAGTCACTTTTTCTTCAGTTTTCTCTATTTCTAATATAATAACCCTCAACTTTAATCTGAGCTTTAATGAACATCTACATGATCAGTGAATTAAATATAGGAAAAAACCTGATTTTCACTGAAAAAATGCAAAATAATTAAGATAATATTACAAAAAATGGGATAAATCATTTAAGAAAGGTTAAATATAGAGGAAAAAAATCATTTGAAAACTGCCATTAAAGTAGCAATGGGTCTTAATGGGTTAAAAATAGGAAAAAAAACATGATTTTCACTGGAAAAAATGCAAAATAAAGAGGATAATGTTACAATAAATGGTGATAAATCACTTAAGAAAGGTTAAATAGAGAGAACCATTTATTTGGGAACTGCCACAGAAGTCGCGCTCGGTGTTTATAGGTTAAAAAAGCTTGGAGGATATTGTATTAAATGAGAAAAAAAGTGACTTTTTAAGCAAAATATGAATATGTGTCTACAACCGTTGTTATTTATCAAACTCTATGGGTTTTAAAGGTGTATCGATGTTTCTGAACGTCCAAATACATCATATCTATGATCATGAAAAGCATGTTACACCGATTATTTCCACGTATTGATAGGATTAGTGGACCAACAGGTATTAAACAGCTTAGATCGGTCGACGCTTCAGGTCAGCGTTGAGTGTTTGGGTCTTTGAGGGTTAATACGTGTCGTCTCTTACAGCTGCATGAGCTCAGTGGTGTTTAGCAGACGTGTCAGACCATAAGCCTGCTTTTGCTGACCTCCAGTGGTTTAACGTGTCACCGCACAGCAGCGAGGGATGCACGTGTGCAGCCCAGATGATGTGGGTGGTTTTACAGATGCAACAGGGCTCGCTTTAGACCACACCCACATTTACTAAACCGGTGATGCTGAGGGCTGAAAAGGGCTTGATAGTTTCATCCAGAGGGGGCAGCATCACACTGCACATCCCAACTGATGGTAAGTTAATATGTAAAGGAGGGATATTTTGCTTTTTTAAATGAATTCATTCCTTTTCCAGCCTTTCCCTGTGGTCTCCATAAACTGTAAATGCTCTGCTTGGCTCTGAATTCTTCATT
>JAPQRP010000015.1:644771-662343 GCA_037367295.1 Apogon hyalosoma
TTAATTATTCTTTTTTTTTTTTTTTTTTTTTTTTTTTTTGCCAAGTACCCCTAACTCTCGTTTCAGCATTTTTGATTGAAAAAAATGAGACAGAATTTGTTCCTGTGCCAAAGGTGTGTGTTTGAGTCACAACACGGTATTCGAAATCTCTCTGACGGGACATTTTAGAGACAATCTGACAGATTAGCGTTGACAAATGACCAAGATTTTTTACTTTTAGATTCATTTTTGCTTTACTCGGACCATAAGGGATTTTTCAAAACAAGGAGCTACTTTATATTGAAATAAATGTGAGAATGGTAATCAATTAAAGTTCGCTCTCTGACGGGACATTACTGCATTTTGACCCGTAAACAAACAGCATATATTTGTTTGTAATATGTTAAAAAATAATAATAATAAAAAAAAAATACACATTTTTAAAGTAACTTTTGTGTGAAAATATAAACTGAAAAGCGCCCTCTTTCACTGATAAGAAAAATAAATAAATTGGTCATTAATTAATAAATGAACCTTTCATCGACAAAAATAATTACATAGCTACTCAAATAAACTCTTTTTGAATAATATAAAATACAAATGTTCTTAAATGTTACCAAAGATTAAACAAGATGATTAACAGTAAAACTATTAGATGAATGTATTTATTGTGTTTTGTATTTCAGCATTAATTCTCATTATTTATTTTGTATTCAGTACTGCACCATAGGTATATTCCAAATTAGTGGCTGTCAAACTTTTTGCAGCTCATTACCCCCTGAATTTTTTATTTTTTTTTTTTTGCCAAGTACCTCCAACTCTCGCTCTAGCATTTTTGATTGAAAAAAAAAAAAAAAGAGGCAAAATTTGTTCCTGTGCCAAAGGTGTCTGTTTATATTTTCAAAACTTTGCAAACAAACAACACATATTTAACTGTAATATATAAAAAATAATAAAAAAAAAAGTTAATGTTGTATGCAAAATATGCATTGAAACATGCCCTCTTTAATAAATAATCAATAAATGAATAAAAAAACAATTACTCAGCTACTCAAATAAACTCATTTTGAATAATATAAAATAAAAATGTTCTTAAAATGTTACCAAAGATTAAACAAGATAACGGACAATAAAACTATTATATGAACGTATGTATTGTATTTTATATTTCAGCGTTAATTCTCATTATTTATGTTGTATTTTGTACATGACGACTTATTTAGTGTATTTAAAAAAACAAAAATCAAGTAACCCTGGGCTTCTTCCAAGTACGCCCGTGGGCCACTTTATTTATTTTAAATAAAACGTTAAAACCAAACGACAAAACGAAAAGAAAACATCTGAAAAAGAGCGGGATGAAGTTTAACTTTTAACCTCCCGCTCCCTTACCCCATCCTTCTAACCTCGACCCTAAATCCCCATGTCAGATCCCATAAGTAACTTAAAAATCCTACACATATCGGACTAAATTCTGACTACGCACAAAAATGCGACTTACGAAGGACTGACTGTCCATTTTGAGGCAGCGTTACACATCAAAATAAACTCTGCCCCTTACGTAGCAGTAATAATACACGTATAAAAATAAATAAATAAATAAACTCTGTCCATTTCATAACAATAATCCACATCTAACCCTGAGAACCCCTGAGTGACTATTTTCGGTCATTTCCTTAAACATTAAATATGGGGCCTCAGCGAAGTCCAGAGGCATGTTGGATGTTGGTGTTTATAACATAATACAATGATTCAGAGATGATTTTTTAGATATTTTGAAGCTGTAAATAGTGAATATGAGAATGAATGCCCAGAAATATTGGAAATAAATACATAAAAAACTCAGAAATCACTCTTAATCCCTATTTACCCTTTGATTTCAAAACCATTTATTTGGGATGCACTTCTCCAGAGGTCAAAAACATAAACAGATACTCATTAAGCGTTTTATTAGCTGCGGGAAAAAAGCAATAACTAAACGACGGACGACACAAGAAGAACCGATAATAAATAACTGGATCGGCGTAACCGCGGGAATTAATAGGAAGGGAAGAATAACTTTTACTGTAAATTTGAAGATGGATTTTTTTTTTTTTTGTGCAACACTGGGAAGGATGGGTGAGATACGGGACGCCTCTGAGACGACTGCATGAATACGAACCCAAAATCCTCAGAAGGAAATATGTTTTTGTCTTTTTATTTATTTGTATTTATACACTGATTCTTTACTTTGAAATCCTGTATGCCAAGACAATGATGAGCTGCTGTAAATTATTATTATTATTATTATTATTATTATTGTTGTTTTGTTGTTTTTTTTCCACACCCACTCTCAGGATGTATATATAGTTTGTGTATCTGAGTTTTCAAAGTTTCAAAATCTAAATTCTTTCAATAAAAACAGAATAATAATAATAATAATAATAATAAAAAAAGTAAATAGTGAATATGAGTAATTTGTTGTTTTATTGTATGTGTTTACTTTTTAGCAAGTGCTGCTCAGATGTTTTGAGGCAAGAGTTGGTAGATGACGATGTCTGACAACACACTGAGGTTGAAATTTTGAATTTCAGAGTATTTCAATGAGTATATCAATATAAAGGGTTAAGAGCTGTAGGCATGAGCGGTTTTCAACACTTTTCAGATAATTTTTTTTTTAAGTCTGGTTTCGACCGGCTCTGTATGTAAAGTGCCATGAGATAACTTCTGTTAAGATTTGGCGCTATAGAAATAAAATTTAATTTGATTTGATAACACTTTTCACTGATTATATATATTTCAGGCCAACATGAAGACTCACCGATACCGTACGTCCCAAAAACAATTACAGTCGGACTATCCGCACTGGTAACTTTCAAAATAATTAAACGATCTAAATGCTATTTCAGGGTACGAAACTATTATTTGTTACCTACATTTTGCAGAAACAAACATTTCATTTGGTTCAGTGGTCACGGAGAAATGTGGATCTGTGTAAAGCAGGTCACGGGTCAAAATATCTGAAAATATTTTGCTCACAACGAACAGAGCAACTAACAAATGAGTCCAAATTCTGTGCATAACATTATATCAATGATGTGAGTTAACCCTTTGGGGTCGGAGTCTTATTTTTTGAGTAATTTTGATTTTGTTTTCATCTATATCACCTGCCTCTTATTTTTTCCACTTTAACCGACTATATCGACATAAAAGGCCAAAAAAAAAAAAAAAAACGCACAAAAAATATAAAATCCAATAAAACCCAATACAATTTATTGCATAAATAACACAAAGCTGCTTCACGAACCTTTTCAAAGACTTTAAAAGTGAACACTGGCTCCAAATATTAAAATTGTAATAAATTAAAACTATATTCAAATATTTGACATAAAAGCATATCTTTGCACGGGGGTTTTCTCCGCTTTTCTGCCCCCTCCAATAAAAAATGTAATTATGAATTTAAAAAAAAAAAAAAAAGTTATCATTGCAGAAAGTCCTATTGTAATTTTTTTTTGGGACATACAATATAATTGATTTATGATTTAAAAAAAAAAAGTTATCATTGCAGAAAGTCCTATTGTAATTTTTTTTGGGACATACAATATAATTGATTTATGATTTTAAAAAAAAAAGTTATCATTGCAGAAAGTCCTATTGTAATTTTTTTTGGGACATACAGTAGAATTGATTTTTTTGTTTTTTTTAATCATAAGTTTTCATTACAGAAAGTCTAATTGTAATTTTTTTTTTTTTTTTTTTTTGGGACATAGAGTAGAATTGATTTATGATGGAAAAAAAAAAAAAGGACTTATGAGGTTATACAGGTTATCGACGATACACAGTGACACAGCAGTTGCTTTGCAGAGGACGGTGGCACACTTCAGCGCTTTAGTGGCTACTTTCCCTCTCATTGCTCCTCTGAGGTAAAGCGATGACCCCTGACCTCACAGCTGTGCGTCTTAAAGGGGTTTGAACAGTTTGACCTCTGCAGTAAAAGGCCAGGAGCGCCGCACACATCCTCCTGACACGCCTCTCCATATTTCACCGTTACAGTTTATTTGGGGGTGGGGGGGGTGGGGGTCCGTACGTACCAGGTTTCCTGTGGGACCTGGAGGCCCGTCGACTCCAGCGACGCCCTGCGAAGCACAAGAGGACAGAAAACACTCATTTTTACCCCAAAAGAAGTCGCTTCAGAGACAGGATATTAACCCTTTATCGGGCAAGTGACTATTTTTGATCATTTCCACACACATTACAAGACAGTGACAGTAACAGAATGGGTCAATGTGGTCTACACGCCGCAAAAAATGTATATCTGACTTAGATAAACTGACTTGAATTTGGAATATTTATCTCGAAAGATCATTTTTTTTAGATTTATTTACTTACTGAGACTTGATTTTGTTAAGATTATTTGACTAGTTCCAATAATTTTCATCTGGAGCTCCCCCACTTAGATGTTACACCTAATTTTAAGCAGCATTTCTAACAAAACAAGCTACGCCAGTCGCTTTTCCATTGACCCTCAAATTGAGCGAATATAACTAGCGCTTAAAAATTTACCTGATGGAAAAACGACAATTTCGCCAAAACTCTTGTTTTTTGATTAAAAGGGGCGGTTTTTTGGGCGTAGCGCAAATGATATATCACGCAAAACTGCAATGGAAAGACCTTTTTTCACAACTACAGTCACATGACAAAAAAAAAACAAACAAAAAAACGAATGCTGACGGACTTTACAACAAGCAAAGAAGAGTTTTAAAAGAAACATGGGGCGGTATGTGTGGACACACCAGGAAACGGAATCTTTTTTTAATTTAGTACGAGATAGAGGGGTAACATATAAAAATAATGAATATATCTGTAAATCAACACCATATTTATGTTCGTGCTTATGGAATGACTTCTCGTGCCATCTCATAATAATAAATAAACAAATTATCGCTTTTGTGATTTAATGGAAAAACCGACATGACGCACTTCTGTTTTTTCAACGTTTAGTAAATATCGGTAAAGTTTTGCGCATGTGTCCAATGGAAAAGTGACTAGTGTTGGGAATGAAGATAGCAGACATATTAACTCTGTTTACCCTCAAGACATCTGTACTTGTTTTATGCAGTTTTGCTTATAAATACATATCTATTGAGTCATTACGTCTTCATACGACCATATAAACATAACATAGATTAAAAAAATCTTATTAGTAAGACTTGAAGTAAGTATATTCTGCATAAAATAAGAATTTTAGCATTCTGTAATCCTTAGACAATATTTTCTTATTTTAAGAAAACTCGATACGTGCAATTTTCTCACTGCACTGGCAGATAATTTTACTTGAAATACGACATTTTAACCCAATAATGAGCTTAATTTTCTTCTTTTGTACAGGCCTTTTTGCATTGCAGGGTCTGTAAGGTCCACCTGTGCGTGAACAGTGAGTGGACCTGCTTTGTTCGGTACCATGAAGTAATGGTACTAATGTAAGGAATGATGTTCAAAGGGATCATGTGGAAGTGGATAGATTCTAAAAATGATGTTCTAATGTTCTAAAATACATGTTCCTTTCATCTTATATGTGTTTTTTCTTGTATTTTTTTATATTTACTTGATGGTTTTTTTTTTGTTTTTTTTTTTTTTTTGCCACATACGGGTAAAGAACCAAATATGGTAACTTCATTAACCTTGATTTTCTACATAACAAAAAAAAAAAATTAAACATTTCTCAAAAGCAATAACGTCTTGTTATGTCCTCCAATAACACACTAAGGTTGAAATTTTAGAGTTTGCCACTTACGGGCAAGGAACCAAATATGGTAACTTCACTGACCTTGATTTTCTACATGACAATAAAAAATTTCACAAAAGCAATAGAGTCTTGTTACGTCCTTCAGTAACACACTAAGGTTGAAATTTTGAATTTCAGAGTTTTTTGTTTTATTTATTTATATTATTTTGCAACTTACAGGCAAGGAACCAAATATGGTAACTTCACTGACCTTGATTTTCTATGTGCCAATTACAAAAAATTACAAAAGCAATAAAGTCTTGTTATGTCCTCCAATAACACACTAAGGTTGAAATTTCAGAGTATATCTATGCGTGTCCTATAAAGGGTTAAAGCTGTGTGTTGTGTGTTTGTGGGGGGTACGTACAGGTGATCCAGGGGGTCCTGGAGGACCACGAGGTCCCAACAAGCCTCTGGGACCCTGTGGAAAATCAGATAATGACACAAAAATCAACTATACTGATGCTGGAGGGTCACGTGCATCAGGGAAAGCGTTCCCCCCGGTGGGAACCTTAATCCCACACAGACACGTCACAGATCAATTCAAGAACATGTCGGTGCATCTCGTTCGTTTCCTATGTGACTTACACTCTCTCCGGCTAATCCCCTGGGCCCGATCTCTCCATCCTCGCCCTATGATTGGAAAAAAAAAAAAAAAACACAAACAAAGCAGATACATTTATTAAACTGACCTTCAGTGGATAAACTGCAACTGAAGGGAAAGTTTTCTTATGCGTCGACACGAAATATTACATAATACACTGGAAAAAATCGAAATCTAACCAAGTGTGTTTTTCTCGTTTCTGGTCCAAATATCTCTTCACACTTAAAATCAGACAGAATCACCTTAAGAGGAACTTTTCAGTGAGATATAAGAACTGATTTATAGACAATAGAGCTGGAAAATCTTACTTTAATAAGATATTTTTCACTTATTATTATTGGCAGGTTTTTTTTTTTGTTTTTTTTTATTTTTGCTTAATTCAAGCAAAAATTCTTCCAACGGAACAAATTATCTTGGTAAGATTTCTGAAATACCATTTTCTAGATTTATTGTCTGAACATTTGTCTGTGTTTGTGTCTTCTTTTAAGTGTGATGAGATATTTGGACTAGAAATGAGGAAAATACACTTGGTAAGATTTGGATTTTTGCAGCGTGAAGGGAAAGTCTTCTTAGTATTTAATATTTTACTATTTATTGATCTGCACATCACAAACAACAAGAGCAAAAAATATATAATGCAAGTAACACCACTGTGCAGGAGAGGATAGAAGCCAAAAAAGGCTTAATAAACAAAACACAACAAAGAAATAAAGAATATAACTAATAAAGTAAAAAAAAACAACAAAAAAATACAAATCAAATGATCTAAAGCCTTACATCTTTTCATTTGTTAGTCCTTCTTAGATGTGTCTGCACTAAATATTGCATAATAGTGCTGTTTTATGTTGCATTTGAGGGAAAATAAGTCATTAAATGCTGGTAATGAGGGGTTAGATCTGAATACATTCTTTTTTTCTGTTTCTTTGCATATTTTTCCACACAGAAATGCTTTATTTATGGCATATATCAGGTAAACCGGGGCCGCTGGGGCATACAGATTCATCGCATTTGCACAAATTGCAAGTTTAAGCTGGTTATTTTAAAGCATTTGTTGGAAAAATAATCCAAATATAGTGAGTCGCGTTATTCTGTAGAACTTTTCAGACTTACCTCAGAAAATAACCTTCGCAAAAGTGCAAAGTAGGTGTTATTTTGAAAGCATCAGTGCACTTGACAGGGCCAGTCAGACCCTATTTCCACACTTCTACCCACAAAACGTCGTTAAAAGCCGTTCACAGCCCGAGGGCGGAGGCAGGAGGTGGTTAGTTTCACGGGGAGGAAAGGTTAAGCGCCGACTCTCCCGCGCAGTTCACCGTCTCCACCTCCCTGCCGGCGCCCGAGGGCAGAGCTGCCGGACCACGGCTGATGTAATACTGGATGTCAGGGCTCCGCCTGAGCCGGGGACAGCTTCCTCAACAGTTACAGAACTCAAACGGGATGTGCTTACTCTCTGACCGTCCTCTCCGGGGGCTCCTTGGGGTCCCATCGGCCCTGGCTCGCCCTGAGATGGAAAGAGAAAAGCAATAAAGACGCATTTTTACTGAGCGATTTAGACGTTTCCACGCGTCGTATTTTAAGACGAGAAAGATTCGGGCTGTCGTTGCCATTTTCTTCATTGACTCGTCCGGTTTATTATCGCGCGCGGCTTGATTTTTGTCACCGTTTTACTGCTGTATGTTTATTTTTGCAAACTTTACTCCGGACATTATTTAACATTCTTCATTAGGCATGTTTTGATGGTAAAGTAAGTGAAATTACTGCATTTTTGGGACCGTATAGGCTCACAAATTTAGCAAACGCTGGCTTGTTTGGGAGTTTGTTGTTTCTTTTTTAAATCATACGTATTCACAAAACAACACTTGAGTCGAAATTGTTGGTTTCTAATGCATCGCTTGGCTGTGTTTTGCTCTATTATTATAATACCTTATTTTGAGTGATTTACCATTGCATGCAGCTTGATTTTTGTCATATTTTTACTGCTATATATTTATATTTGCAATTGTTACTCATGACATCATTTAACGTTCGTCACTGGGGACGTTTTGATGGTAAAGAAAGAGAAATTATTGGATTTTTGGGTGGATTCGGGGCCGTGTATGCTTACAAATTTAACAAACAATGGTTTCCTTGACAGTTTTTTTTTGTTTATTGTTTTTTTTAAACCATGCATATTCACAAAACGACACTTAAGTTGAAATAATATGTATCTTATGTATGACTTAATTGTGTTTTGCTCTATTATTATACCTTATTTTGAGTGATTTATCATTGCATGCAGCTTGACTTTTGTCATATTTTTGCTGCTATATATTTATATTTGCAATTGTTACTCATGACATCATTTAACGTTCATCACTGAGGATGTTCTGATGGTAAATAAAGTGAAATTACTGCATTTTTGGGTGGATTCGGGGCCGTGTATGCTTACAAATTTAACAAACAATGGTTTCCTTGACAGTTTGTTGTTTTTTAATCATGCACAGTCACAAAACACTTGAGTTGAAATTATAGGTAGCTAATGCATACCTTAATTGTGTTTTGCTCTATTATTATACATTATTTTTGAGTGATTTATTATTGCATGTAGCTTGATTTTTGTCACCCTTTTACTGCCATATATTTATTTTTGCAAACTTTACTCATGACATCATTCAGCATTCTTCACTGGCCATGTTTTGACGTCAAAGAAAGTGAAATTACAGCATTTTTGGGTGGTTTTGGGAACGTATATGCATAGAAATTTAACAAACACTGGCTTGCTTGACTTTTTTTTTTTTTTAAATCATACATATTCACAAAGTTGCACTTAAGTTGAAATAGTAGGTATCGTATGTGCACTTGGTTGTGTTTTGTTCTATTATTATACCTTATTTAGAGTGGTTTATTATTGCACGTAGCTTGATTTTTGACACATTTTTGCTGCTACGTCTTCACATTTGCAAACTTTACTCATGACATCATTCAGCATTCTTCATTAGGCATGTTTTGATGGTAAAGAAAGTGAAATTATAGCATTTTTGGGTGGATTTGGAACAGTATATGCTTCCAAATTTAACAAACACTGGCTTCTTTGACAGTTTGTTGGGGTTTTTTTTATATCATACATATTCACGAAATACTTAAACTGAAATAACAGATGTTATGCATTACTTGGTTGTGTTTTGCTCTATTATTATACCTTATTTAGATTCATTTATCATTGCATGCAGCTTGATTTTTGTCACAGTTTTGCTGCTATATCAAAATAAAGTGAAATTACTGCACTTTTGGGCAGTTTTGGGTAGAGGTTGACCAATATGGGTTTTTCTAAGGCCGATGCTGATTTTTAAAAATTTGGTCAGCGATGGCCGATATCTACAGCTAATATCCGAGGCCGATATTTAAGTCCTTTTTCTTTTTTCTTTTTTTTTTTTAAATCACATTGACTGTAAAATACAATTGAAACACTCAGATAATTAAGTTTTATATGCAGCAATATAAATTAAATTATTAATATACATACACAAAGTACTCTTTTAACATTTATTGAACTTCAAGTGCTGTCCACACAGGTGCCTGAACAAATATAACATTTTTACTACTGATTAAATATGGGCTTTCAAAAGAAAATTAAAGCAGATGGCCAATATTGAAAAAAAAAAAAAATCAATATATTGGCTGAACAATATATCGGTCTACCTCTAGTTTTGGGGTCATATATGCTTTCAAATTTAACAAATACTGGCTGGTTGGACTTTATTTTATCATAGTCAAAAAATCAAAAAAGAGAAAAAGAAAATGACACTCGAGGATAAAGCGGCTCAGAAGATGAATGAATATTCACAAACTAGCATTTAAGTTGATATTATTGGTATCTTAGGCATTACTTGGTTGTGTTTTGCTCTGTAATTATTCCTTATCTTGAGTGATTTAACATGTACTTTTCTCTGTTAAAAGAAAAAAAAACGATGAAATTGCATAAAATTGCAAAAAATGGAAAACATCTTCACAACACCTTTCAAAGTTGCAGAATTTCTTATAAAATATGTTCGGTGCGGATGTCTTCAGTGCATCTCGTCTCTCCAGTGCTCAGTATAAATAATGCAGGTATGTTCAGGGTCTTGTTCAATTGTTCCCTGCATGACTCTGCAGTTATTCACTCATCACGTCGGAATGAAAGGGTCTACGTAGCCTTACGATCCTGCGCACGGACTGCGGCCAAACACGTTTTTAAGACATCCAAAATTTTGCCAAACCTTTGGTAAATCACTGTAATCTAAGTAGACAAATCCCTTATAATAGTCAATATTGATTTAAAGTGGGTTTTGTCATGCAGTATCTCGCTCATGAGCTTAAAAACATCCAGGGAAGTATTTTATGAGGCAACAAAGCTCTTTTGTTCGTGCAGATTTGTTGAAAATTGGATTATTCTCTGTCTCGTAGAGTTAATTTCAAGGGGAGACGGTGGTAAGACGGTGAATTTTGTTGTAAAGTTGTACTCACCCTGTGTCCCTTCTCACCGGGCAGTCCAGGAAGTCCATCGAAACCTCGGTCACCCTTTAAGAAAACACAACAGTTGACGTCATCGCCCGCATGTCAACAAAAATCCCTTCGCTGTTTGTCATTTGTAGGAAGTGACATTAACGTGAAAAACTACGACGGTGTTTTTTTTTTGTACCTTGCCGCCAGGCTCTCCAGGCATCCCTCGGGCTCCATCTGCTCCGGCACGACCCTTGGAAACAACACAGAGAAGGTGAGCGTTTACATTTTATTACAAATTTACATACAGTAGCAGTAAACGGCTTAAAAGACCTGGAGGGGAATAAGAGGAAAGTGCTTTATCTTTACTAATTAGCCGTTAGATGTAACCGTGTCGTTTAATTATCCGATTCTGACGCTGCATCCTGCGGGTCAACGCCTGTGACTGGAGTGTGCAGTGTTTTAACGGTAATGAAAAGTAAATCATTTATTATTAAAAAAAAAAAAAAGCATGCAACAGAAAAATGAGGAAAACTAGAACAGAATGGCTAATTATCAGGCAATAAACCAACAAAAATAAAGTGCAGAGGCTCAAAAAAATGGGAATCGTCAAGTTTAACTGTCAGTATAACAGGTCGCCGAAGTGTCTTCATGTTTTCTTTGGAATAAAAATATCAGAAAATGTTTTTTTTTTTTTACCAATTCTTTTGCACCTTTATTTTCAGAAAGAATTTAACTTTCAATATCTGGCCAAACAAACTGTTAAATGCTAAAAAAAAAACAAAAAAAAAAAAAAACTTGTGTTTTAGTTAAAAAAAATAAATAAATAATAATCTGATTTATTTATCATCAGACACAGCTGTAAATGAAAGTTTTTCAGATTGCAAAAATAAACTTTCAACTATTTTACACCTGCTCAAACATGCTTTTTGGTCTTGAACATTCCACATCTCTATTACACTGCAAAAAATTATGTCTAAGAAAGTGAAAAAAGCCTTATTTCTAGAACATTTGTCTCATTTTTTTATCTAAATAGTCAGAAAAATATTCTTATTTAAAAAATATTTTTCTTAATAAGATTTTCCAGCTCATATCAAGGTGGTTTTATTTCTTTGCGCTGAGCACTGTTTGCTAAAATTCTAGCATTTTTGTCTAATTTTAAGGCACATTATGTTTTTATAGTTAATGGACTTTTTTTTTTGTTTTTTGCTTGTTTTAAAATTTCTAGCCAAGAATTTTTTTCTTACCCCACTGACTTTTTTTTTTTTTAACCTAATATAAGCCAATTTGTCCAGATTTAGGAATATTAGGCTTATTTCTAGCAGGACATTTTTTGCAGTGTATAGCTTCACATTTTTTTATTATTTCCAGGCATTTTTTAGCCCGTGTGAAAGTCTCTGAAACGAGACTGATCTCACGAAATCACGCCAGTTCTTATGGCCTTTGGCGTGCTATACGTACACATTTTCATCCTTTCGTGTGTTATTCAACGCCATTTGATCGCGTGTCAATGTACGTCGAGATCTCCCGTTTACATATCCGAAACCGCTAACCCTAACCGCTAATCGAGTGGTATTTGACGTTAACATGCATGCGGAAAGCTTATAATGCGTACAGATAACACGCCGATTAAAAGTAGCATGTTATTATTAGTATATTTTGTTTTTTGTTTTTTTTTTTATTAGTGATAGTTAGACAGGGAAACAACAACAACAACACATAAACAGAGGGAAAATCGGACAAAAACCAACCGAAAACAACAACGACAGAGTAATGACAAACAACAACAATGACAACATCACATCACAATGAAAAAGATAATAAATGTAAAGAGCAATTAAACAGTATAGGTTAAGGGAAAAGGGGAAGAGGGGAGTGTGAATGAAAGTGAGGAAAATAGAGGGGGGAGTGAGGGGGAAAATAATGATTACAGTAATAATGATAATGACGAGAACAACAACACAAAAATATTTAATAATAATACCAATAGTCGAATTTGCTAGTATTATTGTGGCGGTGGTAGCTCTATTAACTTTAACAACAAAAAAAAAAAAGTGCTGCGTTATCTGTACGCAAATTCATGATATCACGTTGCTGAAACACATCGCTGTCGTACACTGTTGTACAGGGTGTCCCAAAAAAATGTGACATCATTTCATCACGTAATAATTTGTTTTAAATTCGTTTGCTCTTTTTGCTCACAAAAGTGTAAACATTTTTATCGTTGTGCTTTCAGGTATGAACATGCCATTTACTGCGACAGAAAAGGCGTTCTGTGTATTAAAGTACGCCCAAACTCAGTCAAATGCGAACGCGTGACGTGAATTTGTTAGAAAATTTCATAAACAAGCGCCAACAGGAAAGCAGATTTGGACGTCGCGTAAGAAGTTTCCAGAGGAAGGATGTTTGTGTCGGAAAAAAGGACCGGGCGTGTGCAGCATCACAAGCGGTGCACACGCTGAACAGTTGGAATAACTTTGGAACATTTTAAAATTACCATCACCCCGAATTTTTTCGTTTGACATTTGTAGAACAGAACATTTTATCTCCTAAATCAATCCTACTAAGTATCATTTCTCCCGACCATGTAGGCAATCCGACTCAAATGATGTCAGTTTTTTTTTTGGGACACCCTGAATACTGACGGAAAGTTCAGGATCTCAGCTTTCCGATGCCGTTTGAATTTTGTGGATGGCACAAGCTAGAGCTGCACAGTATGTCGTTTGAGCATCATCGTCGCAATAGTCCCATGGCAGGTCCTGCGATGTAGGAGGCAAATGGACTCGACGTGTTCTCGTCTAATTTCGAGGGGTTCCAGACACACACTGCGCGCAGACGTCCACCGATCGCAATCGTTCTTAATCAGTTCGGAGTGAGTCGCTGGTAAAAAACATTGAAAAATGAGCAACGAAGCAGAGAAAATCGAAGAATTGGCGCCAAAAAGAAAAGCAACGTCAGTTATCTGGAATTATTTCAGCTACAAGGATGAAACTGAAGCACGTGTTCCGCGTCGACAGTGCCTTCCACAACGAGACGAAACACAACTGATTATGCTGCGTTCCAGGCCACCCTTAAGTCGTGTTTTTCCAACCTTCTACCGGTAAAAATGCGCTGGAACGTCAGTCGAACCCGTGACTTCCCACCCGTGAACTCGTACTAGATCGACGTACTCCAAAGTTCCGAGTTCTGACGTCGCATGAGCCCGTCAAACAACAGTGGCGGCCCCCATGGATGCGGTGTTCAGGCAGATTGTTTATTAAAACAAAGTATTGCTCGGACGTTATTTATCTGCAAATGTTCTGCATAATCAGCAGCTGCTCCACCATTAGCTAGTTTTCAGTCCATTGCGCGGAATAATAAATCAATACCAAATACGTATCCAAATATACAAATAACGTAACATAAAAGGTAGAACAGCTTCTCTTGCCTCATGTGCCGTTTTTAGTTCTGTTTCCCGCAAATAAGCAAAGAGCGAACACCTCCGTACGGTCCGCCATGCTGGTTTGTTTACATCTAACTCCCACAATTCCTTGCGCCCAGGTAGTTGGGTGTGACTTGCCTGGAACGTTACGAAGTCGTGACTCGTGGTTTGAAGTCGTGACTTACTCAAAAACCCGCCTTGAACGCAGCATTAGTCTGACCATTTACGTCGGCACCACACAGCTATTACATCCTGACCTCCTAAGTATTTTTATTCTTTCATAATCGCAATGACCGAAGTGTCGGCGGTTCGAATCCTGGCTACGACTGTCCACACGTCGAAGTGTCCTCGGGCAAGACACCGAACCCTAAACTGCTCCCAGTAGGGCCTGGCGGAGCCTTGCGTGGCAGCGAATGGGTGAATGTGAGGCGTTGAAAGTGTGGAAAAGCGCTATTTAAGTACCGATCATTTCCCATTTACGACATATCGCAGGGTTAAAAAAAAAAAAATCACGATGTCAGTTTTTTTCCAATATCGTGCAGCCCTAGCGCAAACGGTTGAGGAGGGCTGTAAAGTGCAAACTGTAGCGCCGGTGACATTACAGTTGTTAAAGGGTTAAAGAGTCGTCTTAGAAGATAAACCCCGGAAACGCTAAAAATAATGAATTCGCGGCATTAAAACGGGTAAAGGCCGCTAATTTGCCCGTGTCCGGGTTACGCTTATTAGTAACCAATTAGGTCAAGACGTTTGGCGTTGTGGAGTGACTGCACCGACACACTAACCGCAGCCTACATCCGTAACCGGCCTCCCTGTTTTGGCATTTTCAGACGGATTAAAGGCCCGGCCATTGATCCGAGGATTTGAGGGCAGCGTAGGCCTTTAAGCACATATCAATTAATTATTTGTTGGACTGGAAATAAGCCTCTCAGCGTTGGAGCAGCGACTACAAGTACAAGCACACAACAACAACAACAACACACACACACACACACACACGGCGGTAAAAAAACACCAGCATGTGAGCGAAAACGGGGGTCGTCGGGTTCACTCACCCTCTTCCCGGCTTTACCGGGTTGTCCCGAAGGCCCTTGAATCCCGCGGGGACCCTGCGGAGACACATAAGGATGGATTACTGACCGGGCCGGGCCCTTCCGACTCCAGGTGGGACTCATCGCTCGGCGCTCACCTGAGGACCGGGGTCTCCGCTTTCACCTTTCAGTCCGGGAGAGCCGGGTAGACCCTGAAGGAACGGGGGGAAAAAAGAGGAAGAGCTTCAGTGACAGCCTGAGGAATGCAGGTAGAGGCGAGAACGGGGCGGGAAACGGCAGGAAGCGGACAGCAGGTGGCGACCTTGAGCTGAACATGGCTGCCGCCTTTGTGCACATGAAGGGGTCTGGCCTTGTTTTCACTGCACACGCATGGATTTAACCCTTTATCGGGGAAAGTGACTATTTTTGGCAAATATACAACGAGACAGTTAACTGATCTGATTTAACAGACTTTTAGGGACCGTGTTATAGAATAAAAAAAAAAACGTGACAGAATATATGCATGTATATGGGAAAAAAATATACCAGTTTGGTGTGGTTATATATGCGTGGATGTATATAGATAATGACTGTAAACGTCTATTAGAGGATGTGTGAGATTACATCATCACGTCCTGATTTAACAGACTTTTAGGGACCACTTTATAGAATTAAGTATACAACACGTGACTGTTTTTTAATGTTTTTATATAGAAAACAAAATACCAATTTGATGCTGTTATATATGTATGCATGTATAGATAATGATTTTAAACACCTATTAGAAGATGTGTGAGGAGGTTGTACCACCAAGTCCTGATTTAATAGACTTTTAGGGACCATGTTATAGAATTAAATATATATATGAGAGGTTTTTTTATGCTTTTATATGAAAAAAAAACAATTTGGCGCCATTATATATGTATGGATGTATGGATAATGACTATAAACACCTATTAGAAGATGTGCGAGGAGTTTGTACCATCAAGTCCTGATTTAACAGACTTTTAGCTACTTTGAGGTTTTTATAGAATTAAATACACGCCATGTGACAGAACGTATGCTTTAATGGGGGAAAAAATACCAATTAATGTGCATCGAATCCATGTTTTTAGCAGTTCTGTCACTTCCATGCTCCTCCTGGTGCCGCTCGTGTGCACCCGGACGCTCCGCATGTCACACGTTACCAACTCGCAGAGGTTCGCGAACGGGCCGAAGTGGAAGAATGCAACGTGCGGCGCATACTGTAATCCACCAGCGGGTTCAAAGATGGCGGTTTGGTAATTACAGACATTACAGTATCATAAAATAGCACGAGCGTCTGAAAACCAGCACGTAAACAATCACAGGAGGAAACATCGGGGGCAGATAAACGCCACACTGAGCGTTTTCCTTTTTCCTCATATCATCTTGGATCATTATGGCGGGTCTTTGGCCTGTGAAGGGCAGATTTAACAGAGGGTAATTCTTCATGTCTTTTCTTAGGGCCTTTTCCTGCAGATAAATAGTGGATCGTGTATCAACAAGCCTGAGAGAAAGGAGAAGGGGGAGGCGACGGCAGAGTGAAATGGTCCTGGCAGCTGGGTGAGTGGAGACAGTAACAGAGAGGCAGTGTGGCCGCGGACGATGGAAACAAGCAATCGGACTTTTAACCCCAATACGAGCCGATAACGGACGGATAACGAGTGGAAACGCCAATTAGAAGGAGCGTGTGGAAGCGCTGGTTTCACACACCTTTAGCTACTATTTTATAAAACGAGACAGGTTTTTTTATGCTTTTAAGAATACCAATTTGGTGCTGTTATATATATATATATATATATATATATATATATATATGTATTGATGTATGGATAATGACTGTAAACACCAATTAGAAGGAAGCGCTGGTTTAATACACCTTTAGGTACTATTTTATAAAACGTGACATTTTTTATGCTTTTATATGGAAAAAAATATCAATTTGGTGTCATTACATATGTATGGATGTATGGATAATGAGTGTTAACACCTATTAGAAGAAGTATGTGGAGACTGTACCATCAAGCACTGATTGAACTGACTTTTAGGTACCATTTTGTACAATATGCAACAGGTTTTTTATGCTTTTATATGGAAAAAAATACCAGTTCCGTACCATTATATATGTATGGACGTATAGATAATGACTGTTAACACCTAGTAGAAGATGTGTGACGAGAGTGTACTGTCAAAATGTGATTTAACAGACTTTTAGGTACCATTTTATAGAAGTAAATATACATATGACAGATTTGTTTATGCTTTTATATGGGAAAAAAAATTCAGTGCTTTAGAGCTAT
>JAPQRP010000015.1:803054-813844 GCA_037367295.1 Apogon hyalosoma
CTTCAGTTTGAACATTTGACAGATAAACAGTACCACAGCTCTTCAGTTTGAACATTTGACAGATAAACAGTACCACAGCTCTTCAGTTTCAGCTTCACAGTTTGTCATGTCTTTTATATATTGGGATTGTCTCTGTCAACTCTCATACATTTTTATCAGTAATTTTCTTATTTTTATTTTTATCAATTACTAGAAATTCCAGGCGACCCCACATTGAAAAACACTGCATTAGTTGCTTTTCCATTGGACATCTGTGCAAAACTTTACCAATATTTACTAAATGTTGAAAAACAGAAGTGCGTAATGTCGGCTTTTGCATTAAATCACAAATGTGATGATTTGATTATTATAGCGACATGACACGATAAATCATTCCATAAACACAGTGACGAACATAAATATCGTGTTGATTTACAGATATATTCATTCATTTTCTTACAAGTAGAAAAGAACCGTTTCAGAGACTTCCACATAGGCTAAAAAACAAATAAATAACAAAAAATAACAAAAATATGAAGCCATAATATGGATACTGAATGTTCAAGACCAAAAAGCAGATATAAAAGGGGTAAAAGTGTATTTTTTCAATCTCAAAAAGTTTCATTATGGACATTTACAGTTGTTTCTTTTTAAAGTGCTAAAAACTTCAAGTCTGTTTTTTCTTCTTTTTTTTCTTTTTTACTAAAACACACTGTTTTAAGCCTTTGTTATTTATAATAATGATAATTAATGGCCAGATATTGAAAGTGAAGTTCTTCCTGAAAATAAAAGTGCAAAAGAGTTGACAAAAATATACATTTTCTGGCATTTATTGCAAAGAAAACATGAAGACACTTAGGCGGCTTGTTATAACGGCAGTTTTCAAAGGGTTAAAGGAGTTGATTTAGGAGTATTTAGGTTCATTTAATCATATGAAAAACGCAACCTCAGTATATTCATTGATACAAAAGAGCAACAAGAGATACTGGATAATCTGTGACATGTTCTTTTTATTGCTTCATTGTTCATAGCAGTTGTGTGTAGTTAATGTGGGAGTCTGCAAAATTAGTTGATTTTTAAAGAAAATACACCAATTACTCGAACACTAATGTACAAACTTACAAAAGCACAATAAAAATATAAAAAAAGTGACGTACCACAATTGTTTCCCATTTCTACTATTAGATCGCCCCAAATCCTACTAAATCTGCACATGTAAATCGGGCTCATATTGTGACTAGGATTGCAATTAATTATGCAAACCAAAATAAGTATTAGAATGTTCTGTTTCTATCTAGACTGCGTGTCCTTTCACTGGATTCTGCTGGAGTGAATTAAAAGCCCATAACAAACACGGACTCTAATGAGGGGCTTTGTTAATGATTGTTTTTCATAGAAATAATTTTGATCAGCTGTTTTATTGTCTTTTTCTGTTCATTTTTGGGCACTTTTATGACGTAATCCCACTTAAAGACATTCCTAAAACATCTCAGGTTGGTCATATTTGCTCAGGTTGTTCATTTTTTTTCTGAAAGGATAGAGGTAGGTGCAAAAATTGTCATGTAATTTGACTTTTTTTTTTTTTACACTAAAACAAACACAAACAGTTGTCATTATTTGTAGATTATTATGATGGTATTTTACTGGTTTGATCAACTTGATGTATGAACTAAAAGGATTGCAACATCCTCGATTGATAATATCTTCAGTGTAATTTTTGCATTTCACAAATTCATCCCACAGGCCAGATTTTACCCTTCGAGGGGCCGGTTTTTAGGGGTCCTACGGGTGCTTGAAATCCTTGAAAGTGCTTGAATTTCAGTTAAAGTGCTTGCGATTATAACTCTATGATGTGATTTGTTTTTCATATTAACTCTGCCAGGTTAGATGCCAAGCCAAAGCTACTTATACAGAGGTGACACATTTTGAAAAATAAAACTTACAAAAAATACAATTTCCAGGTGCTCTCAGGTCGACTCCAGGAACATTTTTATCTTAATTTTTGTCTCAGTGCGAGTGTTTCTGCAGAACGTCAAGTGGCTTCCCTTTTATTTGGATAAAAGTTTGTGTTCTCCTTTAAATTTCTAAGCTTTTTGCTGTTATGAAACTTAATTTTAGATGTTTATAGCATAATACAATGGAATACACTTTGATAAAAAGTGAAAAAAATAATCATGAGTATATGTATTTTACTTCAGCGATTAAGGGGTTGTGTTGGAAAAAATTTGGAAAATAACCTTAAAAGTGCTTGAATTTGACCTTGAAAAATGTGTACGAACCCTGTTTTTGGTCCACGGGCCTTATGTTTGATACCTCTGCAGTAAATTGAAGATCTTTTAGTTTTTGGACCAGACAACAGGATGATACCTTGGGTTTTTAGTAGTGGTAGACTGATATATCAGCCAGCCGATATATAATTTTTTTTCGATATTGTCCATCAGCCTTAATTTTTTTTTTTTTTGATAGCCAATATTTGATCAGTAGTAAAATTGGTATAAGATATTTGATCAGGCACCTGTGTGGGCAGCCCTTGAAGTTCAATAAATGTTAAAAGAGTACTATGTGTACATGTGTTAATAATTTCTTTTATATTGCTGCATAAAAATCTTAATTATCTGAGTGTTTCAATTGTATTTTACAGTCAGTGTGCTTTAAAAAAAAAAAACCAAAAAAGACCTTAAATATCAGCCTCAAAGATCAGCTGTAGATATCGGCCATCGACTGACCAAATTTTAAAAAATCTGCATTGGCATCAGATTTAGAAAAGCCCATGAAAACCCATAAAAATAAAGACAATAGAAAAAGCTGTAAACAGTATATTTAATTTTTTGTTATTGTCTTGTATTTTTTTGATTTTCCACTTCTCCTTTTGTGTGCTTTTTGTGTTTCGCTGCTGTAACCTGGAATTTCTCCTTGTGGGACAAATAAAGGCTTATCTTATCTTATCTATCAGTCTACCTCTAGTTTTTAGAAGCACTCTTCTCTGTCTTTGTATATTTTCCAGTGAACAGTTAATTAAATAGATCATGTTAGTCGCAGCCCGGCTTTAAACCCAATAAACCGAATAAAAGCGCCTCCTCCTCAGCTAAGTGGCCTCTGACTAATAGTTTTGACTGTTGCTCTGCGTCGCAGCAGGGCCGGCGTCGAGCCAAGTGGCAGGTTAAATTCTTTATGCCGTGCCCACATCTTATTAAACCCGAGCACATTTCGATGTGTTCTCTCGTGCCGTGCTGAGTCTTGGCTTATGAAAGTTATTATTACACGAGGACAAGGCCCGGTGCTGACGTGGCATACTGGTCCCAGTGCCCCTTAATGGCCTGGTTTTACATTGTGTTTGCTGAGTGCTTGTCATCTAAAGAATAAGCTACCCAACTAAAGCTCACTCGCTGCACCACATTTTCAGGTTTTTTTTTTTTTGGCAAGTTGTGTGATTTTAACCCCGTAAAAACCCAGTGCTACTTTTGTGTCACTTCCCAAATTAATTTTTCTCACTAGTTAACCTTTCTTAAGTGATTTATCACCATTCATCATAGTGTTATCCTCTGTGTTTTGCATTTTTCACTGTATTTCCCTATGTTTAATTTAGATATTCTTGAAAACTCTGAGTAAATTCAGAGGTTATTACATCAAAACAGAGAAAACATAAGAAAAAGTGACTTTTGTCAGTAAAATCTATCATTAACTGAGCCTAAACCATAAAAATACATGTGATTAGCTGTTTTATTGTCTTTTTCTGTTCACTTTAGGTCACTTTTATAACATAATCCCTGCAAAATTCGGATACTATGCATGCACCTTATAAAGAAGAAAATATGACTTTTTTTTTAGGCTGTTTAAATAAAAATGTCTGAAAAAATAAGATCAGGTCTGCACAACCCGTGAGCTCCCAAGAAGATACTGATTCACCACAGTAGTGACGTTTCAGGCATCTACCCTTCATCAGACTGGCATCATGCCAGTGTTGCCAGTATGGCCATGAAATGGGCTTTAAAATCTGTTCTAAATAGTTTTGAAAAGGTCTTAAAAAGTCTTAAATTTTACTCATGTTTACTATAATCCCAGGTCTATGTCTTTTGAATAATGATACTGCTTTGAACTTTAAACAGATGTGTCAGAGAATTCTTTTTTGGGGATTTACAGCTGTGAAAAAAACAATCTTAGAGTTATTATGGTTAGACAAAGAGATGAACCCTATTCAATGTTGGTTATTAAATGTACATCACATGGCTAATTTAGAGTACTCAACAGCCAGACTTAACTGAGCAAAGCCCCAAACTGTAGCTGAATGGTCAAATTTTGTGGTAGATATTAATGAAATGTTGAAAAAACAATAATACATTTTTTACTTTGCTCTTTTTTCTTCCCCTTTTTTATATCATTGTAACCCTCCTCACTTTTTCCTACCATCTGTCAATCGTGGTATGCTCCTATTTTCCTTGGTTTTAGGAGATGACAGTCTGCAAATCACAAAAAAAAAGTCTTAAATTTAACTTGTAGAAACCCGTAGGAACCCAAGGACAGGCAAGAGGCCAAATATTGCCTTATATATAAACATATACCAACAAGGTTCCCAGGCATCCTGGAAAACTTGGAAAATGATTGACCAATTTTCCAGTCCTGGAAAACATATGGAAAATGAGAAAAAAATGTCCTGGAAATGGCCAAGTTATCCTGGAAAATTATTTGTCCTCCCCTTGCCTCGTGACCTTGTGTGCCTAAACTGAGATGAAATAAAGGAAATAGTTGTTCAGCGATTTATTGAGAATATACAAATATTTTTAGAGGAAGTGCAGGAGAGAAAGTAAGAGAGAAGAGAACCAGTTGAGTCGGGAGTTGTCCAGTTGAACATTGTAACTTCAGTTTGTCAGGCTAGTGAAGTGCTCCGCTGTAATCTGGGTGCGTTTGGATTATTCTGGGATACATTTGTCATAATTATTTTTCATAGATACACTCACTACCAGTCAAAAGTTTGGACTCACTCGGTTTTTCTTTATTTTTGGGACTATTTACGTTGTAGATTCTCACTGAAGGCATCAGAACTATGAACAAACACAAGTGGAGTTATGTAATTAAAAAAAAAGTGTGACATAACTCAAAACATGTTTTATATTTTAGATTCTTCAAAATAGACGCGTTTTGCTTTTATTACCGCTTTGCACATTCTTGGCATTCTCTCTCTGAGCTTCATGAGGTATTCACCTTAAATGTTTTCCACAAGTCTTGAAGGAATTCCTAGTGATGCTGAGCACTTTTTGGCCATCTGTGGTGCATCTCAGGTCATTTAAATGAGAAGGTGAGTCCAAACTTTGGACTGGTAGTGCATATTATAGCCATAGACTGCACATCAAATGTCTGAGTAATAAACATAGAAACAATCTGGGTAAATGTAAGTTACAACCAGGGGTGTGTATTAGCAAGAATCTGGCCATACGATACAAATCACAATACTAGGATCATGATACGATATATCTCAATATATCACGATTAACAAGGCAATTTAAAAACAATTATTTCCTGTAAAAACTGAATTACACCAGAAATATGCACAAATACTAAACATGTTTTATTTGATCAGAACAGGATCTAATGCTATATCTCAAAACGTTCATCTGTAAAAACTTAAATGAGGTTTCACAGACAATAAGGTTTACGATCCTGCTCAAATGTTCATATTCTGTTAGTCGTGAAGTGAACAGTCCCTGAATCATCCAACATCAGAACATTATTTTTGCGCCATCCCAACAAAGGAACTAACATCTGCCTCTTTCAGACAGTAAAAAGTGCTTTAAGATGCCTGAAATAACCGTTATGGAACAAAACAGTGTTAACTAATAATAAAAATAATATATAAACAAAAAACAAAAATGAACCCTCACCATGTCTGCATTTGAATAAATATCTAAAAATATCGATACAGTGCTTTTTAATATCGATTCAGTATTGTGAAATTAAATATTGCGAAACCGATATTTTCTTACGCTCCTAGTTACAACTGTCGAAAAGAACGCTTCCAAAGAATGAGACGGAATGGATTAGTGTATGACGTGATAACTTGTCTCTGTAGCGGCTGAAAATGTCCTAGAAAATCATTTCAGGGAAAGAGTGGGAACCCTGACCAGCATTTAAATAAACTTCTGTACTACACACAACACGTACAGTCACAAACAAAAAAGTAGGCACAGAAATTTAAAAGTACATAAAGTCAAAGTTTTGGGGGAAAAAAAGCTTTTTTTTTTTTTTTTTTAAATAAAGAGCAAATCCCCTGTTTTGTTAATTCTCTTCCTTTTTGTGTTTCTTTACAGGTTGAAATTTCAATCAAATCCCACGTTGAAGTATTTATACCCACCGCCTTCTAACAGCATCCTCACCAACATTTCCCACGCCCTCATAAGTGTGCCAAAGTTTTATGTTCAGGTGAGGAAATGCTGCTGTTGTAATATGCAGATCCTGGTCATTTGGAGTCTTTTTTTTTTTTTTTTCTTCACTGTCCCCGTACTGGTACCTTGTTATTTTAATGCAAAGCGTAAAGAGGGAATTTGTACAACACATGCAGACGTACATGTGCGTTTCCAACCTTCACTTTCATATTGTAAAATGGAAATACGATTTCTGCAATGAGTGTCCCAGAGGCTTTTGAACTGCATCCAACCTCTTAAAGATCAAACAGCAAACATTTGCCTTTTAAATTTCAATTTGGGCGTTAAGCAAGTATTAATAATAAACCGTAAGTGGGAGGCATGAGTTATGGGTTTAACATTTCCCTCGGAGCTGCACTCGCCTGCGTTTTCACCACCGGTAGATTCCCGCCTCGGCATCTTGGTGGTGCTAGCGCGTCACGGAGACGCCGGCCCAGTGCTCAGCCTCAGCCGCCGTATCTCACTTCAGCCCCAATCTCACCTTAAAGCTTGTATTTTAAATGAAAATGCAAAAGCCTCGCAATCTGTTTCACATATGGTTGCCAAGTTCAAGCTGCCTGTTTGAGAGCAGCACTATATTTATATTACTTGCTTCAGGTTTTGGGATTTTTTTGGGCATGCGACGACTGTTCTAATACTGGCGTCTCCTATTGCACAGGTACTTCATCTGATGAACAGGATGAATCTACCTTGTCCTTTTGGCCCTGTCACTGCCAGACCCCCCCTGGTAAGCTTCAGTTATCAGTGTGGTAAAGCAACAAAACATATGTGATAATGCCATGAAGAGTTAATTCAAGAAGAGGCTACTGTGTTCAGTTTAATTCAGTTTAATTGTGTTTATTCACACATTTCAAGCATTATACATTTGTGAAAGATTCAGCCGTGGAAAAAATGATCAGACCACCCCTTGTTTTCTTCAATTTCTTGTTCATTTTAATGCCCGGTCCAACTAAAGGTACAATTGTTTGATTACAGCAAAAATAGCTCATAGTAGTTGAATTTCAGAGCTGATATCTGTCCATTTTCCATGTTTTCTTTATAATAACTAAAATCACTTCAGTTCTTACATCAGTACTACCAAAAAACAGTGCTTTTAGGCATTCCATGTTTTCTTTTCTGTCAGTTTTAGTCACATGATACAGGAGTTCGTACTTGATTGCATAACTGTTGTTTCTGATGACTTTTGATGGTCTAATAGTTTTTTCCACGACTGTACAGTGTTTGAAAGACACAAGAGTCTGAAAAGGAATAGGCTGAAGACTGAGCTTATTCTGTCTACCCCCCATTTATATCACCAAACAAAATGAAATAAAATAGCTACCAATGCCTTTTGCGTAGTAACAATAGCAACAACACAAAACTAAACAATTTAATAATTTGAGTAGTGTAGAAATTAACATTCACATTTTTCAATATATTTGTATGACATTTCTTTTCAACACAGTTTTAAACATAAATAACGTACAGTCTTTTAACTCAGGATGTAACTTGTTCATATTTGTTCTGACAAAAGGTTTTTTGAACACATTACGTCCTCTGAAATTATAAACACTTTCCCGCATTTTAAACAAGCTCTGAATATGAACAGACAACTGATTATTTTTTATCATGAACATAAATCGTGCTGTTTTAAAGTGGACTAAGTCAATAAGTGTAGAAGGAGAGACATAATTATAAGATAAGATAAAATAGACTTCATTGATGATGCCATGGGGAAATTTTTCAGTAGACAGCAGCAAATATAAAAATAAAGTGCAGAAAAATCTTAAGACATACATTTATATACATACATATACACTTGTGAATCATATAATATACGCTGGAAAAAAATCCAAATCTTACCAAGTGTATTTTTCTCATTTCTAGTCCAAATATCTCATCACTTAAAATAAGACATAATCACCTAAAGAGGAACTTTTTAGTGAGATATAAGAAATCATGTTTAGACAATAGATCTGGAAAATATTATTTCAAGAAAGTATCTTACAAGATCGTTTTCACTTGTTCCATTGGCAGATTTTTTTGCTTGAATTAAGCAAAAAAAATCTTGAATTTAGCAAAAAAACAAAAGTTAATATAATGTAATGCAAATCTCATCCTTGATGAAATTTTTTACAAGACAAAGTGATGAACTAATGCACAGATTTTAAATTGCTGTGACCTCAACTAAATGTTTGCACTTTATTAACGGCACTTTCAAAAAACTGTCTAACTTTTCTGTTATTACAATATTATTACTGTTTGTTTTAATTTATTGTGAATACCTGCCTGTAAAAACCTGTTTTCTTTCATGGTGTGCGCTGCTGACCTCTTGGCCAGTTCACCCTTGTAAAAGAGATCTTGATCTCAGTGGGATTCTATGTGGTTAAAGCAGAGGTCTCAAACATGCGGCCCGGGGGCTAAATCTGGCCCACCAAAGGGTCCAGTCTGGCCTGTGGGATAAATTTGGGAAATGAAAAAATTAAATTGAAGATATTCACCATTTTAGTTCAGGGTCTACATACAAACCAGTTTAATCTGCAGTGGGTTGGATCAGTAAAATGTGATCATATTAACCTATAAATACTCACAACTCCAAATGTTTCTCTTTGTAAATGTAAACATTTTCATGTTATTTTACTGTATTTACACTAAAACAAACTATCATTTCACAAAAATGCAAATAACCTGAACAAATATGAACATTTTGAAATGCCTGAAGTGCAAGTTTACCAATATTCTGCCTGTTATTAAATGTTTTGTGTATTTGTGATCTATAAGTTATAATTTACATGTGCAAATGATAAACTGAGACATAATATTGTTAAAATTGCACTTTGTTTTCTTAAGAAATTTCAGTTTGGTCATGTTATTCACATTACTTTAAAGGATAGTTGGTAGATGTAAACATTTTCCTCACATAATTTTACTTTTTTCGCTCTAAAACATAGATGAAAGTTTGGCGTTGACATTATTCATATATTATTATGTTATTATTTTACTGGGCCGGCCCACTGCAGATCAAATGTGGCTTAATGAGGCCCCTGAACTGAAATGAGTTTGACACCCCTGGGTTAAATAATGGTCTAATTTAAAAAAAAAAAAAAAAAAAAAGAAAGATAACTTTCTATCTTTTCTGTCCCAGAATTCTCACGAATCATAGAGACATATATTAAATTTCAGCATTTTTCCTCCACGTTATGTGCATTTTAATTATAGCTGCACAGTTAATTGAATCATTGTATAATCACGCAAGACAAAAGTGTAGGTTTAGGAGGATTTACAGAGAGCTAATTGCACAGAAATAAACCCGCCTCTTTCATGGTAAGATTTTGGATGTAGAGACAGAGGTACTGCTTAAAACATAGAAAATTAATTTTTAACAGTATATAATATAATGATCTGTGCATTTTCTGTCTGAAATCGGAAATTGTTGTATTGTTCATGATAATCCCCAAAATGTGCAGCCTTGATTTTTTTATAAAACAGTAATTTAAACCTCATTTTGTTGCATGTATTTAAGTACCACTGTTCCGATTTCTACTAAGTCCATGAACTTGACAGACAGTGGCCGAGTATATTTCCACCATCCGTAATTACAAGCACCATGCTGTTTTTAATGCAAGTGGAAGGAAACCAAATATCAGTGAGGAGGAGGATGCTCATATCGTCTGTCGGTACGACCAGAGGCATTTGGAGATGAAACCTCATTGTGCTGTTTTCCTGCAGTACGAGCTGCTGCCTCCGGCGCCGCCTTTCCCCATGCGCCCCCCCATGCCCCCTGACTACCCGCCGTTACCCGAGCAGGAGGCGGAATGGTCCAGCGAAGAATCGGAATATGAGAGCGGAGACGATGAGGACAAGGATAGGTGAGGAAAGAGCAAAGCGGGGGCCGACGGATCAGACGCACATTTGTAGTAAAAAAAATAAAATAAAATAAAAAAATCGAAGACAACAAGAAAATACAACCCGAACTTTGCTGAAATGCCTTAAAGCACACTGTTAATTAAAAGACAGTTATTCAACATTATCTACAAACAAAAAGTGCAGAAAGCTCCCAGCAGCTTTTCCCACAAAGATACCTGGAAAGTGTGATAAATAAAGAACACACTCTCCAAACTTTTCTAAAGTAAAACTAGTAAGACTTAAATATGAAGTGAGATTTGAGTCTGAGTTAGTCCCAGTTCAGCAGCATTAGACTGTGGTAGATGGATAGATGCAATAAAAAAAAAGCTTATATTTGCCTTTTATCATGTGTTTTTGCCACATTTCAGACCTAGATAGATACATAGGTAGGTAGGTAGATAGGTACCGTATTTTTCGGACTATAAGGCGCACTGGATTATAAGGCACATTAAGCGAAACAAAACAGTCAGCTCGGACGACACTTGAGCCTGATACCTTAGCCCAGGCATC
>JAPQRP010000015.1:853981-866130 GCA_037367295.1 Apogon hyalosoma
GAGTAAAACTGTAGATTTTGTCACCTAAGTTATACTATCAGCATTACTATCATGTTCTGAGTTAAGGAAATGTTCTACGAACCTCAGTTTGGTCCAGATTTTTGAAATTGTTGTTGTTTTCATTGCGATACTGATTAAAATCTTACTTCTTTTCAAAGGGGGTGGACTCATTCATGCTGAGCACTGTATGTGTTTTGTGTGGTATTTGCTAACATTAGGGTCAAACTGACCTGAAACATATACCACGCAAATGTACAATAAAAACCAAAACATTCACTGAGATTATTCAGTCGTACGTTTCACCGCTGTCAGGCGGAAACCTCGTATGTCCAAAAGGGTTTATACGGAGGCTGTGTTGCTTTTTTCCTAAAATCTTTCTCATTTCCTGTTAAATTTGAAGCGTTGGCTAACTTTTCTGTACAACAACCTGCCCTTTACTCGCCTGTGTCACTCAGCTATTTTAACTATAAAGATATCGACTTATTCCTCTCTTATGTAGCACAAGTAGGTCGAAGGCTTTATCTTCTCCACCTCTGTCAAACTTGTCTCCTCTTTTAACCTTGCGCTCTTTTCTGTCCTGTATCAGCTAAGGAGCTTCCATCTCTAATAAGATTTACTGAGAGCACAGCAGAGAGAGCAGGGTGATATGTCCTGGGAGCTCTATCCTCAATATTGGCAGGGAAATCAATGTGGTGAATAAACCTACCAGCACAGTTTGCAATCAGCTGCTAGGCCCAAAGTAATCATTGCATTGAAATAATCCTGAAAGGTTCCCCCACTGTTGCAAAGTTAATAAGAAAAGAGTCATGCTGGCCTACACCTTGAATTAGATATTAATCCTTGTATCAAGAATAATTACGGCGAAGGTTCGGGAACGGTGACCTTGCAGAGCGAGGCCCCTCCGGTTCATTCATTTCAACATTCAACAGGCGTCTCCGTTCCTGATGTGTACTCGGTGACAATGTACTTTCTTGCTGTTTGATTCAGGACAGAACAATCCCTCGGCGGCCCCGGACCTCATCATCAACAGTTTCTGACTTGTTTACATTAATCCCATCTAGATATCCACTCGTTCCCACGGCAGCTCTGTTTAATTCGACTCTATTGTCACGGTTTTGATAGACAGTCGGGCCAACACTCGCTAATTAGCTGAGAATATTAGCTGTGTGCGGCTCTGGAAATTTCCTCTAATGCTCCGTAATGGGTGTCGGGTCATTTGTTAATACTCCCAGGGCAAATTGAAAGGATCCACGTGCACACACTCCCACTGAGGTTTTCCCGTAAATCCTGGTTCTTTGTTGTTGTATTATTTAGGAGCAGAGGAGGACGCTCTGTGTGGGGGGGGGCGTCGCAGGTTGCCTCGGGAATGCAACGATCCGTCTGCTGTTCGTAACGCGCTTTGGTTTTTGCCGAAGATAAAGCCAGGATGGTGCCAATCAGCTGTCACGCAGATAGGTCAGGTCTTCGGTGAAATCCTCCGTAATTTCAGTTTATGACAGGTCAAGTGGGGTTGGGTTTAGCGGGATTCAAAGCCCCTTTCGTCTGCCTCTTAAGGTTTAATTGCGATTTATTTTGCGACGCACGTTCCCGTCTCTCAGAGGAACCTTTCCTCCCCAGAAAAAAAACGTCAAGTTCCTCATAGAGTTCGTCGGTGATACAAAAAGAATTTAACCTTCATATGCAGGCTAGAGGACGTGAGCGCTTCAAATGTGTGTGTTTTTTTTGTTTTTTTTAAAATCAGTCTAGGGCTGCACAGTTGATCAAATCTCAATATCAGACGGTGAAATTATTATACGATTGAAATACACTGCAGTTGAGGAGGATTTAGGTCGATGAAACTGCAAACGTGGGGGAAAAATAAGGGTTAGTGCTACGTAGAAAATGGATGAAAGTGTGATATGACATAACAACAAGATAAGATAATACGGGATAAGATAAGATAAGATGAGAAAGGACAGGATAAGTTAAAATAATACGACATAAGATAAGATTGGACAAGATAAGATGGGATAAGAAAAGACGGGATAAGATAATATGGGATAAGAAAAAATGGGATAAGATAAGATGAGAAAGGACAGGATAAGTTAAGATAATACGACATAAGATGGGATGAGATAAGAGATTTTATTGATACGACTAAGCGTAAATTTCTCAGTTGACCGCAGCAAATACAAAAATAAAGCGCAGGAAAGAGAAAACAGTAAATGTACACTTGTGAAAAATAAAATATAAAGAGAAAAAATAAGTATTTATGTAAATTTTGATTTAAATTTAAATATCACATACATATTTACAATGTATTTGCACATACACACGGTGTGGTATGTGGGGGGGTGGGGTTAGGAGTTAATTGTCAAATCTGGCAGTGTCCGTATAGCTGTATTAAATCTGCGCCTGCTGTTAACCGTGCATCACTCACTTCCGTGTTATTTTCAGCTTTCCCGGCGGCGTTTGTGCGACCGTTCGTCTGTTTTCGAGACTGAATCAGATGTACGTCTCAGCCTCCATCTCCTTCCCCGTATGATGTGGGCACAGTCTTCCTGTTTGTGAATGTCAGACGTCAGGCGTGTTCATTAAACATTCTGCTCGTTGCGCGAAGCCTCTACACGTGACTACGTATAGAGTCCTGTCCTTGGCCCCAGGTCTGTGAAACGGCAGTAATGATTGGGCCGAAGATCTGTCGGGTCCTCTAGTGAACTACCGGCACATCAGACGAACGGGCGTTTCTTACCCCCCGTCCGGGCCTGTTTAACAGTGCGCGTGCACGCCGACGCTGCTGTGAGGAGCTGTGGCTGCACGGTGGGGCTCGCTGCAGTGGGTCCCAGTGTGATGTACAATAATGACCTGTCAGAAATTCAGGCCTCTGAAAACAGGGATAATCCACAGAGGCTATCTGACTAAATGAATTCTAACCGGAGCCAAGCTAACCCCCTGAGACCCCTAGAAAAAGCATAATCTATTCCGCTGGTCTCATATCAAAACTGACAGTGGAGAAAGAAAGGAAAGGAAAAAAAAAAAAAGCACATAAAAATAGCACATGCTTGGTTCGAGGTGTAAGATTTCTGCAAGAGGCACCGCTATCGCCCTGTACGAAATAATTACGTCGTAGTTTCTAGCGTCACCTTTCTATTTTTCGTGTAACTAAACCGCAGTTGGAACGTTTACAAGCGCCGTAACATTCTCGTAATAGTCTGAATACGACGGTTGCGACGTAAACGGCAGATTCCTTTCGAATGTTCCGTTTTCTCTCTCTTTCGCGTGGGACAGGCTGATATTATCCCAGTTTCAAGAGGCTTCGTTGGACACGTATACATGGAATAATAGAGACCATACAGGACATAATCCACCCCAGCTCTCACGTACAAACACTCCTACATTTTCACTCAAACGTGCATTTCTTTATTCACACACTTTTGCATTTTCTTCATGTATATTTTCTGTCCCGTGCACTTCCATTCTCCTTTCACATATGGTGCATAAAGTCCTAGTCCAGCATTATGTTTCCTGGTTTTTAAAGTTCTAATGAACACATATACGCATTTCTCAGTTTCTGTTTTAACCCTTTATCAGGCAAGTGACTATTTTTGGTCGTTTCCAGATATATGAACAGACAGTGGCATCAACAGTTCCAGTGAGGACAGTGAGTCAACAATCTCAGGTCCAATGTGGTCTACGGGGGCTGGAAGGTCCTATTCAGTGTTTGTGCTGCGACCGGAACCTCAGTTCTCTGAAGGTTCTGCCCAAATGATCAATAAAATTGTATTTAATCTAATCTAATCTAGTCTGGCCTTAGTCTTGGGCTGCTCTTGGCTTAGATCGGGATGTCAAACAAGTGGCCTGTGGGCCAGAACCGGTCCAGTTAAGGGTCCGATCCGGCCCACAGGATGAATTGGCAAAGTGCCAAAATTACGAACTGGTTTTAGTTCAGGTTCCACATACAGACCGCTTGTGCTCTCAAGTAAAATAATAACGTAATAACCTATAAATAATGATGACTCCAAATTGGCTTCTTGGTTTCATGTGAAAAAAATATTATGTTCTGAAAATATTTACATTTACAAGCAATCCTTTAAGAAAAAAATGTAAATAACTTGAACAAATATGAACAAACTGGAATGTTTAAAGAAAATAAAGTACAGTTTTAACAATATTCTGCCTGTTACTAAATGTTTTGTGCATGTGTGTAAATAATAAGTTGAGGTGTGCTATTATTATTTGACATGGCTAAAGACAAAACACAGCTGTTCTCATCTGTAAATATTGTGTATATAGTGAGTAAGTGAATGCTTCATATATAAATGCAACACTGGATTATAGAATTGTTAGGTATGATCGTTTTAAATTGTGTATATTTTATATATATTTTTATGTATGGTATAATCATTTTAAATTGTGTACATTTTACATATAATACTTTAATGTATGGTATGATCATTTTAAGTTATATATATTTTGTATATATAATACTTTTATGTATGGTATGATTGTTTTAAATTGTGTATATTTTATATATATTATACTTTAATGTATGGTATGATCATTTTAAATTATGTGTATTTTATATTGTACTTGTATGTTGTGGAAGAGCCCAACAGGGTCAGGAGTTGAGAACTAGCACTAGCTATAAACTCTATATGCATCACATCAGCTACAAACTTGTAACTATGTTCGACTGCATTGTCCCTGTCAAATAAATAAATAAAATACAATTGAATTGCACTTATTTTTCTTAAGAAATTTCCATTTTTTCAGGTTATTCATGTTTTTGTTTTTTTTTTGTTTGGATTATTTGCAAATGTAAAAATGTTCATTATTCAGTGTTGTTTCGTTGCACTAAAACAGAGAAAAAATTGGAGTTGTCATTATTTATAGTCTATTACGCTATTTTTTTTTCTGCTATTTTACCGGTCTGATCCACCTGAGATCAAACTGGGCTGAACGTGGAACCTGAAGGAAAACGAGTTTGACACCTCTGGCGTAGATACTCTGGTCAAAATCAGCGAAAGATGCACATATTGACATTCAGTTACCCATAACACCCTTCTCTCCAAAGGTCTCTGGAGATATTCATGCGACTCAAAGCGTATGTTCCAATTATGAGGTTTCGGTCCCGGTGAGAGCGCTGGTTTTGTGCTTCAGAACTGGAAGTGTGAGAGTAGATGCCGACATGTTTAATGGACCTAAAAAGCCACTCTAGTTGCTCGCAGGGTGAGGCTGTTTGTGCGAACAAATGATTGATCAAAACGAATGCTGCAAAAAGGCAAATATGTTGAAATCAAAACAAATCACCATGAATCGCTGAGAAGAACCTCAGCAGGAAAGAGCATCCCGTCTTAACCGAGAGGCCTCCTATTAAATCTGTTAATTTTTTACAACATATTGCACCCTGATCGGCACAGTTGACGGCAGATTGTTTCAGTCGCTTGTGTTTAATTGTGCATTTTGAGGTTTTGACAGGATTATTTTCCAGCTGGGGCTTATTGTGTTAGCTTTTTTTTTTTTTCAGTGCAACAATCCACTTGTAGGGCCTCCTTAACAGTGGTGGTCCATCACAGGGCCAGCAAGACCTCCTCAGCTGGTCTACAGAGTCAGAATCACTGACCTACATGTTTATACTTCTTTCATGAAGATATATAAAGTTATTGCTTATAGTCAATGCAGGGGCGCCGCTACCAGTCGTGGACTCCATGGAAGGGAAACGTTGTGGGCCCTGCAGAAAATAAATGGTCAATAAATATATCACTGGAGCAGGAGGGGGGTGGTGCTGGGGGTACAGGGGTGGCATGAACAGAAACTTAACTTCGGAAGTCCGACTCCTGGCTTCTATGCCTCTGTCACATTTTCTAGCCTCTATCTACTGGGCCCCCTGGAGATGCCGGGCCCCATGAATTTGTCATGTTCCCAGAGTCTACGCTCCTCAATTTGAAACTTTTCTTTTTGTTTCACTGCTTCCCGTGGTGTGTGTGTGTGTATATACATGTTAGGGCGTTCGTCCAATCAGATCTCACCATCATGTGTTGCTGGGTAAAAGAAATCTACACTGAGGTTCAGAATCAACAGTGGAGCCTCGGGAGCTTTAGATAAACAGAACTGACCTGTCGATTTGACCCATAAAGACCCAAACATCCACCGGTAACCAAAACCATCTACTGATCTAAACTGTTTAATAACTTTAAAACCACTAATCCTATCAATATGTTGAAATAATTGGGGTAAAATACAGTTTGTCGTCTTTTCACGGTCTTCGGATATGACCCATTTGGATGTTCAGAGGCTCCGTAGTTACCATGGAAACACCGTCATCTTCTACAACATTGATTCACCAGTAAAACCCATGGAGTTCCATCAATAGTCGCTTTTCCATTGACCCTCAAATTGCACGAATTTAACATGCGCATAAAATTTGCCTAATGGTAAAACGACAATTTTGCCAAAACTCTCGTTTTTCAATAAAAAAGTTTTTGCACTTTGAAAGAGGTGGTTTTTCGGGTGTAGCAAAATTGGTATATCGCGCAAAACTGCAATGGAAAGATCTTTTTGCACAATTAGTCACGTGAACAAAAAAATGGATGTTGACAGACGTTATAAGTGACGAAGAGAGGTTTTATAATGTGTGTGTGTGTGGACTCATGAGGAAACCAAAGAAGGGCAACGCGCAATCTAGATTCAAAACAATAGATATTTATGTTCATCGCAATGTTTATGGAATGATGATCATAAATAAACAAATCATTGTTTTTGTGACTTAATGGAAAAACCGCCCTTACTCATTTCGTTTTTTCAACTTTCAGTAAATATCGATAAAGTTTTGCGCGTATATCCAATGGAAAAGCGACTAATGACAGTGGATGGACACACTTGATTTACGTTCAGTTAATGATAGATTTGACTGAAAAAGTTACTTTTTTCTTGTGTTTTCTCTGTTTTTGATATAATAATCCTAAATGTAACCTCATTGTGATGATTCAAGTACATGATTGGTAATTGAAATGTGGGAAAATACCTCATTTTCACTGAAAAAATTGCAGATTTTAGAAGAGAATATTATGATATACGGTGACAAATCACTTAAGAAAAATTAAATATAGAGGAAAAAATCATTTGGGAACTGGCACAAAAGTAGCACCGGGTCTTTATGGGTTAAAAAAGAAAAAAAATCAAATATATTCCTGTTCAGGTGTGTGTGACTGTACATGTCCAAAAACCTGCATGTATTATGTATGATGTATCAGCGTAGACCACCTCGGACACTGACGATGCATCCAGTTATATTGTTATTGCGCTTTGTAAACATGAAGTTACCTGATGGGAAAACCTGCTCAAGTCTGCCCTGGAGTAGTAATTACAAGGAGGATATATGGGATTTTTTTATTTATTTATTTTTAGTGGGAGATACTGTGTTGTCTAAGAGTACAAACCCAAGGAGTAAACACGGCCCGGTACATTTGGCAAACAAAGGGACTGAGGTCAGAACGAGCTGTTTCATCCCCACAAACTATACAAGAAGCACATTTGTACATTAATGCCTTTTAAAACTGCTTTTTCTCTGGAGTGTGTAGAGGACCGATACCAAAAATACAACTCTATTCACACTAATGACTAGACTTTGTTGAGACTAAGCTGCAAAAATCGAGAACTGCAAAAACCTCACATATGATAATATCACGTACCAGAACACACTCGGGACCACAACCGTCAACAAATCAGCGCTATGTTTCCACAGACCGTATCAACCACTGAATAAAGTCTGCAGCTCACTGTTTACACGCATTTGTATTATGGAATCCTCAAGTTTTCTTCTTCAAACTAAAACTCAAAGATATTTATTTTGAGTCGTGCAACGTAACACTGTGTCTCATAATCTCCGTGTGTTGCATCAGCTGATAGTTTACATTATAGCGCTGTTAGCTTAGCTCTGTTTTTAGACAGAAAAACTAAAGATCTGTTTGAATCCAACAAACAAGGTCAGATCTGTCGCAGTTTAGTCTGAACCGTGGATCAACAAACAGCAACTTAGCAAAGATAAGAACATCCCATAATAGCCTTGTACCTTCATAAGCCTCATAATGAACCTCACCCGTGTTGAAGAACCGCTGACATTTCAGCGTCAAACGCCGTCCTTTTCATTTACAGCCGAGTCCAGTGGAGAAAATACAGTGTTTAGATTTGTGTCACTTCTTTTGTTCGACTCTAAAAGTTGTTTCTTGATGGTTCTCATCCAGTCTGGTCATGCTCTGGTGCTTTGGTCCAAGGCCCCGTGGTGTTTGTTTTCCAGTCACACTTTCACACATTCATACCTAGTTAGATGCAGAGGACACTTACAGATAAGTTACTGCACATTGTTGATCATTACACATTGTTGATTCTGATTATTACACATTGTTAATTATTGCACATTATTGATTACTACATGTGGTCAGTTATTTCACATTGTTGATCACTGCACATTGTTGATTCTGGTTATTGCACATTGTTGATTCTTGCACATTCTTGATTACTATATATGGTCGGTTATTGCACATTGTTGATCACTGCACATTGTTGATTCTGGTTATTGCACATTGTTGATCATTGCACATTGTTGATTCTGGTTATTGCACATTGTTGATTCTTGCACATTGTTGATCATTGCACTTTCTTGATTATTGTACATTCTTGATTACTATATATGGTCGGTTATTGCACATTGCCGATCATTGCACATTGCTGATAACTCTGCGTGGTGGTTCGTTGCAGACTTCGGTGTACCTGCTCCGGGGCAGACGCTGTTTTCCAGTCTCGTCGTCCGTGCTCTTCCGTTTAAGTCTCGTCATCGGGGCGGGGCCGTCGCTAATGTTTTAAACGTTGAATCTGAAGTGCGCAGACGCCTTCAGCCGTCACCTTTAAGACGGCGCCGTCAGCCGTCGGCGGTCGTTTCCTGTCAGACGTTAAGTGACGTCGACGCCGAGCCCACGGCCCGCCAAAATGACTTTCCTGATGGAAACTTCAGCCCATAATAACCCGATCGGGTCCAATAATCAGTCTGCGCGTAGCTTTAGGTGTGTGAGTGGACAGCATTCAATTAGGCCCAGATTTTGATCTCCCTCTGGCATGACTTGTCAGGCTGAGTAATATAGCCATCACCCCTGAAGGTGAAAACCGCCCGCCACGTAGACGGAGGCCTATTGTCTGGAGGATTGACAAGGGTTGATGCAACAGGCGAAAGTGAGTCAAGGCCGGCGCACACACTCCAGCACGCACGCCCACCCCTCCCCCTCCCCTTCCTCTTCCCTTTCCCCGCCGCTCGTCCTCCCTCCGTCCCCTGAGATCGTATTTTTCATGCTTTCAACCCACCCGGCAGTGACAAGTCTCTGACAACGCCTGCTTACTGTGACACCTTTGTGGGTCCAGAGGAGGTTTCCACCACAGCGCCTCCTTTGACGGGCATTCTTGAGAGGAAGCGTGCATTATTCTGCTCTAACTCCCAATTTTGATTGATTGGCACCGTCAAACTTTTTCGGAGTCAGAGAGACGCCCCGAGACGACGATGACACCGATTTTATTTATTTTTGATGGAGTCGCGGAGGGAAATTTAGGGATGCTGGAAGTGTAGTTCTAGATGTTATTCCAACAGTAGAGTCCTTAAAAACTTTACAGCGTGATAAAGTGTACACTCACTGATGTGGAATGGTGTCTTAATTAAGTTGAAAAGAATACACAGGAAATAGTCAGGTCCCAAACTACTACTACTACTACTACTACTGTTCCTTTATATTCATGTCATATTTTACATTTTTGACCCATTATAGTTCCCGCTATAACTTCCTTTTTTTTTTTCCAACACTAAATGCCAGCTCTTATCTGTAGAAGTCATTTAATTCTTTTTTTTTTTTTTTTTACAGCACATATTCAAATTCAAATATACCCTACCGAGTCATTTAGTGTCAATCTGTTGTTGATTTCTAAACATCAGTGACGTATTTGTGCCTCTGTTTTTTTTCTAATTTCCAGTATATTCTCCAAAAATCATACACTTCAGTCTTGTAAATATGACTCTAACCTCCTCACCACAAGAGTAGAGTCTTTAAAAACTTTACAGCGTGATAACATTTACACTCACTGTGGATCTAGTGAAACGGCAAAGAATCAATAAGTAATCAGAATATTAAGTTCATCTCAGATGATGGGATTATTTTGGCAAAATGTAGCTGCAGTGAAAGAAAAAACATATACAATACAGTACAAAGGGCTGTAAGTAGCATATTTATATTTATCAGTGTCTTAATGACGTCAAAAAGAATATCCAGGAAATAGTCAGGTCCTAAACTACTACTACTACTACTACTACTACTACTGTTTCTTCATATTCATGTCATATTTTACATTTTTGACCCACTGTTGTACCCACGTCTAACTTTCTTTTTTTCTTTCTTTCTAAATACCGACTTTTATCTGTAGAAGTCATTTAGTTCGGATTTTTTTCAGCACATACTTACACATATAGTCAGATCCATAAGTATTTAGACAGTGACACAAATGTTGAAATGTTTACTCTTTGCGCTAACGAACGATTTTCTCCATAACTCATACATTGCGGTTTTGTAAATATGACTGTAACCTCCTCACCACAAGAGTAGAGTCCTTAAAAACTTCACTGCATGCTAACAACATTAACTTTAAATACAAAAATACATTTTACCAGTAACATTTTGTAAATATAGGACATTTCAGGTAATTTTTTTATTTTTTTTTAAGCAACAATTTTTTTCAGCCTTTTATTTCCCTTGAATGGCACCATAATTGTAATATTTTTCAATATTTTTCCATTTTGAACTGAATAACAATATAAATATTCTTCTTAACTCAACTTTTTGGAAATTACTAAAGACTTTCCTTAAAAATATGTGTTGAATGATTTGACGTTAGCGGCCATATTGGAAAAAGGGCAAAAAAAAAAAAAAGCTTTTCCTCTCGCTGTAGCGGGATAATAATCCACCAGGGGGCAGAAAACGCATACGGGGGATCATATATAACATGGTTTAAAGGAAAGTATTGATCTTGTTGATAAGATAGAGGTCTCAGAACCTGATGTAGCAAATATGATACAAATGGTTTTATAGGGTTAACCAATCAACCCCTTTATTTGCTCCCAATGGGGCAACAGTGGGAGCAACACACAAGTACACATCAATCGATCAAATAACTTAAAAACGTAATAAAATAGATATCCACAATCATTAAGGGTAAAAAAAAAAAAAACATGTATAAAAAAGTCACAGGATTTCAAACCAATAAAGAAACAAAGAAGTTTAGAAACAACTTTTGATGCGAAAGAAGCGTACCATCACGAATGCGTTTTCATTTTGCTTTTATCAACCCTTTATCGGGCAGGTGAATATTTTCGGTAATTTCCGCAAACGTTAAATACGGGTCCGATCCCAGCGCGGTCGAGAAGCTTGTTGATTTTTCTAACATTATACAGTAAATATGAGCGATCTGACAGAAGCTGTAAATAGTGAATAGGAGTGATTTTTGTCAGTTTAGGACCTTATAACTGATGTTTTATTGCACGTGTTTACTTTTTTGTGTGATTTGTGATTTTTTTTTTTTTTTTTAAGCACTTGGAGTTACCCTGTGCACGACTAGCGCTATACAAATAAACGTGCCTTTTTAGCGAGTGCTGCTGGGATGTTTTATGGCAAGAGGAGGCAGGCTGTCGTGACGAGGACGCGGACGATGACGCCGCGGAGCGTTTCAACTGACCGACCTTTAACGGCTTAAACTCCGATCTGTTTCTTCCTCTCAAACTTCGTCTCGATCTTCCCGGTACCGGCCTTTAACGGCTCTTTCCAAAGGTTCCCGGGCCCCTCGTGTCGGCGCCCTGTGACTAATGTCCCGTCCGGGGGTTGAAACCTGGATGTGAGCGGCGTCGCGTTGCGGTCGGTGTCAGAGGCCGGCGCCGCGCCTTCACACCGAGGCCACGTCGGTTTCAGCTGACTGCAGCCGTGGCACTCGCCATGTGTGTCCTGGAGGCTGGATAACCGCTCCACAGCCCCTCGGTTTACTGAATCCACCTCCCTCTATATCCACCCTGCTCGGGGACAGTCACCCAAGGTCACCACCCCCCACCCCCACCCCCACCCACACCACCTCCTCAACCTTTTCTTTCT
>JAPQRP010000015.1:949540-960673 GCA_037367295.1 Apogon hyalosoma
AGTTGAATGAATGAAGAATTCAGAGCCAAGCAGAGCATTTACAGTTTATGGAGAGCACAGGGGAATGTTTGAAAATGAAGAATCCCATTTAAAAAAAGCTAAATATTACTCCTTTTAAGTAATAATCCTTCTTAATTCAAGAGCAATGCATTTTTTCTACGTTCAAAGACACAGTGACAAAGCAGTGTCAAACGTCTTTATTGATCAGCATCACAAAGATTTGTATTGTTCCAAAAATTCATGCGGCGTCGTGGAGATTTAGTTTTTTGTTCATTTTAGTATTTCAGCACATTTTGCTGCCAGCAAGTGTCAGTGCAGGGGACGTTTTCCGCGCATATATCTGCTGCAAATATCAACATGAATGTCACCAAAGTTACTCGAAGTTCACTTTGAGCTGATTCTGGCGTCGCACTTCCTGTTCCACGCAGACGAGCGTAAGCTTTCCAGCCAAATCAGAGGCTGGAGACACAACGTTAGTCTCTTCCAGAGTCTGTAAATGACTTCTGCTCCGTATGTGACAGCTTTTTTGTTTTGCCTACAAATCTGGGAGGCTGTGTTGGTTTAATTGAATGCAGTTAGAAGCATTTAAAGGGATTTCCGGAGCCGTAAAGTCTAGATCAGGGCTGTCAAACTCATTTTAGTTCAGGTTCCACATTCAGCCGGAGCAGTACAATTATAACATAAAAACTTAGAAATAATGACAGCGCCAAACTTTTCTCTTTGTACAAAAAGCAAAATTACATGATGAATATGTTTATAATTATGAACTATCCTTTCACAAAAATATAAATCACCCAAACATGAAAATGAACCAAAAAATAAAACAGTCACTAAGAAAATGGCACAAAATGACCAAGATAAACCAGAAGATTAACTCATTAAAGTGAACAAAAGTGATAGAAATCATGAAAATGGAAAGAAATATAATGGGAAACAAAATTAACAAAATCGTATAGAAAAAATAACAAAACATTTTTATGCTCAAAATGCAATTTAACCATCATGAACAAAATAAACTAAATGAACAAAAAAAAACACGACAATCAAGAAAGTTAACAAAAATAACCAAACCATACATGTAATTAGCAAGAAAAATGAAGATAATTGAGAAAAATATTGAAAATGAACAAAAAATAAAGCAGTAAATAGGAAAATGACCCAAAATGACCAAGACGAATGAGAAAATTAACTAATTAAGGTGAACAAAAGTGATGAAATGAAAACAATAATAATAATAATAATAATAATAATAATAATAATAATAATGGTGGATTCTTTATTCTTAGATGCTTTGCTGGAGTGTGTTGACCTCTGCAGACCCTCCACTCCACCCTTTTATGCCCAAATGCTACTAAACCACTAAAGAATAACATAGTAATCAATAAAGTTAACAAAAGTAAGCAAAAAAATGTATGGAATTAGCAAGAAAACTCCAAATAATTGAGAAAAATTTGTGAAAATAAACAAAAAATGATGCAAAATGACCAAGACAAAGAAGAAAATTCACTAATTAAGGTGAACAACAGTGACAGAAATCATGAAAATAATAATAACAAAGGTTGAGTCTTTATTCTTAGATGCTTTGCTGGAGTGTGTTGACCTCTGCAGACCCTCCCCTCCACCTCAGACAGACGGACGGACATATAACGCTGTGAGATACCCTCGATGACTTAAGACACTTTCTTAAAAAAATAAATAAATAAATAAATTTTTTTGGCCCAAATATTACTAAACCACTAAAGAATAACATAGTAATCAATAAAGTTAACAAAAGTAAGCAAAAAATGTATGGAATTAGCAAGAAAACTCCAAATAATCGTGAAAAATTTGTGAAAATGAAACCAAAATGATGCAAAATGACCAAGACAAAGAAGAAAATTCACTAATTAAGGTGAACAACAGTGACAGAAATCATGAAAATAATAATAACAAAGGTTGAGTCTTTATTCTTAGATGCTTTGCTGGAGTGTGTTGACCTCTGCAGACCCTCCCCTCCACCTCAGACAGACGGACGGACATATAACGCTGTGAGATGCCCTCAGTGACTCATGGCACTTTGGTGAAAAACCCTCCTTTCACATCGAAGTCTTTACACTCCTGGAATCGATGCCTTCCAGCCGGCCGCTCCTCCGTCAATATGTTGACGCTCTCTTTGTGCTACATCTACCTCAGTCCTCCTCAGAATTTAACATCACACAGCGGGGGGGCGACCCGGGGCCCCGGCTCCTTCAGCTCAAACCTCCCGGCCTGCCCGTCCTCTTGCTATTTCTCGGAGATTGACCCCGAGAATGCAGCAGCAGCGGGCGCAGATTTCTCTGCAGACGTCTGAAGTAAAGTCATTCCCGCGGGCGCCGCGCGACAAAGATGGAGCGACCATTGTTTAAAAATGTGAGTGATGGTTTTCCCCGTCTGCTCTGCCTCGAACACAGAGATGGTATTGATAGATGAACCAATACACTCCAAAGTCATTCTTCTTGGGGTTTGCCGTGTGTGTCATATGATTCACTTTTCTCTCGCCGAGGTGATATTTCACTCTCTGAGCTGCTCTCCAGCCCTGGATGTCTGTATTTGGACGCCGCTCCATGCACATATTCAGCTTATTCCTGCCGCACGCGTGAAGCCAAACTGTAAGTGTGTTATTTCAACTCAAAAACCACAGCCCGGAGTTGTATCTGAGGTTGGGCGTTAAATCACCAGTAAGACATCAAACAGTGAGAGAGCTGAAGCAATAGAACGAAACATCAGACGCCAAAGTTAAAAGTCCGGACGGCTTTGCTGCTGAAGGACACACTTTGACCTTTGCGGCGCACGGACTCGCGCCGGACCAGGCCTTCCCGCGCGTTCGACTCCGACTATTTATAGCGACGTCACGCTGTTCAGGTGATTGCTCTCTGTCAGTCAGACGTACATCACTCTTACGCTAATGTTCCTCGTGGTTTCCCTAAAAAAAAAAATGAGCCAGCGTTTGTGGGAAAGTTGAAACTCGGAGGTGGTTTGTACGCAGTAGAGCGAAAACAAACGACCAGTCAGTTTCTGAAGCGTCATAAAGCTATGAGGGACAAAAAAAAAAAAAAAAGACAATTAGAAATAAATAAATAAATGCAGAAATAAATGTATAAATACTTGAATGAATAAATAAACGCACAAATAAGTACATAGATGAATACATATTTATGTTCTTATATTTTATGTTTTTATCACATTATTTTTGTTATTTATTTATCTATTTCCTCCATTATGCAGGCTTTTTAAAATGCATACATTTATTTGTTTATATATTTGTGAATTCACATTAATTCACATTTGTTGCATTTCAACATCTATTCATTTATTTCCGTATTTCTGTGTCCATTTTCGTCTGTGGAAAAGTATATATATAATTAAGTGGACGGTCCTAACTCCACTCTGACGCAGGATTGGTTTACTGGGCTAATCAGACAGAATAATTGAGTGAATGAATAAATAAATATTAAAATACGGTAATAAAAACATAAAACGGAAGCATTTGATTATTTATTTATTCATTTATGTCGTTATTTGTGCATTTATTTATTTAAGTATTTGTTTAGTCATTTATACATTTATTTCTGAAATTATTTATTCATTTATTTATTTCTAATTATGTCATTTTTTTTGTCCCTCAGTTCACTGTGAAAAAGGAGTAAAGAAACCAGAAAACCTCTAAAAAAGACATCAAAGGAATCAAGCATTTGATTGTTTCGCAGCAGTTTGAACCTAAAACACAAATACACCCAGACTTTTGCACAAATTATTATGTTATTACTATTACAACCTTTATTTAACCAAAACAGAGAAGGAAAATGTAAAGCGAGAGAAGAATATGTTTTGAAAAACCAGCGTGTTCGGACCACTCGTAAAAGCAAAGTGGTGAAATTGTGAAAGAAGTTGCACAAAATGTCACACAACCCCACAGCATTTTAAAAGATGACATAAACTGAAAATTTTGGAGAAATATGTAAAAGGAAGAAAAAATGTAACGCACTGTAGTATTGCAGCATTAATGGTCCGTCGTTTGAATCTCTGGCCTTTTCAGAATTCAACGCAGCCGCCGCAGCACGAAGCGATGAAGCCGCTTCCGTGTTGCACTGGGGCTGCACGGAATTCCGAAAAGGCCCGAGCGACGGTTTGATTTGGGTTTGTTTGTTTGTTTGTTACGTAAACAAACAAATCTGCTTGTGATGGAGTCACGTTCAAAGTTGTTCGCCGTGAGGGAAGGGATTCAGGTGCGAAATCACGGAAAGACTGACGGGTTCGTGATACTTAGGCCGTCACTGGGGTTTTACAGATTTGATGGAAAATCGGGGACGAAAGTCAGACGCTGCTTTACGTTTTGAAAAAATGCTTTACATGGGTCATATTTATCTAAACCCACTTTTCTTAGTCTGTGGTTCATTTATTTGTGTATTTGAACCCTCCAGGTGCTGCAAAGACATCTGTAGATTAATTTGGGCATAAATCCAGTGGATTTTTACAACCTGTTTCAATTCCTGCTTAATTTGTCATATTTTATAATTAGTTACATCACGACATTTGCACAAATAAGGTCCAGACGTCCGACAAACATTTCTCCAAGTGCGACATTTGTTTGTCAGCAGCAGCGGTTGGAGTAAAAACTGAAAATATGTCCAGATTTCAAGCCAATTACCTAAAATGTCCAGTTGTTGGTTGAACGGGACAGAGCGGCGCAGCCGACGACCTGGAGGGGGCGGGGCCTGAAGTGGCTCATTTGTATTTAAAGGGCCAGCGCTCCAAAGCACCTTTCTGGTGTCATTACTCAGAAACAGGGTTGAAGATGGAGCTGTGGAGTTGAACGAATGAAGAATTCAAAATCTCCCTCCTTTAAACTTGTTGTTTTCCCTCAGAATCAGTCTGCGCTCTGCCTTCTACCTCCCTCATCTATGGCTTAACCTCAGCTAAACACATATATTACGGACTGGTTCCCTGTGGCTGGTCTTCATCTTTTCCCTCTTTCACTCTGAGTTTTCCTCTCTTCACATTCTTTCCTGTGCCACCTCCTTTCGTTTACTCCCCTTTACGTCTTTGGGCCGAGCTCCGTCCTCTGGGGATGCTCCTACCTGTTGGTATGCAGAGCGCCTCCTCTTCCAATCAGTACTTCTGAAAGGTTGTTACTAATGCTCCCCGAGGAGGAGAATCAACCTTGAATACATACTAGACCTGTGCCAGGACTGTGCGGGGCACTGCGAGAGATGCATCTTGTTTTTCTTGTCTCCGCCAAGGTTCAATTGCAATATAACGCCTGTGAAATGGAAATACAGCCACTCCATCAAGCTTTTATTGTCCCGCTGGAACTTTCCGAACGGTTAAACACTCGCAACAACTTTATTTACAACACAGTGCATAAACGGAAGTATTTGGGACATGATTGTGCTATCCTCGTAATTAAGAAGGAGCTCTAATAGTGAGCGTTTAGCAGACAATTTCGCTTTCACTGTCACAAGCACCTGTCATGCAGTGAATTGTTTCGTAATAAGGCAATAAAACCCTCGGCTATTTTTCTATCGGCGACTGTGCAGTTAACTGTAATAGGCAGCCGTTGTGTGGAGATTGGGAGAAAAGCTTGATTATTCTTCTGGGAGAGGTATACGGACGGGGAGAGGCTTTCCATATGTTACACTTAACAACCGACGGAGCTGCGATCCAGAGGCTGAGGCCAGAAAGAGCTGACAGCGCTCGTCCACACCCCTGGCTTTCTCCAGAACAGCCGAGGCAGGCAATAATCTAACTATAATTAAGGGGTATAAACCATGTCATGCAGCCATTAGGCCAAATAGCTGGCAACCAATCAACTATGACATTAATGGTAGAAACCAACCAGTGCTTTATAATTCAGCTGTGTTGAATGGAGGCGAGCGCGTTTAAGGGTTTCACCGTTTACTTCGTAAGTCTGTTTTCTAAATGGACGAGTGTCTTTTTACGTAAATGCAACACACGTCAAGTTATTATGACAGAAACGGAGAAAAATGAAGAAAAGGGCACAAAAACTCCGCTCACAATGCCTTTAAAATCCTGGCCTCTGAACTCTGTTGTGCCGACGATCACAGTCACGACACCCCTGTACAATTAAAGGGCTCATATTTAGCTAAACCCACGGTTATTAGAAACAGGGTTGAAGATGGACCTGTGGAGTTGAATTAATGAAGAATTCAGACCCAAGCAGAGCATTTACAGTTTATGTAGACCGCAGGGAAATGTTTAAAAATGCATCATTCTATTAAAAAAAAAAAAAAAAGCACTCCATTAATTGACTGATTATGTAGATATTAATCAAAACTCAGAGAACATTCAAAGATTATTAAATCAAAACACAAAAAACTGAAGAAAAAGTGACTTTTTCAGGAAAATCTATCATTAACTGACCAAGTGTGTCCATCCAATTGGATAAATGACAGTGGAAAGAAGCCTCACTGGGTTTATATTCATATCTTTGCAGAAAAAGTTGCTTTTTCTTCTGCTTTTTTTTTTTTCTTTTTTATATATTAACCCTGGAATTTAATCTGAGCTTTAAAGGGCATTTACATGATCGGTGAATCAAATAGAGGAAAATGCATGATTTTCACTGGAAAAATACAACAATTCTGTGAATGATAATATAACAAATGATGATAAATGACTTAAAGGTGAAATTTAGAGAAAAATTCCTCTTGAAAGTGCCACACAAGTAGCACTGGGGCTTTATGGGTTAATTAATTTATTTATTTTAAAGATTAAGATCATTTATTGTCAGTATACAGTACACGCACATTTAACTTCTGCTTTTAACCCATCACTAGAACATGCAGGAACACATCACTTGCTTGCCATATCAGGCGCTTGGGGGTTAAGTGCTTTGCTCAAGGGCACATCAGCCGACAACTTTTTCTGCCAGTCTCTGGAATGGAACCAGCGACCCTTCGCAAGCCGACTCTCCAGCCCTCTAGGTCACGGCTGCCCCACATCTATCAGATACTAAAATATATAAAACACATTATTAATTAAAACACTACCGCCTGTACAGCAAAAAAAAAAAAAAAAAACAACCCTCCAGAAGTGTAGTTTTACAGAATTACAGAAAGTTATTTTCTGCATGTTTGACTGTTTTTGAGAATGCCCTGTACTACAAGAAAATTGAACAGTGTCAATAGAAACAAATACTAAGCATTTTTGAATAATAAACGCCATGCAATGCAGCTTTGTTGCCAGCAAAGTTGCTTTACATTCACCTATTTTGATGAATTGATTTTACACAGTTTGGCATTGTCTGTGTTCATAATGGGCTACTTGGAAGGATTGCATGTTTACTCAGCAAATGATCAGACAAGAAATTACTCTTAATGGAAACTATGGATCCTTCCCAACCTCATTCTTCGCATGCTCACATCTTAAAGATCTGCTCCTATAGACAGTCACTGACAACAGCAGAATTTACAGGATACGCTGGAAAAAAGCCAGAATAAAACTGGAGCGGGAGTGAAATGGTTTGAGCGTAGTGTGTAGTTTTTGACATGGTATCCTGACGCTGACGTTCCTGCGACGGTAACAGCCGCCGCGTCTTTGTTCGTCGTTTCTACGAGAAAAACCGTTCGACTTTGAGAAGTGACTTGATGCAAATGGCTCGTGTATTCAGCATGTTTACCTCTGCACTTCAAAGACGCGGGAGAATACGCTCGACGTTCACACTGGATTTTCAATAAGTACATTTTTCTCCCGGAGCTAAAGATAGGTCAGCAGTCCTATACAGGTCTGATCCACTTTGATGCACGTGGACCTGGATTTAGTTCCATCCAAAGACAGAATATTCACAGAGCAGAGATCTCCAAACAAGGTCCACAGTCCACTCTTCTTCTCATTCCACAATATCAAACCACAAATTATAAATTATGGTTTCCTGTTTTGCCGTTTAGTGCCACTATTATTTTGATAAATATGTTTTTTAAAGACAGTAAAAACTATTCCCTGTCCATTAATCTTTTATTTATCATTATGGTTCAGTTTGTTTGTTTGTTTAACACTCTAGCAGCAAAACTATTGGTTGAATTCATACAAAATGTGGTTTAAATTTTGTCAGTGATCCCAGAATAGATCTAATTTCATTTTAGGAAAAGTAGGTCAAAGTTTATGTTGCAACAAGCAACATAACTGAAAGAAACGGACCATAACTCCAGATAGTCGTCAAATCTTGTTACCACCTCCCATCAAAAGATGGCGGACATGTGCCCCTTTAATCCCAACACCGTTTCAGGGCATGTTTCTATTCAAAGTAAAGAAGAAAATACAGTTTAAAGGCGTGGTCCTGAGCTGGTTTAGACTTCGACAAACATTATTGATCCACAAGGGAAATTACTTGGTCACAATAGCTCAGCTGCTTAAACAAAAACAGGAAAGTAAGTGTGAAGAAATAAAAGCAAGAAATAATATAAATAAAATACACCAATAAAGCAGAAAAATACAAGATTTGCATATGTACAAATCTACAGGAAATGGAAGTAAAATATACAATATATACAATATATACATACACTAATAAAGCACAGAAAAGTAATAGTAAGTGAAGTTTATTTAGTTTTAGTTTGGATAGATAAGGACAGATTTGGCTAAAAAGCTACTTAAACCTACCGCATTTTACTTTCTACTAAAGTTTAAGTCCATTATTTTAAGGATAAGATGACAAAAGCCCAAAACATAAAGAATATTTCCACGTAAATATGTTCAAAGTTTAATTTTAGTAGGAGTTATACAATCCAATATGGCCGCCGCCCTGTGATGTCACAATGTACAAATTAGTCATAACCATAAACTTTGGGTCATAGCCAATATTTTTCTCATTTACAGTATGACTTTATCTCTAATCCAATAGTTTCCAGCCTTTTTTGGCTCATGACCCCATTTTAACATCTTAAATTTCTGGCGACCCCAGACATTTAAAACTGAAATATTAAAACTAAAATTAATTTGTTTTTGGTCATGTAATAGTATGTACTATACTGTGTTGCAAATAAATGTTAATTTTAGATTTTTTTTTTTTTTTTGCTTGAATTAAGCAAATAAAAAATATCTTGGTAAGATTTCTTGAAATAAGATTTTCCATTTTTCCTATTGTCTAAAAATCAGTTCTTCTATCTCACTGAAAAGTTCCTCTTTAGGTGATTCTGTCTTATTTTCAGTGTGATGAGATATTTGGACTAGAAATGAGAAAAATACACTTGGTAAGATTTAGATTTTTGGAGTGTAAATAATACAACTATAGACTTTGCAATGATACAAGCTGCCTTACACGAGGTTTTGTTTTTGTTGTTTGTTTTTTTTTTAATAATTGCACTTAAAACTGTACATAGGACTGTAATTATGACCGAGTACACAAGGCTGACGTGGAAAATAAAACGACTGTGGGTCACCTGGGATGTGGCTGTAACACTATTGAGACTAAAAAAACACACCTACTTTGTGTGCATGGTAGTGTTGCAAATTGTGCAGTTGGTCATGGTGTGATTCAGGATGTTGCAACGGTAGGAAAGTATGTGGAGCCGGTCTGGAGGATGTAGTCGTCATCCGCTTCGGACAGGTTTGCAGACATGATGTGAAGCTCGTATTCCGCTTCCCTTTGTCCGTTTTGGTTTAATACAGTATATGAGCGGATGTAAAGGCCAGTCCGGGCTTCCCATCTGAAGCCGTGCAGAGGCAGAGGCCAGCACCTCCATACTAATGCGGACCAGGACATGCCATCTTTTCATCTGGCCCTGACGAGGTGCTCATGACTGTTATTCCATGATCTGACTCCTAATCAGCTCCGACGCGACCGCCGCTGCTGTTCTACATGTGCGGCCACGGCGAACCCGGGTTTCGTTCATTTTAATTCTGTCGGCGTCGATCTGTATCTCAATCTGAGGCTGTTCCGGACACGTGTGCGGTCTGTTCTGCTGTCATTTTAAGCCGCTGTTCACGTATCTACCGGCAAATTATATGCGGGGGTATTTTTTTTGTTGGTGTTATTCTGTATATACCTCAAAGATTATCCCATAAAAACCCAAACAGCCACCGGCGACTCAAATCATCTACTGAAGTAAATGTTTCATACCTGTTGATCCACTAATCCTGTCAATACATGTAAATAATTGATGTAAAATAGTTATTCATCTATTGTTGGTCCTCAGATATGACCCATTTGGATGTTTAGAGGCTCCGTAGTTACCGTGGAAACACTGTCATCTTCAGGGGCCACATTCCAGAAAAATAATATAAATAATAGGATAAGACCTTATAAATCATGTCAACGGCAAAGTTTTCTCTATGTTTTTGAGTGGAAAAAAGTAAAATTCTGTTAATGAAAATGTTTACATCTACGAACCGTACTTGAACATAACATGAACAAACATGAACAACCTGATAATTGTCTATAGGTGCAAGATGTCCTGTTCATGACGACGTGAGATAAAAACATCAATATTTCCTTCAAGTTTAATGGGAGATTTTTCTTCCTCGGTGAGATGTGAAGAAAGTAGATGGTTGGTTGCGGTAGAAAATTATTATTTACAGTCAGAGCATAAAAAATATTTTAGAAATTCAGAGGAAGAACATTTAAAGTCATGGATCAATGAATAAAATACATACATGTTGAGAGAAATTAAGTAAAAAAAAAACAAAAACATCTCAGGCATTTTGAAAGCAAAGAGAACTATTTAAATCAAACTAACCAATGCAATGATATTTATCCCAATATAATACTATATTAAGACATTTGTTATTTTTGCTTTGTTCCCAGACTCCTGTTATATTAATAATCAGTATGATATTAAATGTGATCTAAGTGGGTCCTGGTCCTAGAAACATCCTGGTACATTGTTGTAAATTAAATATTTTGTCTTATTTTTTGGGTGGTATGGTGTATTTACATCAACAATGACACACCTTCACCACCAATAAAGGACGTTCCACTGTCTAAAGAAATAGTTTTGCGCATATTTGCACATTTTATACACACAATGTGGACTTCTAAGGGGATGACGGAAAAGGAGTGAATAGTAAAGGACAGAAGGTGAAGTCTCTGTAGGTGATACTTCCTCCTCCCTTGGGTTGTCACCTGGAAGCTTCCCGTCAGCCCCCACCCCCAGACCCACC
>JAPQRP010000015.1:1161346-1173151 GCA_037367295.1 Apogon hyalosoma
GTGATGTTAAAGGGGCGGGGCCAATACAGAGGAGGAAGAACTAGGGTATGTAAACTTATGATCAGGGTCATTTGGATCGTTTCTGTAAAAAGAGCAAACACATTAGTTTGATGATAAATGGATTCACCAAACCACTAACGATGAGTGAAAGAAAAGTTTTTGTATCATTATCATTAATATTCTGTGAAAAATGGACAAAGAATCACAAATTCTGCTGGGGTATGTAAACTTATGAGCACCGCTGTATGAACGGTTCAGTAACCAACGGGTGTGACATTCTTTATTCTCTATAAGAATCTATACTTCCTTATGTTAGTCAGTCTACTGCACTTGACTCCTTGCTGCAAGTTTTTAGTGCTTTACAGTACCTCGTAAAAAGGCCCCATTTTGGAGTGAAAGTTGTCAAGTTGCCCTTGATTGTAAAGTTTATTTTTTCTAACTTAACCCGTAAAGATCCCGAGCTACATTTGTGGCAGGTTCCAAATCAATTTTTCTTTATATTGAAGCTTTCTTAAGTGATTTATCACCATTTCTTATAATATTTTCCTCTGTATTTTTGCACTTTTTCAGTAAAAATCTGGTATTTTCCTATATGTAATATACAGATCATGTACTTCAGTCATCATTCTGATATTGCTTTTGAGGGTTATCATGTCAAAAACAGAGAAATCTTAAGGAAAAAAAAAGGACTTTTCCAGTAAAATATATCATTAATTTAACATGAAAACAAACATCAACAACTGTTATTCATTAAACTCCATGGGTTTTACTGGTGAATCAATGTTTCGTTAAGGAATGATAATACATCCCTTAACCACAAGGAAACTGAAGGTACCTTAGAGGATTTCTAGAGAAGTAAAGGAATAAGTAAAACATAAAGGAAGGAATTCTTTTTTTTTTTTTTTTACTTTTTTTAAGTAAACATGAGGGACATTTGAGATACACTGGTCAGTATTTCTGTTGGTAATTGGATTTTCTTTTCAGAAAACAAAAGAAAAACTACTGGTTAATTAGATTTTCATTTTAAAATAGAAATATTAAAATTGAATTTCAAGGCGTTTTTCTTTTTCAGTGTCAAAACAGATAAACCAAATGATTGATTTTCGTTCTTCATCCGTTTTGCCATTCCTGTCAGGCACTAACTGCGTTTTTTGTTTTTTTTTTATTAGAAACGAAAATCAATCCTTTTTTTTTTTTATTTGCTTTATCTGTTTTGACACTCTAAAAGAAAAAAAAGCCTTGAAATTCAATTCTAATTCATCTATTTTAAAACGAGAATCAATTAACCACTAGTTTTTCTTTTGTTTCCGAAAAGAAAATCCAATTACCAAAAGATCCACTGACCATAAAAATCCTTTGTGACTAACAATTGGTTTTAGTAATTCATTCATTTTCTAAGCCCGCTTTATCCTCACTAGGCTCATGGGGGTCGCTGGAGTCTATCCCAGCTACTTATGGGTGAAGGTGGGTTTTAGTGATGTGACGTTGAAGCGATGATGTCATGTATCGTGACACTTGAGTCCACAATCTATGGGTCAGAATCTCCATCTCACATATTCCATTCAGTTGTTAGTTGTAGGTGGTTCTAATCTGCACCATTTTTTGGTAATAGCCTTTTTACAGGCTGGTTATAGTATTTTAAACAAATATCTATCATTTTTTTCGTACGTCGTTACCAATAGTACATCCGAACTACATCACCAAACATGTTTTAGGGATTGCATAACCAAATATCTTAATTGTTGAATATATATTATCCCAAAGTGGTGTGAGTTTTGGACATAAAAGGGAAGGAATTAACAAGTAATCTGTAATGTGTCACAGTTTGGCAGTAACTGGCACAACACTGCTTTATGATTGAAATTCAAGGACTTCTCTTGGAGCGCTGGAGTGAATCTTCTGTCGGTCGTCTAGTACACGCAGTATTGAAAACGCCAGTAAGAAGTCGGACATGTGGGGTCTCCGGGCTTAGACTGTCCTCCGACCTCCAGTCCTGGTCTGCAGAGCTGTTACTGAAGCGTAGATATTCTTCCCGGTTTGACTTTCTGTCAAAAAAAAAGCAAAAAAAAACTTGTTTTCACACGACCCTCTAAAGCCGACTCCCTGCCCCCGGCCGCCGCCTCTTTATCCGAGTCCACATGAACAACTGTTGCGGTTGTGGCCAGTGGAGCTCGGAAATAAACGCCCGTCCTGTGTACAGATTATTCCTATCAGCTGCCTGTGCATTGACTGAGCTCCTCACCATGTAAAAGAATGCCACCGCTGTCCCCGATTACAGCCCTATCGCACTGTGTTTCCATTACAGGCCAATAAAATGTAATATACCCAGCTGTCAGTCATGGGGAATATCCCGCTAAGAGAATATGGACCTGGCAGTTTAAAAGCAGACAGATAAGCCAGCTGTAATGCTGCAGGTGTGGCCCCTTCAGGACAGGCATTAAAATGTGTGGAAAAACCGGCCCCTTGCAGAGAAATAAGGTGTCACTGTTGCACATGATCTGAATGGACTGTACACTCAAAAAGATCAAGCAAATCAAGTCTATAAATCTGACTCAACACCTTCACCCTTTATAGAAACACTCTGAAAGTCAACGTTTCAGCCTTAGTGTGTTACTGGAGGACAGAGCAAGACTGTGTAACTTTTGTGAAGTTTTTCAATTTTTTTTTAATTGTCATGTAAAAAAAAAAAAAAAAAAAAAATCAAGGTCAGTGAAGTTACCATATTTGGCTCCTTGCCAAATACGGTAAGAGGCAAAAATGAAAAAAAACAAAACAAAACAAGAAATATATGTTAAAAAATCTAAGAAAAACATGCCATGCGGAAAGGTTAATGAAGTTACCATATTTGGTTCCTTGCCAAATATGGTAAAAGACAAAAAAAACAAGATGTATAAAAAAAAAAATACAAGAAAAACACACATAATGTGGAAAGAAACATTGTTGACTCATTGTCCTCACTGGAACTGTTGCTGTCACTGTCTTGTAATGTATGTGGAAATGACCAAAAATAGACACTTGCCCAAAAAAGGGTTAACCCTTACACTCATAGAAATACTCTGAAATTCCAATTTTCAACCTTAGTTGGCTACTGGAGGACACAACAAGACTTTATTACTTTTGTGAATTTTTTATTTTTTTTTTTTTACTGTCATGTAGAAAATCCAGGTCAATGAAGTTACCATATTTGGTTCCTTGCCAAATATGGTTAGAGGCACAAAAAAACAAAACAAAACCAAGAAGTATGTATAAAAAAAATACAAACCAAGAAATGTATGTTAAAAAATACAAGAAAAACATATGTAATGCGGAAAAGGACATTGTTGACTCACTGTCCTCACTGGAACTGTTAGTGTCACTGTCTTGTAATGCATGTGAAAATGACCAAAAATAGTCACTTGCCCAAAAAAAAAAGGGTTAACCCTTTATAGGACACGCATAGAAATACTCTGAAATTCAAATTTTCAACCTTAGTCTGTTATTGGAGGACATAACAAGACTTTATTACTTTTGTGAAATGTTTCCAATTTTTTTTTACTGTCATACAGAAAATCAAGGTCAGTGATGTTACCATATTTGGTTCCTTGCCAAATATGGTAAGAGGCAAAAAAAACCAAAAAAAAAAACATGTAATGCGGAAAGGGACATTATTATGATTATATCATCATCCTCACTGGAACAGTTGCTGTCACTGTCTTGTAATATACATGGAAATGACCAAAAATAGTCACTTGCCTGATAAAGGGTTAACTTGATGTAATGTCCTATAAACAAGGTTCAGACTGGGCCAGAATTAACCCATAAAGACCCAGTGCTACTTTTGTGGCAGTTCCCAAATTAATTTTTCTCCCTATTTAACCTTTCTTAAATAATTTGATTGTAATATTATTCTGTTTAGTTTGAATTTAGAATTGAATGAATGAATTTGGGAAACAAAAAAAAAAATGCAAAAACGTCGCATTTTCAGTCTTTAAAACCCAGAAGACACGACCCCGGAAGACCCAGTGGAGATGATGACTGTGCTTGTAACCCCGCCCTGCCTGGCCAATCACCTCCAGCTGTGGTAGAACATCACAGGTGGATCCAGTAGATCCTCATCAGCAGGACCTGGACTCACAGTCTGCCTGAAACTGTGGCACGTTTTTCATCTGGTTCTTGGAGAATAAAGCGGAAAAAGTGTGGAAGAGGTGAAAATGTGTCCGGTCTGGTCACGTTGACGCTGCAGAGACGTCTTCAGACTCCGATTGTGGACGGAGACAGTTATGAGGACGTCACCTCCATGACTTTCAGGTGTGTAGTCTGTTTTTACTATGTGGACAAAAGTATGTGGACATGTTGAATTCAGGTGTTTCTTTTCTAACAGGGGTCTGGGATACAAAACAATAATAAGAAATGTCATAATACAGTTTTATATTGAGATAAATATCACTACATTGGTTAGTTTGGTTTAAATTGTTATCTTTGTTTCCAAAATCCCTCAGAGATGGTTTTAACTCAATTTCTCTCCGCATTGTTTTTTTTTTCTTAATCCATGACAATGATTTTAAATGTTCTGCCTCTAAATTTCTAAAATACTTTTCCGGCTCTGACTGTAAACAATGATTTTCTACCACAACTAACCATCTACTCTCTTCACATCTCACTTAAGAAGAAAAATCTCCCATTCAACTTGAAGGAAATACTGATGTTTATAAACTATATGGACAAAAATATTGGGACACGTCGTTTCTACAGCTGTGAGCTGTTCTGTCCATGCTGATTTGACATAAAAATATCAATATTCCCTTCAAAAGTTATTATTTACAGTTGGAACATGAAAAATATTTTAGAAATTTAGAGGTAGAACGTGTAAAATCATACATGGGGAAAAAAAAAAATCAATATTGTGAGAAATTAAGTCAAAATCATCTCTGTGGCATTTTGGAAACAAAGATAACAATTTAAACCAAACTAACCAATGCAATGATATTTATCTCAATATAAAACTATATAATGACATTTATTATTTTGTATCCCAGATCCCTGATAGAAAAGAAACGCCTGAATTCAACGTGTCCACATACTTTTGTCCATATAGTTTATTTTCATGTCTGATACTTTAGTATTTTTACTACAAACTCTGAGTTTTGTGACTTAAACTGACAAACGTGTGAAAATGGTTACACTGTACAAGCATGATCAAGAAATAATTCCACTCACTCCATTGCCAAATGGTAAAAGGGGCGGGGTTCGGAAGGGGCGGGGTTTCAGTGTCAGGAGAAGCCCCTCCCCTCCCAGGAAGTACAACATTTAACAGCAGACGGTGTTTTTTACAGTCTGAGTTCATTCATTCAGAAGCAGCCAAACAGAAAAACAGTTCAGCTTCAATAAAAAGTTCTTTTTCCAGGTAGTTGTTGGTTACTTTTCAAAACCAGAGCTCAGGAACATCGTCTGTCGTACCTTAAATCACTCCACCGCTCAGCATTTATTTTTCACACGTTAGATCCTCAGCCTTTAAGAGGTGCAGTTAAGAGGTGTCAGTTTGATTCTTTCCAGAGCTGTGGTCAGTTTGACTTCATGTCAACGCGACGCTGCTACAGGGAGCGTTTGGTATTAGAAAAGAGCACTTAAAGGCACTCCCACGTAATTTTTGGGGGGAGATGGACATTGATTAGTGTCGTGAACGTTTTTTTCAGGAGTATTTCCGCTGTGACAACTTAACCTTTCAGTAAGTTATTCCATCTACGACTCTGACGTGTTCACCAAGCAAACAGCAGAACTGAAGAGAAGAAACAGAAGTAGAATAGAATGAAAAAGAACAGACCAGCATAGAAAAGAATAAAATAGAATGAAATAAAATAGAATAGAATAGAATATACCGGAACACAACAAAAAAAGACTAGAATATAGAACAGAATTAAAAAAGACTAGAATAGAAAATAGACTAAAAAAGACTAGAATAGAATCAAATACAATAGAATAGAAAAGAATAAAAGAATAGACTAGAATATAGTAGAACAGAATTAAAAAAGACCAGAATAGAATATACTAGAATAGAATCAAATACAGTAGACTAGAAAAGAATAAAAAAGACTAGAACAGAATAAAAAAAGAAAACACTAGAATAGAATCAAATACAGTATAAGAGAAAAGAATAGAATAAAAAAAAAGACTAGAATAAAATAGGATACAACATAAAAATATAAAAGAATAAAGAATATGCAAAATATTATGAAATAGAATAAAAAAAAGAATATAGTCGAATAGAATATGCTAAGATGGAATGAAAAAGAAGAGAATAGAAAAAAAACAGAGGAATAGAATAAAAAATAGAAAATGTTGGACTAGAAAAAGAATAGACTGGAACAGAATAACAAAGAACAGACTAGAATGAAATATAGTAGAATAGAACGAAATAGAATAGAAACGAGTAGAATAAAAGACTAAAACAGAATTAACTAGAATAGAAAAATAGACTGCAATAGAGTGAAAAAGAATAGACTAGGATAGAATGAAATAGAATAGAAAAAAACAGGAAAGAATAGATGAAAAAAGACAACAATATGCTAGAATAGAAAAAGAATAGACTGGAATAGAATTTACCAGAATAGAATAGACTTTATTGTCATTACACCAGTAATGACAGGCTTATTTAAAATGTTTATCTAAAAGTGTGTGCAATTTTAATATGTGCAAATGTTCGATATACTGCAAAAAAGGTTAAAATATGAAAATATAAAAGTAGTGTAAAAATGTGCCGATGTGACAGTGTAGTGTAATAATAACTGACGCTTTAAAAATCACACATAAAAAAAATATCTTGATGCTCGGTTTGACTCAGCAAACATTGACTTGGAACCAATTAAACGGCGTTCCAGCTCGGCCGCGGTGGTTGTGGGTAACTGTCATGAGTTTACACCGAGGCTGTTAAAGTGAAATGATTTCATCGCACGTTGGAGCGTTGAATAAGAACTGCGTTTGCGTCTTCCGCTCGAACGAGTCCTGCCCAAACATCTGGTCGAAATAATTATCTGAACGTACTGTCAACACAAATGGCCAATTAGCCGGGACACAGCACCTAATCGCTAAATGGGATTTTAACCTTTGACATGAGAACCTGTTGGAACGAAGCGCAGCATTTTCCAGCAGTGAGAGTGAAATTATTACCTGCACGTGAATTATGAAACTAAAAAATAATGCTCCAGTTATTTAATACCGTTGTCAGTTAATATGGTGAAGCCACTCGATAAGCTCCTTTTATTATGTTAATTTAATTAGGATGATAATGAAAATATCAGCCATTTATTTGGACAATTTATTAATACATGTATAGAATACCTGAAAGTACAATATATATTTTATTTTATCCGCACATGTTGTAATGAAAAAAAGCTCCAGACACTATTTTATGAATTTGGTGTCACACAAGAGATGAAGAAATTAACGTCTTGAATCCTCACCTTATACGAGACAGACATTATTGATCCCAAACTGGAAAATTCTAGTCCAGCACAAGCGGTTCTAGGCACAAACCAGCCACCGATATTGTTAAAATGTTCATCTTTGTAACCAAAATGTGTTTGTTGTTCTAAAAAACAGTAACTTTATTGTCATAGCTGTAAGATAATCGTGCATTTCCTATTTTTATTTGGAAAAATATTGTCAGGGAGCAGTCTGGTTGAGTCCATTCGTATAGTTCGAGCAAAAATCTAAGTTATTTTTAATTTGCACAACAAATAATTCAAGGAAAAGCTAAACGTACTGTTACGATATTGATGTTTCTTTAGGTAAAAGTTGTAATTGCACCACCGTTACGATGTTCATCCTCCAAAAGGGGGGCAAAAAGATTGAAAACCACTGCAGTAACCAGAGTGAGTTAGCCGCATTAGCTGATGTTAGCATTAATATGTATTGAATCCTATGGTCTGTCAGCTAGCATGCTAATTAGCTCTGGTAACCATTATCGGCAACATCAAAAGTGGAGTCGACGAACCGGCAGGTGACGTCGCAGAAGTTTGCTCGCTGTTGAAGCGCCACCCGTGCTCTGGCCCTATTACAGAACAGCAGCGGTGGGTTCCAGGCTTTTCTACAGAACTGGGACAGAGCTGACAGTGTGGACAGAGGCCCCGAAGGTCTGGATGTGCAGGACTAAGGCGTCACAGAATTTCCCATAAGCCCCTGATATAAAACATGCTGTGTAGCCTCCGTGTCCACACACGGCACGAGGGGATGGGGAGGACGCACGAGCAGAGCCGGAATGCATTTCAGTCCTGAAAATTCAAGGATTATTCCACGTGTAGAGGCCGGACAAGGCTGTCATAACGTTGTTTAATGCAGTCGGTATTTGGCAGGAAAATACCTCCTTTCAGCACCTTCTAATATATGCAGCAAACATGAATTAATTATACCTCCTGAACCTAAATCCACCTAAATCCATCAGCAGGTCAAATTTACACATACACCTCTGTTATTGTATTATTCTCTTCACTAATGCCTCGATTGTTTAATCATTACCTGTGATTTGGTTTTGTAACTGAAACGTCTCTAAGAACACTAGCCGCTGCACAAATCAGCCCAAACCGACACTGAAAATAGGGTTGACGAGAAATGATTTGCACGTTCGTGTGGTTCGTAGATCTCTTTTTCATTGTAAACTGTATAAGCTGAAAGTTGCTGCAGAATAAGTTGGACTGTTTAACCGTAAATGTGTGAAAATCAATTCATTTCTATCATGGACAGTTTTTTTTCCTCCAGTGGAGGTTAAAGGTATAAATGCGCATATTTTTAATCTTTACTCATCGACGTATCTTTCGAGGTCAAAACCTGACTGAACTGCAATATTTTATTAAACTATATCCATACACATTTGGGAAAAAAAAACAACCGTGGCTAAATATTACTCAGCAAAAACCATGAGTGTAATAACGGTCGTCTGTACGTCTAGTGTTAATAAATGCACTGTACGTTCAGAGTGACTCGTGTCAATACTGACTTAATTCCACAGTTGTATATAGTGTCAAAGGTAGTAATAATGATTATGTACGACAAAACCAGAGTTATGTGTTTAAATTTTGTGTTGGGTATATATTTTGTAATGTGGTGAAATGTGTTTTAAAATAAACCCCCTAAATGCTGCATAACTTTGTCTATTTAGGTGTTAATTTGACTAAAAATTATTCGTTTTTGCCTAATAATCCGTTTTTTGTTTTTTTTATTTCAAAACCAGCCAAAAGAAACATGAAGCTAATAGCAGACAGCCCCATAATGCTAGCTGAGCATCCTCTTATACGTATGTTCTTCGACCGTCCAATCAAATGACGCAAAAATGCCCATGTTACTGTACACGTCTTAGATCGCCCCATGTGGCCAATATTAAATCTGATTGGTCAAAGCAACAGGCTAATCTAAGTTTTCATTGAATCTCCAGAGGCTGCACTGTTGATTCCGAACCTAAAGGCAGATGTGTTTTACCCGGCAACACACGATGGTGACATATGATTGGACAAACGCTCTAACATATATATATATATATATATATATATTACTGCAGGGGTTTCCAAAGTGGGCAGAATTTTTTTTAAAAATACATTAAATAAGTCATTTTGTACTGAATGCAAAATAAATAATGAGAATTAATGCTGAAATATAAAACACAATAAGTAGTTTTAGTGTCAATCATCTTGTTTAAGCCTTGGTAACATTATTAGAACCATTTCTATTTTATATTAATCAAAATTAGTTTGAGTAGCTGATTATTGTAGATGAAATGTTCATTTATTAAATGACCAATTTTATTTTTTTTAGTGAAAGAGGGCACTTTTCAATTTATATTTTAATAATAATAATAATAATGGATTAGATTTATATGGTGCTTTTCTATTAATGCATACTCAAAGTGTGTACAGTGGATCCATTATTCATTCACTCACACATTCTCACTCCGGTGGCGGTGAACTACATATGTAGCCACATCTGCCCTGGGGCAGGCTGACGGAAGCGTGGCTGCCATTTCGTGGCTACGGCCCCTCCGACCACCACCGAACATTCACACACTAGTGCGAGTAGCAGCACCGGAGGCAAGTAGGGTGAGGTGTCTTGCTCGAGGACACAACGGCACATGACTGGGACAGAGCGGGATTCGAACCGCCAACCCTTCGGTTATTGGACGACCCACTCTTCCTCCTCAGCCGCCCCAAAATTTACCTTTAAAAACTATAAATGTATGTTGTTTACAGAATTTTGAAAATATAAACAGACACCTTTGGCACCGGAACAATTTTTGCCTAATTTTTTTCGAGTTGGGGATACTCGGCTGAAAAAGGATATTTCAGGGGGTACTCCACTGCAAAAAGTTTGAGAACTACTGGAAGCAATGACCAAGAGAAAAGATACCAAATAAGAAAAGATATGCTTTATTGATCCCACAAGGGGGAAGTTCAAATGTCCAGCAGATCAAGACAAATGCAACAAATACAGTAGGAGAATTTGTGACTGAAAGTGACAAAAAAACGACAAAAAATAGTAATGATAATAAAGTAAGAAGTGTGCAGTGGGCGACTTTGATAAGTATGCAACTGAGTGACACTGACAGATGCAAAAGTTGCAAATGTTGATCAGTGAGTCTGATTTGGACCAGCCGGACCTGGACCCTGCTGGATCTGATGGACCAACATCGATTAAAAATATGTAATTAAAACAGAAAATACATAATTGTAATACGATTTTTTTTTTAATCATAAAATGAGCCTTAAAAGTGGTCCTCCAACGCTCCTAAAGCTGAGATTCTCTTGTCCTTTTAGACTTACTATTATACCGCGAGTCATTACCTCTGCCTCTTTTCTGCTCGTCTTCATCCTCGACAACATACACCTTAATTTTACTCGCAGCCGAGGCAGAGCTGAACACAAACTGCCACCGGTGGTGCGCATTTGTGCAATATGGAAAAGCTCAGATTAGTAAAACAAACAAGTTGTAAAAGTGACAGGTAGGAAACTCCCGGCACTTTTCAAACAGAAACACTAATATGTGGTTTCGTGATCCTGCAGGTCATTGGCGTCGACAGGGGTTTTGTTGAAGACATCTCCTGCAGCGTGCTCACGGGAATCTCCCAGAATGCAAAGGACGCTGGAACAAAGAGCTGTAAGCTGGCGTTTTTCTTTGTCATTAAGGCTCCTTTTTTTTTTTTTTAGGGAGACGCAGCGAAAAATGTGACGACTTCTGGGAATATAATCTCCTTCTCCGGGTTTAGAGCGGCACTGTGGCGGAACAGTCGGTTTTATCCAGCGTTGGAGATAATTACTGGGATTGCTAAATGTTAACGAGACGTAGGAGGTTGAGACGAGTGAGTAAAGCGACGTTTAGACGGTGACGGTATGAACTGAAAATGCGAAAGTGGCGTTCTCGCTTTTAATTCCGCATTTAGTTACACGTTTGGAGGGGAAAATCTGCCTGTAGATGGACACGCAAAAGTGTCTGAAGACCCTGGACGTAGAACTAGAGGAACACAAGATACCAGATAAAGACCCAGAAGAACCGAAGACCCTGGACAGAGAACTAGAGGACCACAAGATAGCAGACATAGACCCAGAAGAACCGAAGACCCTGGATAGACCCAGAAGAACCGAAGACCCTGGACGTAGAACTAGAGGAACACAAGATACCAGATATAGACCCAGAAGAACCGAAGACCCTGGATAGACCCAGAAGAACCGAAGACCCTGGATAGACCCAGAAGAACCGAAGACCCTGGACGTAGAACTAGAGGAACACAAGATAGCAGACATAGACCCAGAAGAACCGAAGACCCTGGATAGACCCAGAAGAACCAGA
>JAPQRP010000015.1:1179196-1192722 GCA_037367295.1 Apogon hyalosoma
ACCGTCATCTTCTACAACATTGATTCACCAGTAAAACCCATGGAGTCGGATCAATGACAGTGGACGGACACACTGGGCACATGCTCAGTTAATGTTTTATTTTGTTGAAAAAGTCACGTTTTCTTCCTTTTTCTCTGTTTCTGATATGATAATCAACTTTAATTTGAGCTTTTCTGAACATCTATGAGATCAGTGGATTAAATATAGAAAAATACATTATTTACACTGAAAAAATCTAAAGAGGACAATATTACAATAAAGGGTGATAAATCACTAAAAGGTTAAATATGGAGAAAAATGAATTTGGGAACTGCCACAAAAGCACCACTGGGTCTTTATGCGTTGATTCTGTCCCAGTCTTCAACTTGTTTATGGGGACGTCACACCAAGTTAACAGCTGTTTGTTGGTTGGTTGAACACAAAACTAGGTGTTTAACTCACTAACCACCCCTGTATAATGTGAATTATGTACAATAAGTTGTGCACTAATCCAATCAATGACAGTGGATGGAGATGCTTTGTTTATGTTCACTTAATGATATATTTTGCTTTAAAGGTCACCTTTTCCTCAGTTTTCTCTGTTCCTGATATAATATTCCCAACTTTAATCTGAGCTTTTCTGAAAATCTACATGATCAGTGAATTAAATACAGGAAAATACTTGACGTTCACTGAAAAAACACCAAATACAGAGGATTATGTCATATATATATATATATATATATGAATCATCTTTACCATCATTAAGCTCCTGTTATGCTGTCATTATACTGTTAAGTGTGTGTTTTTATGTCCAGTCGCTTTTATTCTCTTAGATACTTTCATTGTCTTAGTTATTTTTAGCTGCTTTTAATAGTTTTCATCTATTCTATCTGTGATAAATCACTTCAGAAAAGTTCATTATAGAGAAAAAATCTAAATTTTTTTGAACTGCCACAAAAGTAACACTGGGTCTTTATGGGTTAAATGTCAGAAATGCATATTAAAACGCAGCACCTCCACTGGCCTTTGTGTGAAAACCATAAATGTCCTGCAACTGAAAGCATGTTTCTGTAGAATGTCAAACATAAAAGCAAATAACAAAGACAGTCACTTTTACCTTTAGTCCCTGACTTGATGTCCATGCTCTCAGCTTTCACAATATTACACCTCAGCTATGCCTGACAACTCTGTTTTCCCCCGTCCTATTTACCGCCCACAGCCACAATATTTATTTATTTATTTTTTGTTGAAAATGCCAGCGTGAGTTCGCATTGATTTATTGCAAAAAAAAAAAAACAATGGTTCACGGAGAGTGTGCTGAAGTCCTGAAGACTGTAATTTACGTCCATGTTACTACTGGAAAACAAGCTATTTATTCCAGGAGGGACTATTTCCCGACGCTGGCTCGATCCAATAGAATGTGGTCTTATTAAGATAGGGAGAATATAGAAGAAAAAAAAAACAAGGAGTGAAGTCCAGATGATTATTTACAGCTTATTAGCCGGATGCAGTGGGGCATTACTTAGCTCCATGCTGCGCAGCCTGCCATCGCAAGTGCATCCAGGGACCTCGCAGCAGAATCCTGTCACATATACCACATTGTATGTCTTTGCACTTTCTTCCAGGCGATACAGCAAACTCCTTAGCAACACTCAGGGGACGGAGAATGACCAACTTTAACTAAATGTCTAGAGCAGTGGTCCAGAGTAGCCATTTAGGAATGCAGTGTAATGTTCCCTCTGGCACATTCTGCCTCCCCAATTAGAGGTCCGAATGGAGGTACTTGAACGCGGCGCCGCTTTAGATGGATGCCGTTGCTTTTTTTTGGGGGGGGGACACGACGCAGAATAGTCCAGGCACGGCTCAGCGGATCCCCAAGTGCAACGTTGAGGAAGTTGCAAGTAAAGGTGTGAGGTTTTCTAACAAGCAGGAAACAGTTACGACAAATGTAAAATGTCATCGCTGCTGTAATTCATTCGTTCATAATTTTCTTATGGGGCCACATGAGAAACTTTGACAGTTGTTAAGGGTCAGACCAATACACTTGCAGCTCTGCTCAAAAAATAAAATAAGATTTTAAAAAAACAAAATAAATAAATAGATATAAAAACAGTAAATGAAACAATACAATGATAGAATGAAAATGTGGAGCACAGAATACAACGATTTGATGAATAGTCACAAGAACAATTTTGAAAATGTGCAAAGTCAGCACCACATTAACTTTAAATGGAAAAAAAGTGCATCCCATGTTTGCGTATCTAAGTTTTTTTGGGTTTTTTTTTACCTCTGACTTCACTAGTCGCTTTTCCATTGACCCTCAAATTGCGTAAATATAATTTGCGCAGGAAAATTTTACCTAATGGAAAAACGGCAATTTCGCCTAAACTCTCGTTTTTCAATTAAAAGTTTTTGCGCTGGCAAGAGGTGGTTTTTGGGGTGTAGTGCAAATGGTATATTACACAAAAATGCAATGGAAAGACCTTTTTTCGCAACTAGAGTCATGTGAATTAAAAAAAACAGATGTTTATGGACATTACAACAAGCGAAGAAGAGTTTTAAAAGAAACACGGTGTATGTGTGGACACACCAGGAAACCCAATCATTTTTGAATTTAGTACGGGACAGAGGGATTAATAATGATAATGATGATGATAAGAAGAATAAGAAGAATATATGTGTAAATCAACATGATTTACATTCGTCGCCATGTTTATGGAATGACTTCTCATGTCATCTCGCGATAATACATAAATCATTGCGTTTGTGAGTTAATGGAAAAACCAGCATTACACACTTCTGTTTTTTTGACATTTAGTAAATGTCGGTAAAGTTTTGCACATATATCCAATGGAAAAGCAACTATCGAAGAAATACTTAGAAGTCCGTTTCTTGTCAAAAACTCTGCATTCGGAATCAATCTTTTTTTTTTTCTGGCATTAGCTGACAATCTTCATGGGCTGAAACTGGCCAACAAACCCATCAAGTGCGTAAGCCTTATGCGAAGTATGGACAGTATGCGCGAAAAAACATCTGTAAGGAGGCGAATCCCGACAGGACACGACTGCATTTCACGTTCAGCAGCCACAAAAATAGCATAAGATTTAGTTTGTGGCTCTAAACCAAGGCGAGTGCTGTTGTGAGGTTTCCAGAGCTGGACAATAACGCTGTGTTTACTCCGCCTGAGGACACCAGCTTTATTTGCCCGAGGCCTTCACAGTCACACACAACGGGTTCAAATGAGGCCATCGTAACCACCCGAGGCGAAGCTGTTCGGTTTAGTTTGGGTCGACTTTCTGCAGCCGCGTAGACGTGCTGTATCTTCCCCCTGCACATCAGATTGTCAGGCGTTACTTCTGGCAGTAAGCAGTGTTCTGCAAGTCACTTCCAACACTGTAATAGATTACAGATTACTTGTTTCTGTTATTGTAAAGTTTCACGTTTGATTCCTGAAGGTTCACAGTCTTGAAAATATTGCAACCAGATAAAAACGACATAAGGAGATGAAGCAAAATGATATAAAATGCACAAATGACAAAGGTTTTTCCTGCTGCATCTTATGTCGTAACAACATTAAGGGAAAATGACTGAAAATACTGTAAAAGAGATAAAAAGTGACAATGATGCGAGAGATGAACACAACAAAAAAGACGTAATAAGATAACAACACTGTAAAAGACAGAAAACGGGCAACTTAAACAGCAAAACAACACAATGAAATATGGAAGCGACATAAAACACACTACGTGGGATGACAAAATGATATAAAAGAGACGCAAATGATGCAAAAAATACAATGAAATCAATATAATTGACAAGAAAAACAGCATAACAAGCTAACACAACATAAAAGATGCAACAAATGCGGCAGAATGTCAGAAATCTAAAGGTAGAACATTCACGGCTCTAATTATTTAAAATTAAGGAAGATACCAAATCATTTGGAAGTGTCTCGATATAAGAAAATAAAAAGGTATATTTGAATACGAAAAAACAGTCATTTCATCACCCAGCTCTGAAACCAAAGTGAATATACACAGGCCAGAAAATCCGCCTTTATAATAAATTCATGTCGTATAATGAGGATATGGATTCTTTGTGCGTAATCGTGTGGCATAAAATCCTCTGCAGGTCCACGTAAGGTCTTTAATTTCACAATTCCATTCCGAGTAGAGGATGTTGTGGACAAATCAATGTGCACAATTAGACACGGAGTCCAGCAATTAGCAGTCGCGCTAATGTGCTCCAATGGATTTTCTAGTTAGGGTGAAGGAAAGCAATACTGTACAGCTAAATCTCTCAGCACCTGTCCTAAGTCAGCATCTCCCTGACACCACTACCTCACCCACGCACTGCTCTAGTATTCCCTGAACAGCACCGGCTTTTCCCTACGGAGATGATTTCCACAGCTGAGCACAGTTTTTACCAAAAAAAAAAATAGGATAAAATGATGGAAAAAAACAAGGAAATGGAGGAAAAAGGAGCATCTGTAACGGCGACAAAAGGCTCCGTTTCTACGACTCGGTTTGATTCGACCTATTTCCAGGCAAAGACGTGGAAGGAGATTTTCATTATTGCAAATGAGTGAATCAGTGGGATTTTAATTCACACAGCAGGACCCAGATTATGATCCTAATACAGCAGGTACCGTGACATGTCTTTATTCGTAAAGTTAACACAGGAAACAGTTGCTTGGTAACAGATCTAGTAGAGATTAGCATTTATCTGGGCTGTTTCTGAGTACCTGACGACGAATGTGAATCCAACAGACACTTCCTCCATCAGGTCCTGAGGGAAACATGTTGCATCTAAACAGATACATTTTCTACAGCTGAGATTCCAAAAGATATGGGACAGCAAATCTAAAAAAACAAAAAAAAACCTTTATTCACAATACAACATAAGAAAATGTACCACTCTAAGAAAAATAAGGTCATTTTGATTTTTATGGAAGCAACAGATCTCCAAAAATTTGGGACGGAGGCAAAAATAGATTCATAAAAGAAAGCAACAACTGGAGGAACATTTTACAACTATAATTGTCAGGTTAGTAACATCAGTTAGGTATAAAAAGAGCCCGAGTCTCAGAAGAAAAGAGACAAAGGTTCAACAATCTGACAAAAACATTTTCTATAAACTGGAACACCTTCAAAACAATGTTCCTCAAGATACATTTGCAAAGGCTTTGAATATCTCATTATCTACAGAAAAAATATAATTAAAAGTTTGACAAAATCTGAGAAAATATGTGAACAAAGGCTGCAAATCATTACTGGATGTCCATGATCTGGACCTCAAGCAGAAGTGCGTTAAACCCAGACATGACTGGAACACCTTCAGAATAAAGTTCCTCAAGATAAAATTGCAAAGATTTTGAATACCTCATTATCTACAGTACAAAATATAATCAAAAGGTTCACAAAATGTGGAAAAAAAAACAAAAACAAAACCTCAGTACAATAGACAAACGCCGCAAATCAATACTTGGATGTCCATGATCTGGTCCTCAGAGAGAAGTACATTAAACCCAGACATGAGTGGAACACCTTCAGAATAAAGGTCCTGGGGAAAAAAAAAGCAAAGGCTTTGAATATCTCATTATCTACAGTAAAAATATAATTAAAAGTTTGACAAAATCTGGGAAAATATGTGAACAAAGGCTGCAAATCATTACTGGATGTCGATGATCTGGGCCTCAAGCAGAAGTGCATTAAATCCAGACATGACTGGAACATCTTCAGAATAATGTCACTGAAGAAAAAAAAATTGCAAAGACTGTGAATATCTCATTGTCTTCAGTACAAAATATAATAAAAAATTTCACAAAATTTGCGAAAATCTGTGAACAAAGGCTGCAAATCAGTAGTTGAATGTTGATGATCTGGGCCTCAAGCAGAAATGCGTTAAACCCAGACATAACTGGAACACCTTCAGAATAAAGTTCCTGGAGAAAAAATGGCAAAAACTTTGAATATCTCAATATCTTCAGTACAAAATATAATCACAAGTTTCATCTAATCTGGAGAAATCTCTGTGAACAACAACAAAGAGAGCAAATCATTACTGGATGTTGATGATCTGGGCCTCAAGCAGAACTGCATTAAATCCAAACACGACTGGAACACTTTCAGAATACTGTTCAAGATAAAATTGCGAAGACTTTGAATATCTTATCTATAGTACAAAATATTCCCAAAATCTGGAAAAATCTCTGTACAACAGACAAAAGCTGCAAATCAACACTGGATGTGCATGATCTGGACCTCAGGCAGAACAACACTTATGATGTTGTAATGTTCGGAAAGTTATGTTCTTTTCACCTACTTCTTGGATTTTTTTTTTTTGACACTTAGAGGTAAGGAATCATATATGGTAATTTCGTTGACCTTGATTTTCTACATAGCACCGAAAATTTTAGAAAAAATTGACAAAAGTTATAAAGTCTTACGTCCTCCAATAACACACTAAGGTTGACATTTTGAATTTCAGAGTATTTCTATGAGTGACCTATAAAGGGTTAACTTACATTATCTCACTTCAAACAGATTTGCAAATATGTGCGTTCTTTGTTTTTCTTCAAGTTTTTTGGTATTATGATCGGACTATGCTAACCAGACAGCCACAAACATTGTCTTTCAGAAGTCGCTTTTCCATTGACCCTCAAACTGCGCGACTATAAACTTGCGCATAAAAATTAGCCTAATGGAAAAAACAACAATTTCACCAAAACTCTTGTTTTTCTATTAAGTTTTTGCACTGGAAAGAGGTGTTTTTTTTTTTTTTTGGGTGTAGCGCAAATGGTATGTCGCGCAAAACTGTAATGGAAAGACTTTTTTCCGCAATTAGTCACACGAATTAAAAAAAAAAAACAGATATTGACAACAAGCAGAGTTTTAAAAGGAATATAGCGTGGTATGTGACACACCAGGAAACTGAACCCTTTTCTAAAATTTAGTACAGGATAGAGGGCTAATGTATACTACTACTACTACTACTACTAATACTAATAATAATAATAATAATGATGAATATATCTGTAAATCAACACCATATTTACGTTCGTCGCCGTGTTTATGGAATGACTTCTCGTGTCATCTCGCGATAATAAACAAATCATTGCATTTGTGATTTAATGGAAAAACTGACTTTACGCACTTCTGTTTTTTCAACACTTAGTAAATATCGGTAAAGTTTTGTGCAGATGTTCAGTGGAAAAGCCACTATTGACTTTTTCTCTGATAACCGTGCGACTACGGCTCCTAAACGTAGAAGGAGGTCGACAGATTTTCAGATGCACAGGTGCGACTCCCTGACTATTGAAGTTGGACAGTATTATGTGACTGTATCTCTTCTACCTTTTATGCAAAGTGTCTGTTCAGATAAACCGTCCACTGACATGCACTGGCACTTCCATGAGTTTCTTTCCTCGTCTGGAAAAAGCACAGTATCTGAACAAAAACAACTGAATACTGTCTTCTGTCCTTGTGAAAGAGCATTGATTTTTTTTTTTTTTTTTTTTTTTTTTTTACCTTGCAGCTCCAAGGTCAGAACAGGGAACAAGCAGGGAGGATCTTATCACCTCAGAAGTACAGACCTCTCTCTCGGTCTATTTATTGAAGGGAAAATAAACACAAACGAAGTTGAGAGCGTGGCAGCCTGACTTATTGTGACCTTGCATAATGAGGAAACGACACATAACTAAGCTCTGAGGTGTTACATGTCTTTTAATTTTATGGCTCGCGCCGTAAGCTATGGGTATCAGTGTTTCCACATTGCTCTTTAGCTGTTTATCTACGCTTTCTCAGGCAAAATTTACCTTGTAACCTCGAATTCAGCATCCCTTTGGCTGTTTATGATATCATACTCGGGCTACAAAAGTGCCTCGCGGGCAGCGAACGACTAATGGGTCTAATCACGGCAGGTGACAGCGCCTCCAAATGAATTCTTTCCCCCGCCGAATGACTTCAACCCGGCCAAAGTACATGATCGGAATGAGAACTGACGGGAGCACACAGGAGGAAACGGCGTATCGGAGAGGGAACGAGGCGAGAGCGAATTTTACAAACACAGATGTTACTCATTACACGGTTGTGTTTTCGTTAATATGGAAATTCCCTTAACGCATACACTGCCGTTATGTTATTGTACGAGTCGCACGTCAAAAGTCGTTCCATTTAGGGACTAAAATTCGCGCATTAGAAAACACGACGGTGCATTTCTCAAGCTGTCGCACCCCAGGTTTTGGATTTTTCCCCATACATAACAAATGCATAATTTAGACAGATTAGTGAATTCAATTTTCTTCTGTGAATTTGATGTGATGGTGCGTATGTGGTTTAGTGAAACTTTTGTTCATGGCTGGGGCGCTGCTAGCAATTACGGGCCCTATGAAACCTAAACGTTGTGGGCCCTTCATGAAAATCAGTACCTAGTCGACCTCTCAGACCGGGGTGGGGGTGGTCCATGACTGACGTAACCATCGCTGGTGTGAAGCGAAATTCAACACACTTTCAAGTCCCGGCATCTGTGCCTCTAGTATACATCGGACCTTACACGAAACTTTTACAGCTTCTAACTAGGGATGTAAACAATCGACTATAAGAATTTGCTTGATTAAATTACATTAATTGTCAGTTTCTTTTTTCCACGGCGGTGTTTGTGGTGTCGACAGTAGGGGGCGCCACTGCCTAAACTAGGGTTCATTATTGCCGAGGTTGAATACTGGGGGAGAGTTGTCCACCTGTGCACACCGTAAACACAATTTAAAAATCACAGAAAATGAAAGTTATATAGTCAAGTTTGAGTCTATAATCGCTATGTCTGTACGTACACCGAAAGAATTCCAATAATGGACTGGAGCATCTAAACCCGGATTTTTGATTATCGCATTTCTTAAGTGCATGTAAACGTGTCAGAGATGATTATTGAAATTATCTTATTACTAACAGTGTTTGGATTTTAATGGTCATGTAAACGGGCTCACAGTTTCCCAAAATGTCTAATTACTCCTTTATAGGTGTTCTATGTAGTGTTGATGTTCCCAACGCTCACCAGCAGTGGGACGTCATGTACCAGAACACACCTAGGACTTCCAAAACCACCAACACAATGTGTCCACACACTGTTTCACTCACCGAATAAAGTAGAAAGTTCATTGTTTACGCACATCTGTATAATGAAGTTTTCATCTTCAAACTAAGACTAGTAGTTGCTTAATTTGACGGGAGCTAAAATAACACTCTTATCTTAACGTGCTGCATCAGCTGATAGTTTACATTATAGCTCTGTTAACTTCGCTCTGTTTTTAGACTGAAAACTGCCACAGTAAAACCACTAATCACCCCCTTTTTTGCACAGTTTGTGTAAAGCTGCACTAATGATCTAATTCTAAAACCTTTAATGATGTGTTGCATGCATCAAAATCTATTTGGTACAAAGTCGGGGAATACTCTTTAAAACATGACGTGTCATCGCTGACACACTCTGTGCATATGCAGTTTGGATGGCTGTAACTCTTTGACTGTCTGTGCAACTGGAAAAACTCCAGCGGCTTCTAAACCTGAGATGCTGTGCTTTCTAGTTTTTACTGGGTCATTACGGTAATTTCAACACAAGATTGTACTAGAAGCTGGAGAAGAAGCCGTTTTAGCAAAATTATAACAGTAAATTGTAAACGGCTGCTAGATTTTTAAAGCTCTGGAAAAATGGGCAAGCGGACTCACTCATAGCATATTTTCTAACTGTTTTATAGTCAAACTAAGAAAGAAAAAAAAAAAAAGTCCAGGCAGATTGTTTTAGGCTCAGGGTTTAAAGGGTTAAAATCTTTAAATGCTTTATACTTTTCTCAGTTCAATAAAAGTTCAAATGAATCATGACCAAACAGATCTTTCTCTAAGTTTTTTTTATATATGCTTGAAAAAATATTCCAGCGTTTGGAAATGGGTTTGTAGATTTCTCCGTGGCTCGTTGCCGATCCATGGCCCTTGTTCAGATGTCGTTGAACAACTGAAGTCTATGTACAAGCCAGGATTGCCTGATAATCCTGGCTTGTAATGAACACAACTGGCTTCTGAGCAGGAACTCTTCCACTTCAGGCCTGTGTGTGCATATATTAGTCACCAGCAGATCACTCATCCATGATTGGGTTTTTCCAGGTGAGGCTGACTCCTGTAAATGTATGAATCATCTGGAATATTCATGCTGATATGCATAATTGTCTCAAACTAAACCTGCCGATACATTTTTACATACATTAGCCAGGTGTATTTTTATACTTCAGTGACAAAATGAAGTGAACTTAAAGCCGACATGAGATCAGGGTCTGAATATCACATCGACATTATTTTTCTTGTGCTCTGCATGGCATCTTCATGGATATGCTGTCATGTGTCGCTAACATGAATATTCACAGCAGTTGTGTTTTACTGCTTTGTACAGTGTTTTTCCCCTTGTTACACCATGAAGATGATTTGAAGTATGTCATGGATTTAATTTGTAAGAAAAGTGTTTCCAGTAGTTGTGCTTTTCATTCAACTTCAGAGCAGCAGAGAAAGAATAAAGAAAAGAAACGGGTCATTTGCAGACTTGAGTGTCTTTCATATCCTCCTGAGACCCAGTAAGTAAAAGTTTTGGGTTTTTACATTACATTGGAAACTGTATGATGCCTTTGTTTGTTTGTTTTTGGTTTTTTCTCTCAATAAAGCTGGCTGTTAAACTCTTGGCCACTACAGAGGACAAATATGCATTGCTGGGTCTCCGGAGGATATGTTATACATCGAATGCACAATTGAAAGATGTCAGTTCTGTACATTTTTGCCAGTTAAATGAGGAAATGACCTCAGCTCCACAATGAAACTAATATGGAAGTATGTTAAAGTCATGATATTCAGGACAGCCACTAGATTCTGCTCTAAAAAGCCCTGGCTCCCATAGACCCACACTGAAATTCTCTCTTAAATTACAAGTTGAATAATTATTATTATTATTATTATTATTCTCCAGGAAACATTCTAGTTTCTTTTGTCTTCTGAACCAGTAATATATGTTCCATCTAGCTGATGAAGATCTGGAGTTGATCCCCAAACACCTTCAGTGGTAGCTCAATGCTCCTTATGTGTACGATGTGCTAATTGCTAATGCAAATGCTAGGTACAGTGTGGGCATTAGGATAGCTAAAACGCTAACACTTAATTTTCCTCTGGGGATAATGAAGTGAATTAACCTTAACACGTATCTTTGAATTTTTCCTCCATTAAAAAGATCTCAGGATGAATCGAAGCGTTTTGAGTTTGACTTTCAGAACCTAGGCTGCACTAACAAGACTGTAAAATGACTTTATTTTGCAGTACTTGATAAAGTTTACCATTAGCTTTAGCATTTAGCTCACTCAGGAAACCTTGAAGATGTCCCTAAGCCCTTGCACTCTTGCAAATTAGGTTACGACCAGCTCCAAAATGTTAACTTGGCAACAACCAAACTGCAAATTGCTGACTTTGGCAGCACACTGGTGTAGTGGTTAGCACTTCGGCCTTATGTTCACTCCATGCTGCGTCTGTTTTCTCCAGTTTCCTCCGCCATTATAAACTGGTATATGTAGGTCGATTCAACTGTCGGTGCCCTTGGCCACAGTACTGATAAAGACCTGGAGTTGGTTCCCAAACACTTTCAATAGCAGCTCACCGCTCCTGATGCTAATGCTAGCTGTTGTGTGTACTGTCATGGGTGAAACTCAGTCTGAATTTCCCTGTGGGATAGTAACGTGAATTAACCTTTGGCCTTTACAACAGCAGTTCAGAAACCAGTGGGCGATATGGTTTCTCAGTCTTTGGATTCAACAGTGCTGTTCCTGCCATGAGCCATTTGCATCACGCATTAACCCGACCTACGTTCTAGCACTGCAATACGCAATACGCACCTTGCACCACTCCAATCTGTTAACATGGACGCCAAAATGACAATGGACAGATAACAAAACCACCATCCACACTAGAAACTACTGCAGCATCCCCTCATTTAACCTTCACCAACAAAACACAGTATTTCCATATTACAAACCATGTAGTGGGTTTGTCATAAAGTCAGTGTAATCCTCCCTGAACAGCTGTCGCATGCAGGTTAGACTTGGTAATTTAATCTAATTGCAGTGTAACGTAACTGATATGTGGTTGACATAAGGGAGGTGGGTCCGCGGGGGAAGGGATGTAATTAATGAATTGATTACCGGGTCTCCGGATTGACAGGTCAAGATCCTGTAAAGTGATTGGTTGTGGAAATTCGGAAGGCTACGAGCGATGCAGTGTGTATGTGATGGATTGTGGACTGTGCAAACAAGTGGAATGAAAACGCCTGGGGCAGAAAATTTTACTCTGGCAGTTGTTATAACTTTTCCAGTGATAAGTAGTGGCCAACAGTATGTCCTTATAGGAAGATGTCAAAACACTGAAGTAGATAACACGCACATGGAGGAGGCATCCGGATGGATCCATGCGTGAAACTGTCTTTTGGTGGAGATGAATTATGTTTGCTGTATGAAATGGTTGAATAAGAGGGCAAATAAGGGACGGAATGTGTGCTATAGCCTTTTCTCTGGGAGTGAGATATCAAAGTAGCCTGGTATTGATCCCAAGAACAATCAATACGAAGCCATTGCACCTCAGTATTTGTTGCTCAGCAGTCTGCCTTCCTCTGAAACGGGTGATCATGACACCAAAACTGATGGCCCAGTGTAGCAGTGCACACACACAATCGACACAATACGCTGTAGGGCCTTGCTGTGCTTCCGTGAGCGCCTTCTGCATGCCTCCAGTACATACTGGATGTGCATGTATACATATCTAAGCCGTCTTCTATTGCCCGTGCGTATGTTTGTTGCAGCAGCTGACAGGTCCGGTATTGCCGACAGTAAGCGAGGCAATCCCATGAGGCTGTGTATGCTGACAGCAGCTGGTCATGAAGAAGAACAGCTGCTGACGGCTTTTCAGTCCACACAGCCTCCCCCGCTATCTCCCCTTCTTTCTTTAGGTATTTATTCACTTTATCAGGCAGTCTTTTGTATTTACAGATCTCTTTATAGACTCTCCTGCTTTGTTTCTCCCCAGAATAATGTTTGAACCTCAGATAAAAGTGAAGTTAAAGGTTTGTTCGGATTGTTTTAAGTGATAAGTAGGTTTTATGCCGTACTTATCCATAGACAGTCAGTGGTAGCAGATGTTCTACCAGTTTGGTGACGCATACAGGAGGACTACTCTATGTAATACTGTGTAGTAGATTGTACTTCTGCCACATAAGGTAAAGGTTGAATCCCAATTTACCCCTTGGCCCCTCCCCCTTACCCTTACCCCTCTGTTTTGTGTGTACACATGAAGGGGTAGCATTGTCCCGAGTCTCTATTAGATGGAGGAGGGCTGTATAGCCCTCAAAACGGAGATTTTCCAGGACAACACTACGAATGGAGGCGTCGAAGAAATTTCCCATAATTCTGTTCGAATCATTGGCAAGATGGAGGTAAACACAGCAAAAAAGTGCAGCAGTGATGAAAGAAACAC
>JAPQRP010000015.1:1192822-1204696 GCA_037367295.1 Apogon hyalosoma
AGTGGATCAACAGGTATTAAACAGTTTAGATCAGTAGATGGTTTTGGTCAGTGATGGATGTTTGGGTCTTTAAGGGTAAACAACCCTCATGCTTTCATTTCATTATAACACTGGTGAAATTTCACCTTATGACGATACTGGTATTGGACAGTATCGGCAAATATCGGCTGATGCTGATGTTTGGACGATATATCAATGCATCTCTAAAGACAAGAAAAAATAATGTACTTTTAAATGGGCCTAGGTGAAAACGGATAAATGGTTATCAATTATTAGCACCAGAAATATCAAATCATCGTTTCTTTCCAGTTTAAGGGCTTTTTTCTTTGTAAACAATTAAACAAAATGAGGTGAACGACAGACATGAGTAACACAACAGCAGTCCCTACTTTATTTGCCCTGCTTTATTTTATTTTTGACATATTTACATTTAACAAAGTGAGTTAAATTAGTTCAATCGGAGTTCTTCAACATCACAGTGATAGAAAAGTCATTTGTGGTGCTCAACTAATCTTTACGGTTAGAACATGACAAACTTAAGAAAAACTTAACATCTTAGAACTGTGGGGATTGAAAACTATTGAAGAGAACTTTTTTTTTTTCCACATTAGAATATGCAGGAATGAAATGCATAAAGCAAAATAAAACCTTTTGTAGACTCTGAACAAAATAATCCCAATGGACAAAAGAATTATAAAGTTATATCATGATAATTACCATGATATATTTTTTTACCATAATTTTACCTAATTCTAAACAATAGGCTACCAATAACAGTCAACGACAGTGTATTGCAGCCACATAAGAAAATAAAAACACTTGAAAATAAAGACATATTTGGAGAATAAAGTCGTAGTTTAAAAAAAAACTCTAGCAAAAATAATGTCGAACTTTTATGAGATTAAAGTTGTAATATTTCGCGAATAAAGCCATATTACGAGAATACAAAGAGGTGGGGGAAAATATCATAATTTACGCGAACTTGGAACATTTTGTGAGGTTGTATTTTCATTTGGGGTTCATCCAGTCCAGCGGAAGTGAAAGTTGCTGCTTGTAACCGGAAAATGTCGAATTTTTTAAAAACATATTACGACTTTAGTCTCATAAAAGTACGGCATTTTTCATTAAATGAGCTTTTTGAAAACTACGACTTCATTCTCATTATATTATGGCTTTACTCTCTAAATATTACGACTTTAATCTCATAAAAGTATGACATAATTTTCTTTTTTTTTTTTTTTAAGTTATGACTTTATTCTGATATTATGGCTTCACTCTTGAAATATTACAACTTTAATCTCATAAAAGTATGACATTATTTTTGTTAAATGAGCTTTTTGAAAACTACGACTTAATTCTCATATTATGGCTTTACTCTCGAAATATTACAACTTTATTCTTGTAGTGACAAGTATTTTTATTTTCTTATGTGGACCTAATACGGCGTCGTAACAGGTCAAATATAAAAAAGTAAGGGGTGGGTCATTAATATTTGTATTAAGAGAGAGGGTAAATATAGAGAAAAATTAATTTGGGAACTGACATAAAAGTAGCACTGGGTGTTTGTGGGGTAATTTCTTCTTTTTTATTTAATTTTTCTGTGAGAAATGTTTCGCACTAATGCTATTTTCTGGGAATTAATATTCACATTTAATTCCTGTTATTTGAGAAAATAACAAACACCTGCATTCGTTGGAAAACATTGAAACTGCGGTGGTAAATAAATGTAGAAAGCGGCGCCGTTTCTAAGGATTTTTGCTCACTTGAAAAGTTTATCCCTCACTTCCCACTTGTATTTGAACGCAGCAGTCAGAGCAACGTCACATTCTGCTTTTTGTGGGAGTTGTAGTCCTATTGTAATCCACCGCTCACTATCGTGTCCTGTGAGAAAACTACAACTCCCGGATTCACCAATGCGGAAGTAGCAAAACAAAACATTACTGTGCAGAACCACGGCAAGCAGAGAAGATGTCTCATGGCGTGAAGAAAAGGAAACTGGATAAAAGTCGGCAGGACCGGCTGTATTTCGACAGCTACTCGGATGTTACGATCCACGAGGAAATGATAGCGGACCACGAACGAACCAACACGTACCGGACCGCCATTCTGCGGAACGGCGACTCGATCCGGGGTAAAGTTGTGCTGGACGTGGGAGCAGGAACCGGCGTGTTGAGCATGTTCTGCGTCCAAGCCGGAGCCAGGAAGGTGTACGCGGTGGAGGCGTGCTCGATAGCGGAGCAGGCCACGAAAATAGTCCGACACAACCACATGGAGGACCGGGTAGAGGTGATCCGGGGCACGGTGGAGACCGTGGACCTGCCGGAGACCGTGGACGTGATCGTGAGCGAGTGGATGGGGTACGCGCTCCTCCACGAGTCCATGCTCAACTCGGTCCTTTACGCCCGGGACAAGTGGCTGAAGCCGGGGGGGCTGATCCTCCCGAGCCGGGCCGAGCTCTACATCGCACCGATCAGCGACCCGGTGGTGGAGGACCGGCTGCACTTCTGGTTCGCCGTCAAGGACCAGTACGGCGTCGACATGTCCTGCATGTCCGACTTCGCCCGGAGGTGCATCATGAACTCGGACATCACCGTCAACGCCGTGACCGTGGAGGACGTGCTGTCCCACCCGGCCCGCTTCGCCGAGCTGGACCTGGGCCGCGTCACCGCGGACGAGCTGCGGGCGGTGCGGGGCCACTTCCGCTGCGAGTCGTTCGGTTCGGCCGCGGTGAACGCGTTCTGCGTTTGGTTCACCGTGACGTTCCCGTGTCCGGACAAACCCGTAGTCCTGTCCACGTCCCCGTTCAAGCCGGAGACGCACTGGAAACAGGCGGTGCTCTACCTGGACGCGCCGGTGGATGTGACGCAGGACACGCCGGTGAGCGGGGAGGTCCGCATGTACCCGTCGGAGGACAGTGCCCGGCACATATGCATCCACGTGGACTTCACCATAGGACAGAACAAAAGACAGGCCAAGACTTTTTCAATCCCCGACTGGAGCTCCGAGTCCTAACCACAGGTGCAGAGCAGGATGGATGTCCGCTCCTGCAACTTATCTGCTAATAAAGTTCCTACCTGCTCAGTGTTAGTCCACTTTTTATTCCAGTTCGGACTCGTCTCATGGAATCGCGTTGTATGTCACGCCAGTTCTTACGGCATTTGGCGTGCTATACGTGCGCGTTGTCATCCTTTGGCGTGTTATTCAACGCCATTTGATCGCGTGTCAATTTACACATAGCTCTCAGTTTTACACATCTCTAACCACTGACCCTAAACATAACCTTGTGGTATTTGTAGCGTCAATATACACGCAGAAAGCTTATAATGTGTACAGATAACATGGCGTGTATATTTACGCAGTTCATGATATCACGTTGCCCAGTTCAGACTGATCTCATGAAACTGCGTTGTACGTCACATCAGCTCTTACGACATTTGGCGTGCTATACGTGCGCGTTTTCATCCTTTGGCGTGTTATTCAACGCCATTTGATCACGCGTTGCACCGAGATCTCCAGTTTACACATCCATAACATGCAATAGTTGTGGTTCTACTCGAAAAGAAAAAAAATGTTACTCAGTTTCACACAGTGATTTAGCTAGCATTTAGCATTAGCTTACCCCTGACTCCTGTGTTTTTTGTAGCCCGGCCCTTTTGTCCAAATATGGTCATTTTTGGCTTCAAAGAAGGTGACCAAATTGCAAACTACTGGCTTGAAAACAGTCGTTCAGAAACCAGTGGGTGACATCAGTTATGGTGAAGACAAATGGTATTTCAACTTTTAAATACTAAAAAAAAAAACAACTTGAAAATATCATTAGTGTGTTTACAATAAATATTTTATTATTATTATTATTTGGCTTTTATTTCCGTAAATACTTATTTTGACATTTCAAAACACACTTTAAAATTAATCAGTCTTAGTTCTGTCTCTGATGAAAATGACCATATGTCGAGTCAAGACGATAAAGTGATTTAGCTAGCGTATAGCATTAGCTTAAGTCTGACTCCTGTGGTTTGTGTAGCCTTGCCTCTTTTGTCCAAATATGGTCACTTCTGGCTTAAAAAAAAAAATGAGACGGTGCAGACCAAATTGCGAACTACTGGCTTCAAAACAGTCCAGAAACCAAGGGGGTGACATCACAGTTGTAGTATTTCTACTTTTAAATACTAAAAAATGACTTAAAATTATCATTAGAGTGTTCGGAATAAATGGGACTGAAGTTTTACCAAAGATGCCAAATATGATTTTTTTTTTAGTTTATTTCTGTAAATCACAGGTGGTCTACTAAATATTTTCAGCACATGAAGAAAATCTTTAAAAAATAATTTTCTTAGAGTTGAGTTCTTGACACCTTTCATCAGATATTCTCACACCGAATAAATAAAACTCACTAAAGTTGTTACAGGAATATGCATGATGTGCATATCTTTAATGCTGCATCTGATGTAAACTCTCCGGAGAGTCTGGCTGAGCTTTAGCTGAGTTTGTGCCTCCTTAAGGCTCACTGGAATTTTTACAGGTTGTTGAATAAATTCAACACCACGCTGCAGACATCTGATATTCTAATGAGCCCAGGCATATTGTGTGGATTCTAATCAAAATGCTGCATTCAGATGAGGATCGGACCGATGTATTGATTTGGACTGGAGTCTGGCAGGAGGTGTTTAACACTGGGTGCTGTTCAAGTTTTAATAAATAACAAATTTTGGCTCTGTTGTGGTTTTTCAGCTAGCATACGCCATCATCTGTCGAGATGAAACACAAACTCAATCAAAACTGCCAATTCCGCTTCAGTTCGCAAGATATTTTTGTTGACTTAGCTGCGTCTTTGCCAGTATAAAAATAGCCTCATAGTTCTTACTGATGAGCCGGCGTCCATAGCGGATAGTAAATGTATTTTTAAGTTTGCATAATATGTGTAAACTGATCTAGTATTTTCGTTTCTCGGCCGGTCTCACTCTGGGATCCACGTTTGCCTAAGTATGTAAATAAATTGTATTTATAGAGCACTTTTCACAGACAGAAAGTCACAAAGTGCTTTACAGTGCAAAATACAATGAAAATACCATTTTGAAATACAATAAAAATGCAATTAAAATGCGATAAATATTTAAAGTGCAATCAGTTGTAGCAGCCCTGAGTCAGTTAGGAGTTACTTGCCTACTTGAACAAAAGAGTCTTGAGATGTTTCCTGTTGTAAAGTTATTACACTTTCCACACCGGGCTATAAAAACAGATTCAGATTTATTAGTCACATGCAGGTTAACACACAGGCAACAATGCAATGAAATGCTAAGGACTAGAACCACCAATGGACTCACTATTCACAAGAATACACATAATAATAATAATAAATTACGTTTATAAAGCTTTCTATTCTATGGAATCTCAAAATGCTATAGAGTCCTACTTTAAAAAAAAAAAAAAACATTAAAAAATAAAATACTACTTAGAAAGTAAAACATCATGGTGGGCCATAAAAAGCCTCTCTGAATAGAAAATACAAAAAATATATTTAAAAAAAAAAGTAAAAATACAGAAAAATTAAGAGAAATTTGAATATATAATATGCAGTGTCCAGAGCTAAAAATGAGAAAGTAAATATTAACAAGATCAATGAGTGTAAAATGACTAATAATTATAAGTCCTTCCAAAAAAAAAGGCAATTGCATAAATCAGCGCAAAATCAAGCAAAAGTGCACATTATGCAGGGTCTACATTTTTTCAAAAAGGGCGCATATTCACCACACTATGGCATATTTTTATGTGAAATATGCAGGGCTTGTGTGACTTCATGATCCCTGTATTTTTCCACAAAGTTATAACTTGATGCGGGTAGTGATGGAATATACAACGCACGACGTCATCGGCTCACGCGTCCACAGAAGGTAAACTAACCGCAGACCTCAGAAAAAATTAGACGGATCATATGAAATTGCGTTGAATGTCACGACAGTTCTTATGGCGTTTGGCGTGCCATACGTACGCATTTTCGTCCTCTCGAGTGTTATTCAACGCCATGTGATCGCGTGTCCGTGTACGCCAAGATCTCCGGTTCACCTAACCCTAACCTTCGGGGGTGGTGTTTGACGTGGCGTGAACATACACGTGGAAAGTTTATTATGCGTACAGATAACGCGCCAATTAAAAGTGTCGTGTATATTTACACAATTTCATGATATGTTGGAAAAAATCCTGCAAGATGATGAAAAATTACGGAGCTCGTGTGGTGACGTAAAAAAAAAAAAAGTGCATGCACGAATTGTTAAACGTGTGCACGAAATAATAAAACGTGTGCACGAATTATTACATGTGCTTATGAAATAATAAAACATGCATGAATTATTAAATGTGCACACGAAATAATAAAACGTGCGCACAATTATGAATTATGAAATTGTGCGCACATTTTATTTATTTCATGTGAGCGTTTAATAATTCATGCACATGTGTTATTATTTCGTGTGCACGTTTAATAATTCGTGTATGTGTTTGTTTTTTATTTTTTTTGTTTTTTTCATGTCACCACATGGGCTCCAATTTAAAAAAAATAAAAAAAAATTTAAAAAAATAATAATAATTTGCCGACAAAAATATCTGCAGGAGACAGAGCAAACCAGTACCCCATGACCTACAGGAAAGCGGGTTCATACCGTTTTACGCCCCATGCAACTGGAACATACGAGAAAATCGACGCTGGAGCCACTTTTCCTGCCTGAATGGATTCTGCTGCAGTGATAAAGCTCTTAGAACATAAAGGTTCCAACAGCCTTGAAACAGATGGTCTGTTCTACTTGACTTTAGTGAAACGGGGAGTAATTATTTTATTTTTGACACTTGTGACTCAGGAATGTCAAAGCCGTATTTGAGCAATGATTAGAAAATAAAAGAACTGGAACAGAACCAGCCTTTTCTGTGGCGTAGTGTACAATTACTACTTGTATGTTTGCTCGTTATAGGATGTACTTGGATATTTTTCGTTCAGTAGTAGCCTCGTTACAACGGCACGTGGGAGGAGAATTTTTTCATTGAACGCATGTTTTTCCAGTTCCCGCATAGTTTTACAACTTGGCACATTTTTTGCGAATTCCCCAGACTGACCTCGTGAAATCGCGTTGCATGTCACGCCAGTCCTGATGGCATTTGGTGCGCTATACATACGCGTTTTAATTTTTTCGATTGCCATTTAACGCCATTTGATCGCATGTGAATTTACGCCAAGATCTCCGGTTTCCATATCCGTAACCCCTAAACCTAAACCCCTACCTGCTAATCATGTGGTATTTGACGCAGCGTTAACATACGCAGAAAACTTATAATGCGCCAGTTAAAAGTGGCATGTACATTTATGCAATTCATGATATCACGTTGGAATTCCTGCAATTTCACTGCATAAAATCGCATAAAAATCACACTCATTCCATTGCATAATCGGGGATTTTGGCCCGCATTTTTCTGAACGGACTGTGATGATGATGATAATGATAATAATGATAATAATAATAATGATAATAATAATGCAAAGGTTATCCAGTCATAATGGTGCCAGATTGACTGCAGGTCAGTAAGAACATACACATCCTCAGATCCATACGTTTTACATCTGCGTTCAAAGAACAGCACTAACATCCATTAAATGAACATTTCCACTGGTTGCTGGTAATTTTCACTCATAAAGACCCAATTATACTTTTGTGGCAGTTCCCGAGTAATTTTTCCATCTATATTTAACCTCTCAAATAATTTACCATTTATTGTAAAATAATCTCCTTTACCTCGCGTTTTGTCAGTGAAAATCATGTATTTACCTGTATTTAATTTACTGATGGTGTAGGTGTTCATAAAAGCTCCGATTTAAAGTTGAGGGTTATTCTGTCAGAAACGGAGAAAAGTGATGAAAAAGTGACTTTATATTCAAATTTCTTATGAACTGAACATAAACCCAGCGTGTCCATCCACTGTCACTGATCCACCTCCATGGGTTTTACTGGTGAATCAATGCTGTAGAAGATGACGGCGTTTCCACGGTAACTAGGGAGCCTCTGAGCGTCCAAACGGGCCATATCTGACGACCGCGAAAAGACGACAAACTGCATTTCACACCAATTCTTTACACGTATTGATGGGATTAGTGGATCAGAAGTTATTAAACAGTTTAGATCAGTCGATGGTTTGGGTCGCCGGTGGCTGTTTATGGGCGTATCGATCTAAATATCGACAGTTATCGGTACCAGTGTGTGTTTATCGGATCGATACTAGTGTGATGAGATCGATACTTGTGTTGCAGTTTCTCTTTTATGCCTCTCTCTCTCTCTGTATCGTATCGCGAGGTGCCACACGTGTATCTTTAATATATCGGATCGGAGATGCTGTATCCAGATGCGCATAGTATCGGCCTTACAGCTCAGATTCCCATCCCTAGTATAAACCGTGTATTTATGCATATGGTGGAAGTCGGTTCATTATTTCTCTGACATATAAACTAACCATGATGCTAAAAATCCAGGTGTTTTTTTTATACCTATATGTCAGGACTCCAGTGTTTGTGTTTCTAATAGTATTTCCTGTTTCTGTGGCTCCGTGACGTCCCAGCAGAAATAATACTCGCATCATTCCACTGCTTGGACTCATATTTTTGGCAGATGCACTGAAATGTTTTCCCATAAAAAAAAAAAACACGTCGTGTTCAGCGTTTGGACTGAATTCAATCCAGGAAATGTGAGCGAGTCTTTAATCACACCGCATTTTCACATTTGACTGTAACGGTAATTAACGCACAATATACACACTCATAAATAGTCTCGAAAATATGAGGCGATAATTCATCGTTCACACTATCGTCACTTGAAATATGGTCCTCACTCTTCGCTCTTTAATGAACATGCTTCAGATTAATCACAGGAGATGGAATATTGTCAGTTCGCCGGGTAAAGCCTGAATAATGAATCATTTTGGACAACGTGTGCTTTCCATTTAGAGTTATGATTTAATTTGCGTTACTCATCCGGATGTGCATTATCATCACCGATAAAGAGCTCCAACTCCGCCGCAAAAACGGCTGGACTCTGTTTATTAATATTTAATTTGTGGTGAATTGACGGGTCACAGTTTGTGGTCGCGGGTGCATTGTGAAGTGGTTTTATTTAATGGGTTTTCTCTGTTTTAATGATATAATTTTTCCAATTCAAGCAATGATACAATAAACAGAGTTAATTTGGTGTGTTATGCTGCCTTCAAGTGCTATGGGAATTATGGTGAATACTACATTACGAACTCGAAAATTGCACCTGAACGCCCCATCATGTCGCATTTTCCACTGGAGACCTGGGAAAACATTTTGATACACGAGTTGCCCAGATGAAAATAATCTGACCTTTTCAACATGGCGGAGAGCAACGAGGGATTAATCGCAAATGATAGACGCTGCTTTTATAGACATTCTGCTGCTATTAGTGGATGATTTTGCATATTTATAGTATACACAATTTGCAAAAACACAATTTTAAGAAAAAAAGTATGAGTTAGCATGTTCTCCCTGTGTGTGTGGGTTCTCCAGGTACAAAGACGTGCATTAATACGTTAATTAGTTCTGCTAAATTGCGCATAGGTGTGAATGTGAGGATGGTTGGTTATTCGTGTGTGTATATATATATATATATATATATATATACATACATGAGTGTATATACATTTTCCCTGCAGCCTTCTCGAGGATAAAATTTAGAAGATGAATGAAGGGAAAAAAAAAACCAAAAATGCCGTAGCAGATAAATTAACACGTCCAAAACTGTTACGTAGCATGTTACGATAAATTGTGTGTCAGCCATTTTTTATTTCGCCATGACGACAAAAGCACTTGAACACAACGCACTGGTAATTTGAAATTTACAAGTGGAAAGGATCATCTTCCCGATGGCACGCGGAGGCAGTATTAGTTTCATTTTTTTACGGATCAGTCGGCAAAAAGAAGCTTAGAAACGGAATTTTGCAAGAACATTTAGTTTGGCTTTCGGACGAGGTTTGTATGAAACTGGAAGGGTTTTGGCTACACAGGAAATGCATATCGGTAGAGATTGATTTAAAGATGGAGACCAAATCAGAGAGAAAAATGCCAGGTTTCCCTCTGCAGCTCTCTCCGTTATGTCCAAACCAAAAAAACTGAGTATAAACATAAAAAACGACCTGATGCTGCAGTGGAAACATCGAGACACTTTTGGGTAATTCCATGAAAATAAATCCAAATTGTTGTCGTTTAATTGTTCATTTCAGTGACTATTTAGTTAATCGTTCATTCTTTTGATTATTTGCTCCGTCTTCTTCATTATTGGGTTAATTTTTGTAAAATTTGCTCATTGTCTGGTTCATTTTGCTCAGTTTCGTCATTATTTTGGTCCTTTCATTGGTTGTTTTATTCATTTTAGCGATTGTTTAATTATGTTGCTCATTTTCTTGATTATTTGGTTCATTTTTGTACATTTTCTTAAATTGGTATATATTTGTTCTTTTTCATCATTTAGTTCACTGTTGTTCATTTTCTGGATTATTTCATTAATGTTTGTCAATTTTTTTGATTATTTTGTTAATGTTTGTCCATTTTCTTCATTATTTGGTTTATTGTTGTTCATTTTCTTGATTATTTGGTTCCTTTTTGTTCATTTTCTTCATTAATTAGTACATATTTATTCCCTTTTCTTCATTTAGTTAACTTTGTCCATTTTCTTGATTTTTTTTTTTTTTTTTTTTTTTTTTTGTTCATTTTCTTGATGATTTGGTTAATTTTTGTACATTTTCTTGAATTGATATATATTTGTTCACTCATCATTTAGTTCACTGATGTTCATTTTCTGGATTATTTCATTCATATTTGTCCATTTTCTTGAGTATTTAGTTTATTGTTGTTTTTTTTTTTTAGTTATTTGGTTTATTGCTACTCATTTTCTAGATTATTTGGTTTGTTTTTGTTCATTTTCTACATTAATTGGTACATATTTGTTTCCTTCATTTAGTTCACTGTTGTCCATTTTCTTGATTATTTTTTGGTTGATTGTTGCTCATTTCTGTGATTATTTGGTCCACTGTTACTGATTTTCTTGATTATCTGGTTCCTTTTTGTTCCTTTTCTTCATTTCTTAGTATGTATTTTTTCACTTTTCATCATTTAGTTCACTGTAGTTCATTTTCTTGATTATCTGGTTGATTTTCTGTTCATTTTTACTGACATTTATTGTTTCTTTCGGCATTTATTGTATATTCTGACGTTTGACAGACGACGCGGGGAAGTAAAGTTACTCTTCAGCTTCGAACTCCGCATTTTTAATTCAGTGCAGTGAAAACCAACATGTTATATTGTTCATGCGTATGCGGTCGAAGGGCTGCATGCACTAAGTCTTCAGGTGCACTTTATCAGCCGTGAAGCGGCTGAATCTGAGAAACACAGTCGTAAATCCTCACACTTCTGATTACGTTCACACTCATGTGCACGAACGGAGTCTGAAAACCCTCTCAGCTCTTACAGGTAGATGGGAGGGGAACAAAAAAAAAGGCACTGGCAGCAGAACAATGGAAGGTGTCCAGAGAATGGAAATGTCAAACGCAGCCAGCGCTAAAGCCAGAATCACCCTCATGCATGCATGGCCACTCCCGGCTGCTAAATGCTAAACTAATTGTGATCCATTCCTGCCTGAAATGATTTGGAAACCATTAGAAACAAGTGTTGAAACTCTAAATGGGATTATTTGTCATGTATTACACAGCAATTTAGCAGCCAATCAATAGACAATGTGCTTAATCTAAGTTATTTCAAGACTGGTTGTTGTGTGGAGGTTAAGGGGGGTGGGGGGTTGGGGTGGGGGGGTGTGGGGGGGGCGCTGG
>JAPQRP010000015.1:1306700-1332092 GCA_037367295.1 Apogon hyalosoma
GTTATTATCAAGAAAACATGGAAAATGGATAGATATCAGCTCTGAAATTCAACTACTATGAGCTGTTTTTGTTGGTACCATTATATTTGTCCAAACAAATGGACCAGGCATCAAAATGAACGAGGAATTGAAGAAAACAATAATTTTTTCCCCGCAAATGTAGATAATGATAAAAATAACACACAAACTGAGCTCTGCAAAGTTCGAAGATTTTTGCACATTTTAAAGCGGAATTAAATGAAAGTTCTGAACTCGTTATTAAACCGTCTGACACGTATCCCATGTCCACAGAGCGAGGCTGTGTCATCCTGCATGTGTAGCAGCTGTTATTAATAGAACTCCATCATACGTTGAGCAGAAGCGGCCTGTGCTGCCTCCGTATTCCCTTTGTGTCTTCCCTCCATCAACACCTCCATCACCTGTCGCCGTCGACTCCTGTCCAGGCCATTTCTCCTCCTCCCTCTCTTTGATCTCCTCCTCACTCTGGCTCTCGCTGATGCCCTCCCTGCTCCGCTCTGCCAGGTTCTGCAGCTCAAAAGGCTTTTTTTTCTTTAACATTTCGGCTTGATTTTTTTTTTTTTTTTTTTTCCCCCCTTTCACCCTGTTCCTGTGCTGCGGATTCACCCGCTTCATAACAGCATCAGATCTTTGAGACGTATGCAACGGTGTTCGGACAATAGAGCATCTCCAAGTGTTTGGACCAAACTCCAGCTGTAGAAACGTAGCAACAAGACGGCAAACGCACAAACATATATATATACACAAATAAATCTAAATGCACTATATGGATTAAAGTATGTGAACAAGTTGAATTCAAGTGTTTCTTTTCTAACAGGGACAAATGTCATAAATATGCTTTTATTTTGGGATAAATTGCATTGCATTGGTTAGTTTGGTTTTAGTTCTTATCGTTGCTTCCAGAGATGGTTTTGACTTAATTTCTCTCAGCATTGATTTTTTTTCTTTTTTTTTAAATCCATGACTATGATTTTAAATGTTCTACCTCTACATTTCTAAAACAGTTTTCATCCTCCGACTGTAAATAGTAATTTTCAACCACAAATTTAAAATCATAGTCAAGGATACAAAAAAAAACAAAAAACAAAGTCGGTGTTGAGAGAAATTAAGTAAAAACCATCCCTGAGGCATTTTGGAGGCAAAGCAAACCAAACTAACCAATGCAATGACATTTATCCCAATATAAAACTATATTTGGACAGTAGTCATTATTGTTTTTTTTTGTATCCCAGACCCCTGTTAGAAAAGAAACCCCTGAATTCAACGCGTCCACATACTTTTGTCCATTTGTGTTTGACATATTAGCGCCACCTGTCCTTGTGGAGATTTTTAAGCGGCTTCAACATCAAGCACCTGCAGAGGCCACGTTGTCCTGCTTCTTCAAACACAAGATGATAATAATAATAATAATAATAATAAGGATACATCACCACAGCAGTCGTTCACACTCATTAATGCAGCCAAAGCAGCTGTAGTGGGTGTGTTTCAATGTGAGACAGTATTAATATAGAAGCTGCCACCCCTTTCCAATTAATTGGATATTCCCAGCTGCAGAAACCTCCTCAAGCAATACACATGTGAACCGTGAAGGTAAAAAAAAAAAAAAAAAAAATGGATAAAGTGTGGATTTGAGAAGCGTGATAGTGGTTAGGCGGAATGTGAGGTGTATCGCTTTGGCAGCAGTCGAGCGTTGAGCATCGTATCTAGAGGCCACAGCTGCTCGTGCAGTCATCTGCATATGGCTGCCGGCAACGACGGACATACGCCCTGGCTGTGTCCTCTACGGCGGCGGCGGACACAAACAGGACACCAAAATAATCAGCGTGGTGATGCGTTTCCTGTCAGTCAAGATTCTGATCAAATGCGTAATTAGCTGCAGATTTAACCCACAGTTAACCCTTTTACAGGACCCGCGCAGAAATACAACGAAATTCAACATCCTAAAATGAGTGTGTTATTGGAGGACATAACAAGACTTTATTACTTTTGTGAAAATGTTCTAAAGTTTTTATTTCTGTAGAAAATCAAGGTTAATGAAGGTACCATATTTGGTTATTTACGAAAAAAAAAAGATAATCCAAGAAATACATATAAAAAAAACACACATTTAAGGTGAAAGGAACATGTATTTTAGAAGGTTAGAACATTAAAAAAAAAAAATTAAATTACCCAAAAATGTTTGCATTTACAAACTATCCGTACACTAACAACTGACAACATTTTACTACTTTTGTGAAAACGTTCTAAAAATTTTATTATGTAGAAAGTCAAGGTAAATGAAGTTACCATATTTGATTCTTTACACACACACACACAAAATCTGAGAAGTAAAAAAAAAAAAACAAAAAAACATGTAAGGTGAAAGGAACATGTATTTTCGAAGATTATAACATTACTTTTAGAAAATAACAACAACAAAGGGTTAACATTCAAGGTTTTTGGACTCATTTTCCTTCAGGGGTCACATACAGACCATTTAGTTTTAGTGTAAAAAAAAAAAAAATTAAAATTAGCCAAAAATATTTGCATTTACAAACTATTCTTACACTAATGAGACTTTATTACTATTGTGAAAATATATTAAAAAAAAAATATGTAGGAAATCAACGTTAATGAAATTACCATATTTGGTTCTTTAAAAAAAAAAAATCCAATAAGTAAATATAAAAAAAATACACATGTATGGTGAAAGGAACATGTATTTTAGAAAATTAGGATATCACTTTTAGAACATAACAACAACAAGGGTTTTGGACTCATTTTAATTAAGGGGTCCAATAATTTTAGTGTAAAAAAAAAAACCAAAAAACTTAAAATTACCCAAAAATGTTTGCATTTACGAACTATCCTCACACTAACAACTAACAAGACTTTATTACTTTAGTGAAATTTTCACACCTTTAAAAATACAAGGTATTCAGTATTACATAAATGATATAATGCAGTTTATTCAAGTGATCTGACAATATGTCGTCATATTTAGATTGTAAAAATCTTCCCTGTGGCATAGATTTTCAGTAGAGCTGGTATATTTTTAGGACTTTTTCATGATCACTAGTGAATATTCGAAGTGATCATCAATATTGCAGTGGAAACTAAAGCTGAACGGTACAGATGTTAAACAGAACATAAGTTCTACTTCCTCTCCTTTTCGAATGTGCAAATGAAGTCATACTTTGCTTTCGTGTATATGTGTAAGTTTTTTTTCCATGATTTCGTACTATCTGTTTTATTTCTAAGGACTAAGTAACTTTTTTTTTTTTGCATATTCAAAATAAACTAAACAAAAAAATAAAAATAATAATAATAATAATAATAAGCATCACTGTCCATCCATCACCGACTTCATATTGACAAACTGATCATCTGTGTGAAAAGCAATACAGTCAAACACACTGAAAACAGTCTTTACTTAGTTTTTAGACTTTAAATTCAATTCTTTTCATAATAATTGTGCATTTTAGCAGGACTTTTACATGCAGTGGACTTTGGCATTTGTTTTTCTAGCATTTTTTTTTTTCCTTCACTAGTCTTTTCATCTCCAATGCAGTGGAAGAGTCAGTAAAAAAAAAAAGAAAAATCAATATTATAAGAGTTCATAATGGATTGTTGTACCTTCGGGTCCCGTGGAGATGCCGAATTTTTCAATACAGCTGAAAGTTTAGGAGATAATAACCGCCCAATTTTATTTTTGGCAGGATAAGTTAATAAAGCCACGGAAGTAGGCGCACAAACCTCAAGTACAGGGTGTTTTATTTGTCCAAGTTTGTGAAGTATGGGGCCAGAAAAAAGAAATAAGAAAATTAAAAAACTTTCTGTTGGTCAAAGGGTTTTCACAAGCAGAACAGTTACAGTCGATACAGGAGACGTTCGCTGTAGCGACAACAGTGAAATGAAGCTAGAAGTTACATAAAACAGCAACGTTGAATGGAATTATTATAGTTGCAGCCACTTAGGCAGCATTTATTCGACAAAAAACACCTAAAAAATCCCCAAACAAACAGTGATGTCATGATCAAATCTGTATCGAAAACCAGATTTGTTCTGCACGTGTCCAAGAATCGGCTACTGCTTCCTGTCACTTCTATTTCTAAATAATCTATGGTCATATCTGCCGTTCAAAGTCAATGAATATAAATGTTTGAGCTTAATTTTAGCTGTGAAAAAACATAATTCACATTTTTAATGCAAAAATGTTTTATTTTCCACAAACAATCAGCCGCCATTAGCGAACAAGCTAGCAGAGGCTAACCGTAGCCAGTAAGCTAACAGCAGCTGAGACTTAGAAAAGTATAAAATGAGCTCCAGTTACGTTAAAAGAATAAAAGTATTTGTGGCTGCAGCCCGAGATTATGTCATTATCAATCATTATTTGTATTATTGTGCTATATTTATTTCATTTAACTCGTAACTTAACTCATTAGCGTATTTTAGAATTTGTAGAACGTGTATTTATTTAATACTAAATCATTATGAGCTTTTATTTGACCACGAGTAATATAGCAAAATAAAGAAGGCGTTTTATTTTGGAATATGAGGGACAGGAAGTAGTATTTAGCACATTCATTGAACAAATGGTTCTATGTTAGTCCAGCTACCATAGAACAGTCAATATAAATCAATACGGCTAATTTCCTGTTAACCATTGAACTATATATGCTTATTTATTTTTTATAAATTAAATACTTCACCAGTGTTCCAAAATGTGAATGACAGTAGATTTATTATTTTTATACTGGTTTTAGCCATTTTAATTAGGATAAAAAAAGTCGATATTAAGCCTAATAACATATGTGATTCACTGAAAGATGTTAATTCGAAATAAGTCATATTTTCGGAAAGGTAACGCCATAATATTTCTTTCTTCCTGTCTACTTCCTTTTCCTCACACCTGGAGTCTTTTATTATCCGCTGCTGTTTTTAAAGTACTTTTTACCTATCCCAAGGCGTAAACAATACACTTAATGAAGCTAATCTTTCGAGGAAATAGCCACTTTAATTTTCTTTATCGAGAATGCCTCACAGACATCATATATTTTATTGTTATAAAGTGAGTTTTAACAAAATTGGACATAAGTGCCGGATTTTATTAGACACTCCTGTGGAATGCCATTAATTTGGGGAATTTAGGTTGTCAAATCTCACATGCTGTGGCTCATTAACAAAAGACAAATGTACCGGGTTTTAAAAATGTGTATATTAGAAATAAATGAATTAATCAGACACTTTACTCACTTTACTTATCCAGTGTCTTTTCCAACAGCTTTTGTAAAGTAGAAGACGACTTCATCTTTTTCTGTATTTTGTTGGAACAGATCAGTGACATCAGACTAATCAGTGCATTTAATCCTTATTCTGTGTCTGTAAAAAAATATTTTAAGTGTCATGGTGGATTTACAACCCACTCAGACCTTTGTACGTGTGGACAGTGTTTCACTTTTAGTTAAATTACAGTTAATTATCAAAGCCGGATGCTTAGACGACAAAACAAATGTCAAATCAGAAGGAGTCTATTATTAGAGTAGCATCATAACATGAGTCCATGAAGCAGTAGTTTTATGTAAGACAATATATTATCAATATGATAATTAAAGAAATATATATAATCATAAGTGTGCAGAAATTGTTAATATTGAAATGATGTAGTTTTTATAGATAGATGGATATACAGATAAAGCTATAAATGGACCAACATATAGCTCTGAATGTATGTGTGTGTGTGTGTGTGTATGTATATATATATATATATATGATCGACTGATGTGGATGTTGTTGGGGTGATACTGATTTTTTTTTTTTTTATTACATTAGCCTTAGCCGATGACCAATATAAGCTGCCAATATTTCTAAGCCAATATTTGGAGCCGATACTGTTTTTTTTTTTTCTCTCTGTCAAACGATAACAAATGTCAGAAAATCTTGTTTTAAAGGAAACATTTATTGAACTAAAAATAATGTTAAACAACAGGTAAAAAAAAAAGGAGAAAAGTAGAGCAGGTAAAATTAACATTTCACATAATAAAACTTACATTCAGATAAAAACAAAACAAAGAGGTCAGTGCTCTTAATTCTTCAAGTCAGTTCTTTCTAAAATAAACATCAAGGTGAGGTAGAACAGGGCATCTGTGGCTACATATGTAGTTTACCACCACCAGAGTGTGAATGTGTGAGTGAGTGAGTGAATAATGGATCCACTGTACGCACTTTGAGTATGCGTTAATAGAAAGGCGCCATATAAAGCTAATATATTATTATTATTAAACAGTAACATTTCACATAATAAAACATAGTTTAACAAAGTTTAACAGTTAAAAGCGACCGTGAAAGTTTAAAACTTACTGATGCAGCAGGCTGCACCTCTGCTACCGAGGGGAGGGGCAAAGCACGAAGTACGGCCTTCACGTGGACAGCAGTGTCTCCAAGAACACGGAGGTGCCGTGAACTTCGCCTGTCAGTAAATCATGGCAGAGAAAAACGAGCGTATCGGCCAACGCAACAGGCCAAAGCCGATACAAGAAAAAAGAAAAAAACGGAAATATCGTCCCGATATATTGGCCGGCTGATGTATTGGTCTGTCATGAATATACATATATATATATATATATTTAGAATTAGAACAGCATTCTGTAAAATATGCATTAGACAATATATTATCAAGATAATTATTATTAAAGAAATATACATAAATAAGTGGGCACAAATATTGTTGTATTACAAGTTGTGTGGTTTTAATGAGGAAATGATGATGAATCTTAAAAAAAAAAAAATAAATGCTGTAAACAGAGTAAATGTCAGTAACATCTTGTTGTGAAATCCCAGCGTTGTGTTCAAACGCAATCCGGCGATAAGCCTCCACGTGGCCGACTCTGAGCCCACAGAAGGTGTACGAGCCAATTCCTTACTATTTATCACGGGCAGAGCGATCGACCCAGTCCACAGATATGAGGCCGAAGCTGCGAGTGACATGAAGATTTTATCAACGGAGCCGCGTCTCCTCCACAGATCCATCCTCGCTTATTTCTCACTCCACGAACTGGAGTTTACACTTGAGCTGGACGCCGTTCGGGCTGCTTCCTTAATGGCGGCTGCCCTGCTGATAATGCAGATCTCATATTTTGTGCATTGATTCCCCTCCGATGTGTTTACCATTATTAGTAGCCGGCACAGACAACAAATTGGATTTATGTCTTGGGCTGGAAGACTGCACCGCTGATGTACCCCACATGATGAGACGCCTCACGCTTCATTGGCGTATATGGGATGCGGTGACACCGTACAGTATTTTCAAAGCCTTGTGTGTGTTTGTGCATTCAAAGACATACCCTCAGGCAGTGTGTATCCCATATTTTGTTCCATAAATCCAGATCTCGTTCAGAAGGATTCCGTCAAACACACTCGCACACAGATCGATAATCCCTTCACGAGCCGTACATTAACCCTTAGGAGTCTGGAATATAAATGCATGTTTTTTGCCATACCTGCTTGTAATCACCTTTCAGACAGGCTCGTACCCCGTGGCTTGCATAATATTGATGTGCAGAGTGTTGTCAGCTGAAGTGGAATGAAGACTCATCTGTACTGGAATACTGGGATGAAAATGTTGGACCCCGTGGCTGAAAAATCTGAATTCTTATTTTGAAAAAACTCAGAGATTACAGATTGATTTAGCTTGTTCATGAAAAAAATAGTCAAATAAGTAGATAAACAATGCCTAAAATTAAAAAAAACAAAAACAAAACTGATTTGTCCAATGAAAGCCTGTGTAGAATATCATGGATGATCATTGGTTCATATTTGATTGACAGCTGAATCCACCAATGGGAAACTCGCATTGAGACTCAGTGAAGGGGCGGCGCGCTGCCTTCAGGGACCAGCCAGAGGTTCTGTAAATGTCAGAACTCACCACAGATAAAACAGACATCTTCAACACAAAACAATCACCATTTTATCGTCACGTGTACAGTAAAGAAACAGGTTTGCCTGTCCAATGAAAATCTTACTTTGAACTTTGCTGTCTACGCTGAACGGCAAGAAAATGTAAGGCGTATAAAAATGGAATAACTAGGAAATTACAACAAACAAAACAAAATGGCATTTAGAAATAGGATGCAAAAGAAAATGAGCATAAAAATATTTAAAAAAAAAATACTATTACTAAGAGAAATGAAAACAATGAACTGATTTCATTACGTAATATTTTAATAAGGAAAAGCAATAAGAAAACTCCAGCCAAGTCACAAGTATTCTACTCACATCAACTTTTATTTCCTGTCTTCCAAGTGTTCAATGTGGCCACCACCTGCAGCACGGACAACATCAGTGCGATAAGAGAATTCCTCCCAGACGCGTATATCACACATACCACCATCCACTGAGTTGATCACTGTTGTTATTCGATGTTTAAGGTCATCGACGTTAACTGTTGAAAACTTAGAAAACTCCTCTTACAGATGGTCACCGACTCATTCCATGACGATACTTGAGAACTGAAGCAGTGCGACATGAAATCGGTTCTTTTTGAATAACCCTGTATATATCAAAATTAACGCATTAATAGCAATTAATCCATCATCATAATTAATCTGATTAAACATTTTAATGCAATGAACCCATCCGCAGCAGAATGACTCTGAACGTCTCTGCAAACACATTTGGGTCAGTTTGTCCATGTAGAGTTAGCGCTGACGCACGTGAACAAACGGTCAGTGGATCCGGTAGTGACAGGCAGCAGAACCAGCCCATAAAGATGGAAGAGCATAAACAGCACGTTGGCTCTGGATGGAATTATGAGGACAAAAAAACCAAGACGGAAGAACAGTTGTTTCAAGTTTTTTCGCTGAAACTTTTGAAGGTGTTTAATAAACACATTAAGTGCATATACAGTGGTGGAAAAAAGTTTTTGAACACCCTTAAAATTGTACATAATCTCAAACGTTATCATAAATATTTGCAAAAAAAATATTTTTTGTGTGTTTCAGAAGGCGTGGCTGCATCAAACAGACACAAACAAATGCATCTTTTTTTTTTTTTTTTTGGTTAATTGTTAATAAGAAAAAATAACCAAACTAAATTCTTGACAGTTTCAACATGTCATGTCCTGAATGTGTTTCATTATCGACTGAAACATCCAGTTTGGACCCTGATAGAACAGCGCACATGCAGAAGGGGCATGTGGGTTTGGAAAATGGAACAACACTGGATAGAGTTCAATGACTGAAGAGGGATTCTGAATGTAATAGATTACAAATGCATGGGGCGTCCAGAAACTTTTTTCCACCATTGTATGTTCCCTTCTTTCTTGAGTCTGTTTGCTGATGCAAAATGAAATGTGATTAATATAAATTAAAAATAAATGAATAGTATTTAATTGTGCTTAATCGAAATTAATCCACAGCAACTCCCTGTGATTAATCTGATTAAAAATTGTACTCGTTTGACAGCACTAGTATATATACGTACGGTAGATAATCAGTATCACAGCTGAAAGTGTAAATGGTCATAATGGCTGTTGTCGTAGATTCCTATCAGCTGTTGAGGGAAACAACTTATTTCTATGAGTGATTTTTTTTTTTTTTGTTAAGCAGTGATGTTGACTTCTAAGCAAACAAATCATTCGACTCCCATACAGTCATGACATCTGAATGGGTTCAAAGCGACACAATCTGGTTTCTCAAAAGCACGTCAGATCTGCTAATCTCTTTCAAGCGATAGGGTGTGTGTGTGTGTGGGGGGGGGGTCTTTCGGCCATTTTGAAGGCATTTTTCTCGTCCTCGCTGTCGATAGGGCGCATTCAACATTCATGTGGTGACCCATTTCATTAATGGAGAGGCCTTTTACGGCGTGTCTTCGTCGGCTGCGGTCCCGTTCTTAATGGGCGCTCCTGTCAGGGCTTCATGACTAATCCCTTCATTGACCTCTACCTCACTGGCAGCCCCCGCGACTTCGCTGATGATTCACTAACTGGTGCAGGGTCGATGGGATGCTGCATCTGGAGATTAGCCTTTATTTTACTCCTATGAATCACATTTCACATATATATAAACACATAAGCCTATTAAGACACATGTACCTCAACGATGCTTCTTATCGTTGAAACCTTCCCTGTCAGCCCTGCAGCTCGCGTTGGATGAAAACTGCTGGTGCTTCTGCTGTGTTGAACCTCTAACAAGTAAATTTTTCACTGCCATCATGGATTAAGCCTGAAAACTCCAGCTGAAGCAATAGGAGCCTGTGTTTATTTGTTCCAATTCCAAACTCCCACGTCAAGACTGAAATAATAATGATAGTTTGGAGCACAAAACACCCCAAAAATGGACAATATTAAGAATTAAGTGTGACTTTTTTTCAAAGAATGGACCCAGTCAGGGTAATAAATCAATAAATCTGTCGTTCGAGGTGTGGTTTTTACTCTTATTTTCACTCATTGTTGTTAATTCCAGCTGAAAAGCCTGATATTCACCATTTGCCACAATCAAAGCTAAATTTAACCGACACCAGCACCGGCCAAACTGATTCATCTGTCCACCTTTATTCCTATCTTGGGTTTTTATGAACTGTTGGTGCAGCAAAATATCAAAAACTTTTTAACGTTCTTTATAGTGATGCGCATAGCAGTGTAGAAATTACAGATAAGGTTGTTTTTGGTGCTTTTAGAATCACAATCCATGATCTGAATCGGTTTTATTTACTGGTTTATTTAACAGGGACGTTGTGCACTAACTGACAATGCTGTAAATGCACCGGAGTTAGCTTAAAGGTAGGGTAGAGGATGTTTTCCTGGAGCATTTTTTTACTATATTACTTTAAATCCCTTTCACACCCTGATTGCAACCAGTTAATTAAATGCTCTAACACAAAAATAAAACATTTTTGAGTCGCCTGTGGAACGGACAGGACTGAAAAAACACCACCCAATCATTTTAACCGACCCGTGGAAATGATTGAACAGTGATATGCCTATCAAACTCAACTGCCATTTGTCCCGCCCCCCTCTGCGCATACCCCTCTTCGTGCACGAATCACTCGTTCTCAGAGGCTTGGAGCGCTAGCGCAGGAAACGAAGCCAGAGCTTGGCTAGTTATGTTAGCTATATAAGGATGTAAAGTTCACCGGAAAACTGTTTTGTCACAAACATAAATCACTCAGGAATGAAACGGTAGTTAGATAGGTATGAATTGGGACTGTTCTGCCAATAAACGTAATAGTGAAATGCACAGATTACAGCGTTCAAAGCAAACTTTAGCGTCTGCTAGCCTGACATCAGTCTGGCTGCAATCAGCTGTTCTTACTAGCCCCAGATAACTGAGAATACATATCAAAGTAACAAGCAAAAAGTCCAACTTCTAATCTAATAAACTGATGAACAGGCGCACTGGCAGACCTGAATTCTGAGGTACGTACGGATCTGCAGACGGGGGGTTGTGAATTGCGCGCTCTGGTACTCTGGAGGCGTGGCTTCGGGGGGTAAGTCTGAAGGAAGAGGTTTGGACTTCTGAATTGTGTGTTTTCAAAATGTAGCTTGCTCGAGCAGTTTTTCCAGGATCTCCAACCCTACCTTTGCACACGTGACCATTTTCAGAAAAATCTGCTTGTCCACGGTCCCGTACATCTACACTGTTAAGAGCATGCCAGGCCTGTAGATGGCAGTGCGGGGAGTCGACAGAGTACCATTAACCAATCAGAATCCTGAAAAGAGTCACAACAAAACGTCACTTCCATTATTTGTTAGTTGCACGTGACACAAATGTATCAAACTGTCCATCCGAGATCTCCATTTCCCTGTGTTTACATGCAAACAGGAAAATGGAGATTTGCAGAAATCACCGAAGTTTTGAGAAACCCTTGTTTTCGGTGGGCGTGGCCATTATTGTCATATAAAGAAAAGACACAAACGCAGAGAAAAATCTCTCTTTTGCCAGATATTGACATGTCCATGTAAACGCAGCCTTAGTCTGTGCATTTGTGCTTCATTTTGCACTAATTCTTACAATATTGATATATCTAAGTGAAATGAACATCTTTCTGATTAACCCTTAAAGACCCAGTGCTACTTTTGAGGCAGTTCCCAAATTAATTTTCCTCTGTTTTGACCTTTCTTGGGTGATTTGTCACCATTTATTATTATATTATCCTCTATATTTAATTTTTTTATTTTTTTCAGTTACAATCATGCATTTTCTTATATTTAATTCACTAATCGTGTAGATCGTCATAAATGCTCAAAGGAAATTTAAACGTTATTTTATCAAAACGATGAAAGCTGAAGAAAAAAGTGACTTTACGGCAAAATATATCATTAACCGAGCATAAAGCAAGCGTGTCCGTCCACTGTCGTTGATCCAACTCCATGGGTTTTACTGGTGAATCAGTGTTATAGAAGATGACTGTGTTTCCATGGTAACTACGGAGCCTCTGAACGTCCAAATGGGTCATATCTGATGACCATGAAAAGACGACAAACTTTATTTTACACCAATTATTTTCATGTTTTGATAGAATTGGTGGATCAACAGGTATGAAACAGTTCAGATCAGTGGATGCTTTTGGTCGCTGGTGTATATTTGGGTCTTTTTCATAACGTATACTTGTGTCTGTTTTGATGTAACGTTGTGAAACATAGAACGGGTGTAAATAATCCTAAAAAAAAAAAAAAAAAAAACAGGATTTGTCCTGTCTCTCCTGATTGCGACTGCCTGCTGGGCCGGCATATCGGCATGGGCGACATGAGAAGAGGACGCCGTCGCTAAAGAAAACACCATATGGCGGCGTTTCCCACTCAAGAGCCGAAGCGGATCGGTTTCTAACAGAGGCAGAAGTGTTGACGGCGTCATCGTCGGCCTCATTCACCTTGTGTGCACACAAATACACACTTATTGTGACAGCGGCGCGGCGCTAAGATCCAAAAGCTCCCCAAGCGAGATATTTGATTCTGATCTGAAGACGACAGGGAGTGATGAATAAAAACTGCTTGATAATGGGATCATTGAGTCATGAAAAGCGATTTTGAGCGAGTTATCTTTTGCGGAGGCCAATGAATGCAGGCGCTCATTATGTATGGCCATCCGGCAGCGCTTTAGCCTTCAAGCAGAACAGCAGCGTACAATAGAGCTGCAACTGACAAAGGAGGAGAAGAATAACAATCAAACAAAGAAAAAGTGCTGTATTGAATTTTCCAGACCTTTGTTCCTTTAGTAAGGTAATGTAACTTACTGGAGCACGAGGAGACGGCGGTGATAAGGGTTGACAAGGGAAATAATGATGCTAGCTGCTAATTAAAGGGTCGGGGCGAAGGTCGGACTTTCTGAGCTGAGCATGGATTACCCAGGATGCATTATTCTGCATCAGTGCTGGTTTTACGGCGGCTTTACGCTATCGTTTCTGCAGATGACTTCACTGGAATGTGTTACTGCTCTTTAATAATGGTTTCCGGGGCTTTTTCGGATTCAAATGTGGGACGAAATTGAGATACCGGTGTAACCGTCTGATATCCGGCCCGTAGAGGTCCTGCCTAAACACCGAACGGGCGTAATATGCACAGTCACAGAATCATGTCAAAAACATTTTCATACAGTTTTAACTTTTTAAACTTTTTTTTGTATTTCACCAACTAGAGACATAAATAAAAAATACCAAATACTCAATGATTGTCATATTTTTAACAGATACAACTTCACAATTCAGATATGAGTCACAGTCATGCACTTTATTGAAACTTGGTGCCAAAAACACATCTCAGTTAAGGTAACAGCAGCGAACACACAGGTATCCCTTTGCTGGTTTCAGAACTCGTGTTGCTGCGGGTAAACTGTCAACATTTAGTGTAATTCCAGCTGCTCTTTGGGTCCTGCCCTGGTTTCAGATTTTGGGTGCAGCCACGGGAAAAGCTTCTCCTCCAGACATCGGTGTTCAGTAACAACACAGGACGATGCCAAAGTTTAATGGCCCGTGACATTAGTAAGAAGTAACACCAGGTTCTGATTGGAGCGTTGAAACAGAAGCTAACGGAGCCGAATTAAATGGAAAAGATTTAACCCTCGAAAACCCAAACATCCACCAGCGACCAAAACCATCTACTGATCTGAAGTGTTTAAAACCTGTGGAACCACTAATCCTATCAATAAAATGCAGTTTTTCATCTTTTCATGGTCATCAGATATGACCCGTTTGGACGTTCAGAGGCTCCGTAGTTACCGTGGAAACACCGTCATCTTCTCCAACATTGATTCCCCAGTAAAACCCATGGAGTCGGATCAATGACAGTGGATGGACACACTGGGTTTATGTTCAGTTCATGAGAGATTTTGCTGAAGAAGTCGTTTTTTTTTTCAGTTTTCTCTGCTTTAATCTCATAACCTTTGAATTTACCCTGAGCTTTTATGAACATTTACACGATCAGTAAATTAAATATACAAAAATACCTGATTTATACTGAAAAATGCAAAACGCAGAGGATAATATCATAGCAAATGGTGATAAATGTAGAGAAAATTTTAATTGAAAAATGCCCTGAAATAGTTAAATCAGACTTGAGACTTTATAATATAATGCGTGTTTGTTAATGTAAATTTAATGTAAAATATTGAGTAAAGAATAAAACCAATGTAGTTTGAGAAATAACTGGTTGTAGATGCTTGTTTTTACTTTCATTTATTGATATATTTTGCTGAAAAACTGACTTTTTCTTCAGTTTTCTCTGTTTTGATATAATAACCTTTGCGTTTACTCTGAGCTTTTATGAACATCTACATGATCAGTAAATTAGATATCGGAAAATATATGATTTTCATTGTAAAAATGCAAAATACAGAGGATAATATTGTGATAAATGATGATAAAACACTAAGGATTAATTAATTAACATGGCTGAAATGAGATGATATTGATTTTATTTAACTTTGAGGAAAAAATCAAAACCTGAACAGCTGCCGTCGACCAAAAGCACGAGAAAATATTGGACTGACGCTGAAAAATGCAGAAAGCAGAGGATAATCCTACACTAAATGATAGTAAATCATGTGGGAAAGGTTAAACAGAGAAAAAATCCTTTGCTCTAGGTCTTCAAGGGTTAAACTCATGTTGTTGTTTTTTTTTTTTTGTTTTTTTTTAATCTGGCATCCGAATCACACAGTTTTGTCATTTTTTTTCCTGGCGGTTTTAATAATCGATCTATTCTTAGCTCGGGGATGTGTTGCTGTGGGTGTTTTGCGGCGCAATCGTATGGTTTCTCCGTACATTTGAAGTCCGTACACAGAGGTCAAATGCAGCCTAACCCCTCCTGACTCAAACTGATCAATACTCTGGGATCTTCGGGGACGTTTTACCGGGAAAAGGCTCCAATCAGTGAAGTCCCTCACCAAACGCCTGCATCAGTTATTGTCACTCCGCCACCTTGTCCTCACCTCAAATCTCCGTGGCGCTTTCCTCCCGCGCTCCTCCTGCAGTGCATTTTCCGTCGCTGGGTCCGAAGCCAATAGTCTTTAGCTGAGAGCAGTATCACTGAGGCCCAGCATGTCGATTCTATTGAACTGGCTTGGCATGTCACCGGCAGTAAAGACCTCTTGATTGACTCCTGCTTGGATAGCATGTCCAACTCCATACATTAGTAATGCTGAGGATTCGATAGATGGATGGCCCAGACTGATTGATGCAGGCAGGTTGTACATTTACCTCAATGCAGGGCGCTGGAGACGGAGCGATCTTAAAATATTCCACATTTGTGGGTAGTAACACTCCCAGTTTACTCGACTAGTGACTGAAGTTTTATTACCGGTCATTACATTAAAGAGAAATCTGCTTTTACTGCAGCGTTCAGTCCCTCTCGTTGGGTTTTTGTTGATTTTATCCATTTGGATTCAGTTATTTTCAGTCGGGTGGGGGGTTTTGGGCGTATACGGTGGGTTAGATAGCTCTGTAGATTGTTTGTTTGTTAATTTGATTATAACATTAAAACCAAACAACAAAAGGATTTTTTTACAAAGAAAGTCAAACATTTGAAAAGGAGCAGGATGAAGTTTAACTTAGAATCGACGCCCCCTTACCCCATCCTTCTACCTCCACTGGAAAAAAATCTAAATCTTACCAACTGTATTTTTCTCATTTCTTGTCCAAATATCTCATCGCACTTAAAACAGGACAGAATCACCCAAAGAGGAACTTTTCAGTGACATATAAGAAAACAATAGATAGATTATAGATCTCGAAAATCTTAAGAAATCTTACCAAGATCATTTCCACTTGTTCTATTGTTAGATTTTTTTTATCTTTTGCTTAATTCAAGATTTTTTTTTGCTTAATTCAAGCAAAACAAATCTGACAATGAAACAATAAGTTTTTATATGTCACTGAAAAGTTCCTCTTTAGGTGATTATGTCTTATTTTAAGTGTGATGAGATATTTGGACTAGAAATGAGGAAAACACAGTTGGTAAGATTTAGATTTTTTCTAGTGTATACCTGCACAAAAACAAAACAAGGGTCAAAACTGAGCCTTTAACATAAGAGATGGAAACAGAAAACTAACACAAGAGGAAGGTTAACGCATAAAGACCAAAAAAAAAAAGAATTTGTCTCTTTAACTTTTCTTAAGTGTTTTATCACCATTTATTATAATACTATCCTCTGCATTTAGTGTTTTTATGTATAAATCAGGTATTTTCCAGCATTTAATTTACTGATCACGTAGCTGTTCATAAAAGCTCAGATTAAAGTTGAGGGTTATTACATCAGAAATAGAAAAAACTGAAGAAAAAGTGACTTTTACTTTAATTTCTGTAATTCTCAAGCAGGTTAAAGGCTTAATAGACTTGAATTTTTGGTTGAATTCATTCACAGATTTGCACAGGAGTTAGATCACCAACATCTCTGCAGTTTTTGCACGTCGTCAGGGGTGCAGAAGTAATTCTAGTATCATGCAAATAGCAATAAATACTGAAAGTACACAGAGAAAACAGATTGGATTTAGATTTTATCGGATGGTTCATATGACTAGTTTCCACTGTGTGTCCTTAATTCAATTTTTGCTTCTATCTGAGCCACTATTGAACACCACTACAGAGTTTACATATTCACAGACTGCTGATTTTTCCATGACTGTGCAATTTCTGCAAACTGTTGGCTACTTCTCAGATTTCTAACAAATTATTTTTGAGAGGACCATACAACAATAGCGCTCATTATCTCCTTGGAATGGTCATTAAAATAGAAGTTGTGCAGTTTTTAAGCTAGTTGTGATAGTTCAGCAGCCGGGTCATTATTGTCTGGAGCGCGCGGAGACTTAATTGGCCACTTCAGCGTAGTTAATTTGCAAGAATGAATGTGGAAGAGTGGAGGCTGTGAGCTCGGACTGCAGACGGATGGCAGCCGTGGAGTGTTTTGTTCTTGTATGATGCATTTGTACACGTGCGTTGAAGTTGTTGGACGATAAAGGAACAATCAGCAATAACTAGCATGGATTCTGTATATTTTTGTTTGGTTTTTTTTGCATTTTCTACCTTCAGCCTTCTACATCACTGATGGAAATGTTCTTGTATGACTGAGACATACCCCAGTCTATGTTTTTAACTCTTTAAAGGGATCGTATTTATCTAAACCCACTTTTATTAGTCTTTTGTACATTTATTTGTGCATTTGGACCCTAATAATAAAGGTAGAGGATACTGGGAACTTTGGTATCGATCCAGTACCAATACTTATTACTTGAAATGTCACGATCATTGAATAATTTTGAGATTTTGCCTTTAGTTAATTGATAATGATTATGATAAAACACATTTTAAGCAAATAAACTTGTTTTTTAATTAACTAACTACAATAGAAAACAAGTGGTGCCAGGCACAACAAACCCCGCCCCTTGTAAACATTTCACCTGATTGGCCCTATCTCTTATCATTGTGAAAACACATTTTTGGTGACCTTGACCTTGACCTTTGAGCTACATTCACCAAAATTTAATGGGATCTATTCTGGACCAGCTCGCACCTTTCCTGAAAATTTCATGGAAATTGGCCCAGTAGTTTTTGCGTAAAGTTGCTGAAAAACAAACAAACAGACAAAAAAACAGACAAAAAAAAACCAAACCAAAAAACAATACCAGGCGGGGTAACAATTGAACAGTATAAAAATAATAAAATAACCCCTCTTTTGCCTTTTACTACACACAGTTGTTTCAGAAAAAGTTACTAGTGCGAAATAATAAAAAAGCACCAATGTAAGAAAAATATAAATAGAACAATGTCAAGAACACAACAAAAATACTTTCCATTCCATGCAGATATTTGTGAAAAATAAAGTCAGTAAAAGTAACAGTCATTTGTGTAAAATAAGTAAACAAACGCAACAGTGTAATAATAACTAGTTATGTCATGATAAATTGTGATAAATCCTTTCAGAAACAATTAAATACAGAGAAAAAATATGTTGGAACTGACACAAAAGTAACACTGGGTCTTTAAGGGTTAAAGGGTGAAGGAAACACTGTGTCTTAAACTGAATTGAAAAGGTGTCGCCTCTTTCTAGCTGCGACTCCGTAAACATACCTCCTGATTCCGTTCACATTCAAGCAAAACCTGACATTTCAGAGGTTTCCTACAGGGAAACAGTCGGCCGCGATTTTCCCACAGCCTCCTCTCATTCCTTTAACTGCCCACTTTCTACCGAGACGCGAAGGAGGGATGGGGGGGGAAAAGAGGGATATAATTAGGGGGAGGTTTGGGGCCGACGTCCGTCCCAGGAGAGCTGGTGCTGAGATCTCTCACTCCTTTCTGTTTCCCCACAATGCACTGCAAACCAGGGAGGTATAAGATGCAATTATCAGGTAACATTCAAGGGGACCGATGTGTTTTTTTAAGCTTAATATTATCTCAATCAGGGCTGTCAGAGTCATTTTAGTTCAGGGGCCACATTCAGCCCGATATGATCTCAAGTGGGTCGAACTAGTAAAATAATAATAAGAGTGAAAAAAGTAAAATTATGCGGCACACTGAAGCATATTGAGTTCACAATTTCACTTTTTTTTTTTTCTGCTGATTTCGTAACATAGTGCCAAGTGACACATACTTTAAATAAGACTGTACTTACCATATGTTTTTCTTTGGAGCAAGAAAAGTTGTTGTACATACCCTTTAAGAAGAGCGCAGTCACCGTAAGAAAAAAAGGGGAAGTGACGAAGACAGCGATACGTATTCGGGCTGAAGTTAAATGCTTGTACTGAAGTAGGACGTATTTTTTTTTGTTAATAAAAGTTGCAAAACGAAGACGGACATGTTTCTGGACGTTCATTTTGAGGGTGCAACAATTACATCATGAAAATGTCTATATCTGCAAAGTTTCCTGAAAAAAAATTAAATAACATAAACAACCTGAATTTTCTTTAGAAAAATAAGCGCGACTTCTTTTTTTGTATTTATGGAACATTTTGGACGGACAGAGTGATGCACAGCATAGGGTATAAAAATACTCGGGCTGTCAAAATTAATGCGGATTAATCCATCATCAGGATTAATCTGATTAAATGTTTTAACTCGATTATCCCATCTGCAGCAGAATGACTCTGAACGTCTCTGCAAACACATGTGGGTCAGTTTGAGTAGAGTCAGCGTCGCGCATGAACAAATGGTCAGTGGATCCGGCAGAGACAGGCAGCAGAACCAACCCGTAAAGATGGAAAACGATGAACAGCACGTTGGCTCTGGATGGAAATATGAGGACGAAAAAACAAGACGGAACATTCGTTTACAGTTGTTTTGTTGAAACTGTTGTAGGTGTTTAATAAATACACTAAGCGCAGATATATTCCCTTCTTTCTTGAGTCTGTTCGGTGATGCAAAATGAAACGTGATTAACATAAATTAAAAATGAATGATATTTAATCGTGATTAATCGAAATGAATCCACAGCAACCCTGCGATTAATCTGACAAACAAAAAACTGCACTTGTTTGACAGCACTTAAAAAATACAGATGCAAACGAAACATCAATTGTCACACCTGACTGTCAACCACCTAAGGCCAGTCACTCAAAACCCAAATAAAAGACAACGAAATAGTTAAAGAAGACAATTCAACTGAAAAAATGATTCATATACACATACATACACACAAGCGTATATAATGTGGAAAATGAATACAAAATATTAGATAAAGTAAATAAATATGTACACACATCAAGTCCAGCGAATGTATGTAGTTCAGAAAAGGATCCTAAATAACATGAACTGATTTCACTGAGCCTGAGTGTAAAAGCTTCAGATTAGAAAGCACCTCGCAAACCCAGCGAGAATGTGAAGGGGGACTGGGGAGTTTCCAGTTACGGAGAATCAGTGCAATTTTGACAATATTATTCCTCAGTTCATCATTTACACATGTGCATTACAGCTTACACTACAATTACAAAGGGGTTCTTCTGTGAAACTGGTCCTAAAAACAGGACACGGGGCTGAAAATTCAAACCCGATGTAGACGAATGTTATACAGCGAGTTTGGAAGCACTTTGGGTCTATTTGAAAAATAAATACTGACTGAGATAAAAGAGAAACAATTTTTCAGATAAAACACGTTTTATATTATTTTTATACAAAACTCTGTATGTAACACGGTCAAAAGGACACGAAAATTACGCGCTACTATTTTTTCGAATATCTCTTTATTCTCTCGCAGGTGCATTTTGGGAATCGAGCTAATTATTCAAGGCAGAGCGGTTAACGAAAATGACCGCTGTTGCAAAATCAGTCATGATTTCTATGTGTTTAACTGGGCAGGTTCTGCATGTAACGCGAGTGGACGCGATGGGTTACACACAAAAACCTGGAATGAGTCTAAGATTCATGAAAAACCCACGTGTGGATTAGATTGTCTTTATTTATAGCGGTATATAAGACCATTTACAGCCATGTTTTCACATCTAATGCACTGATACCTAGGTAGGTTTAACTGTCCATATTTGGGGCCTATTTTTGGACCTAATATTATTAAAAATTCATTAATTTTGGGATGGCTCAGAGCAGGAGTATAATTTTTTTGCATTTATCTGAGGTCATCATTAGGTCCATCCTGGGGGGAAATATGTGTAAATTTCTCTTTTATTATTGGGTCTAAAAAGCTGGAAAAGTTCCAGATACCGAAATGAACCCAGTTTCGTAGAAGCACCCAGATACGCAAAACATTTAGTAACAGGTAGAATACTGATAAAATTGCACTTATTTTTCTTAAGAAATGTCAGGTTGTTTGTTGTATTTACTCAGATTATTCACATTTTATGCTTAAGGACAGTTTGTAAATGTAAACACTTTCATGTGATTTGACCTTTTTACACTAAAACAAAGAAAATGTGTGGTTTTCATTGTTTGTAGGTTGTTATGAGAGTATTTTATGGTCTGATCCATTTGAGATTGAATGTGGAACCTGAACTAAAAGGATTTTAACATGTTCATATCTTTGCATTTCACAAATTCATCCCAAGGGCCGGATTGGACCCTTTGGCGGGCCGGTTTTGGCCCACGGGCCGCATGTTTGACACCTGTGGTCTAAACATATAGTTTATATATATATATATATATATATATAGTATATTTTCTTCAGTCTGTGTCGTGCAATTATCCATTCCATATTCCGATAAATCACCTGCGTACATATCTCCAGGCCTTTCAGCAGCCGTTCATGTGTTTCTGTTTCATTTTCATCACACATAATTAAACTGGAGTGTTCACCTCGCCACCTCCCCCACCTCCTGCCCGCCCCTTTCAACCCCCCTGCGCCGCGGCTCATTTACACCAGGCATTAAAGGAAAAAAATAAAAACATTTATTAACCAAATGTTTGACCCAGTTGGCGCGCGTACGAAAACACCTGAGCCTTCAATTGAAATTTAATTGCTTCACTTAGTTAACCCACTTAAGGACCGTGTTGAGTTTAGACTGCTCAATTTGTTGGAATCAGCGCCTTTGTGCGTCGGGGATGCGACGGCGGCGGGCTCGGATTGCGGATAATTACGATTAATTAGCGGCTTTGAAGCAAAACAGAGCAAAGTGGATGACTTAATGGCTTAATGGAGTCATGGAGATAATGGCAGGAATAGGAAGTGAAAATGCTGTTTACGGCTGCATCGGGGCTTTGTTTTTGTTGATGCTGCTGCCATCGACAGTGGGAAGGCGCAATATGTTGTCTGTACCCACAGTGTCAATCAGAATCCCATTACTGCAGAGGTCATAGACACAGTGCTGCAGGTAAGCTAAGTCTCAACGGGCTGCATTTCCACCAGGATAAAGAAAAATAATAAATTTGCTCCTAACAATATTTTCCCCCCCATATTTCAAGGAGAACTTTAAACTCTTAGATATAAGAAGAATATGTTTACTGCTTTCTTTTCAGACAAAATGGAATCAAAACTTCACTGGAGGTTTTTTTTTCCTTTTTTTTTTTTTCTTTTTTGCCGTCTAGCAATTTGAGCTCACAGCCTCCTGGGTAATTTTATGAATACATATCAGGACCTTTAGTTCACAGGCAGTGGCTGGCACACTCAATAATGCCTTGAGCTATATCACTTTGAGAGTGCCACACAAAAACAAAGATGCCTCAGCGTCATGAATATTAATAGACGGGAGACAGTGGAAGCAAAGTTAAAACTGACGGACCCACAGGTTGATAGAGCGGAGCGATATATAAAGAGAACGCTGGATAGTCGACCCGCTGAGCTTTCAAAGCGAAGAAGCCCCAACAGGAAGGCTGGACGCGGCATCGTACGCGATGGGGAACCCTGGAGGAAATTAGATAAAATGCTGTCCAATGCACGTCTGCTCGGATCCGACGCCGAAGCGGTTGTTGGCGGCGCGGCGGCGAAGGGAAGGAGGCTCCCCTGGTAGCCACATTGAGGAAAAACTTCTGATTGGCAGCACAACAACGCCGCTGGGTACGAGACCCCGCGGGCCTCGCTGACACTCTCCATCATTATGCCGACGGCGCTATCATTTCTGGACGTTGATTAAAATGTTGGCGGTGTTAAAAGAAGCTGAAGGTTAAACCACAAAGGACTCGATGTGAAGTTAATTTACGACACGCCGCCGCAAACCGCCACTTCCACACACTTCCACCCCTTGTACCAAACTGTAAAGGATTCTGTAGGATCTGAGTCTGATATTGTCTTGACTTTACCTCAAACTACTCGTTCTCTGCAACTCGGCTTTGACTAAATATGCAGCATTCACGCCATCAGAGACACGAGGCTGCAGAGAAACACAGTGAAAGTCAAAGTTTGTACTCAAATGGTAAAAGTTAGAAGTACTTTTACACTTCTATGGGTTGTTTTTGTGCGAAGCTGCTGAATCTCTCATCATCTATGTTGGTTTTATTTCTGCTGGTCCAGTGGTTCCCAAATGTTCCCAATTTTTTTTTCAGAAATTGGGAAATGGGAAGGATTGGACTTGTTTGTCCAATTGCCCAATTGGGATGTCATTTCTTAGTCCATTTTTGGTTGGTACCTCTTGTACCAAACTGTAAAAGATTCTATAGGATCTCAGTCTGATATTGTCTTGACTTTATCTCAAACTACTCTTTCTCTGTAACTCAAAAAGTAAAAGTTTTACGTACTTTTACACTTCTACGGGTTGTTTTTGCGTAGAACTGCTGAATCTCTCATCATCTGTGTTGGTTTTCCTTCTCCTGGTCTCAGTCTTTCATTAAATCGACCAGTGGTTCCCAAGTTTTCCCAACTTTTTTTCAGAAATTGTCAAATGGGAGGGATTTGAGTGGTTTGTCCAGTACGTGCCAAAGATGCTTAACTGTCCCGAGATTGGGATGTCCTTCCTTAGTCCATTTTTGTTGGTACTAACCACTGCAGACCAAGAACTCTTTTTCTGCAACTCGGCTTTGACTAAATATGAAGCATCACACCATCAGAGACACAAAACTGCAGAGAAGCACAGTGGAAGTCAAAGTTTGTACTCAAATAGTAAAAGTGAGAAGTACTTTTACACTTCTACAGGTTGTTTTTGTGTAAAGCTGCTGAATCTCTCATCATCCATGTTGGTTTTCCTTCTCCTGGTCTCAGTCTTTCATTAAATCTACCAGTGGTTCCCAAATTTTCCCTTTTTTTTTTCCAGAAATTGTCAAATGGGAGGGATTGTATGTTCGTCCAGTACATGCCACAGATGCAAAATGGTCCTGAGTTTGGAATGTCATTCCTTAGTCCACTTTTGGTTGGTACCCCTTGTACCAAACTGTAAAGGATTCTATAGGATCTGAGTCTGATATTGTCTTGACTTTACCTCAAACTACTTGTTCTCTGCAACTTGGCTTTGACTAAATATGCAGCATCACACCATCAGAGACACGAAACTGCAGAGAAACACAGTGAAAGTTAAAGTTTGTACTCAAATTGTAAAAATGAGAAGTACTTTCACACTTCTATGGGTTGTTTTTATGCAAAGCTTGGTTTTATTTCTCCTGTTCTAAGTCTTTCATTAAATCGACCAGTAGTTCCTTTTTTTTTTTTTTTTCCAGAAATTGTGAAATGGGAAGAATTGGACTTGTTTGTCCAGTACATGCCACAAATGCTTAATTGTCCTGAGATCGGGATGTCCTTTTTTGGTGTGTACTAACCACTGCAGACCAAGAACTTTCTCTGTAACTCAGCATCACACCGTCAGAGACACAAAACTGCAGAGAAACACAGTGGAAGTCAAAGTTTGTACTCAAATAGTAAAAGTGAGAAGTGCTTTTACACTTCTACGGGTTGTTTTTATGCAAAGCAGCTGAATCTCTCATCATCCATGTTGGTTTTTACCCCTTGGCCGAGGGATATTGTAATCATTTTGTCGACATAATTGCATTATCTGAAGAATGCATCGACATATCTGCACCAAATGTATACGTGGATGCATCTTGGCATGGAGCAGAAGAATATTGAAAATAGGTGACCTTGACCTACTTTTTCAAGATCAAATGGCCTTTTGTAGTTATAATCTCTGAGTACTTTCAAACATAAATATGTATGTAATAAGTTTTACACAAAGACAGACTAATCTAAATTCTAGAGCAGTAACTTTCAACAGAATCTTACACTATATTTGGCCGAGGGGGATTAAAAGTGCTCAACGTGCTATGGTACTTCTCCTGATCTCAGTCTTTAATTAAATTGACCAGTGGTTCCCAGATTTCCACAAATGTTTTTTTCAGAAATTGTGAAACGGGAAAGATTGGACTTGTTTGTCCAGTTCATGCCACAGGTGCTTAATTGTTCTGAGCTGGGGTGCCGTAAAAGGGGGAAAACATGACGAATTCATGGGGCGCAGCAGTCCTGGGGGGCCCATAGAGGGGGCCCAGTGGGCATAGGTTAGAAGTTGTGAAAATGTTGTGTAAGCTGTGGTGTACAATAGAAGCATAGACCC